>CM060831.1:22337500-22882500 GCA_030762175.1 Metallyticus violacea | reverse complement strand
ATCCTTTTCATGTTCCGATGATGTTATTGCTTCAAATGGTCTGTACACCAGATAAATAGGCAGTCCGACTCTTACGTAATAAACATAGAGTGTGTTTTCATGTGCATCTCCGAGCAACATGTACAAGTAATTGGAATAGTACATAAATAAAGTTCTTGGCTTGCTTGCAAAATAAGAATAAAATAGTATTACGCTTCTTTACGTACAGTAATCATAGCGGCTTCTCAAAAGCTGTCGAGAAGAAAAATTCGCATAAAATAGCAACCGTGATTGATATTCATGGCTAAAGATATCAGCAGTTTATCAGTTTGGAGCCTAACGAGTTATATTGACAAATAATTCGGGCCTGAGTAAATATATAAGACAGGAAAGGAAGGACTTGCATGGTTTAGAACAGGAGTAAATATGTTTAAATGGGAAATGTCCTAAGTGTGAAGAATTGGATAGTACTTGGCATTGTATATTAGAATGTAAACAAACCAAGTTGTGGAGGAAACAGTTACTATTATAAAAGTGGGAATATTTACCGGATGAAATAAGAGGCAGAAGAATTTTAAATCTAAAACAAGACAAAAATATAAAGAAACTTGGAAAATACATCGGGAAGGTGAGTCAAAAATGCTTATGGAAGGTGGCCAAGACAAATAGAAACAACATTGTATACAATTTCACTATCTATAGGTGTTTATTTGGTTTATTTACGGACGCTCTTTAACATCTCAGGTCAGCAGCGTCCTGTTCAATTCAGGGCGTGAAACGGCAAACACTTTTTGCTCAGAGGCCTCTGTTTTCATGCTTGAGGTTCTTTTACTTGCTTTAAATCTACGACACGGAACCCATGACTTTATTTCCCTTCCGAAGGAAGCAATACTTTGGATTTTTACGCTTGATAAAATCTATCGATCCTGGCCAGGATCGAACCGGCGATCTTATTACACACCCCATTACACACTACCTGGTGTTAATTGTAAAGGGGTACGAAAGGAATGCAACTCTACAAAGTCAGGGTGATTAAGTGAGAAGTTTAAATGTTTTAATAGTAATTAGTTTGCATGTATTGTGAACATTGAAAGACAAATATTTACTTTAATTTTAACAGGTTTACTTGTTTGTGGACATTGCATGAAATTAGTTCTGTTAAAAATTGATTAAAATGTATGTATATTTGAGTGTAATATATTATATTTTTATTGAGATATATTTGTATTAAATTTCAATTTCATTAGTGTAGTTAAACCCAAGTCATCCGGATATTTCAGAAAGAAACTGCTGATGAGCCGAAGACAAGGTTCAGTAATTAGTTATAAGCAAGCTAGATGACATTGTATTGAAAATGTTCAAAATTTTAATTGGTATAAATTATGAAGAGATGAAACTAGTTATTAAAGTCTGACGGAAAAGTAAATTTAATTGAAATGTTATTTGCGAAATAAAAATGTAATTCAATTCAATAATACGTAAAATGTATAGATGCTGTTTCATATAGTAACTGGGCATCTACCATAAAAAGAGGTTTGGAAAGAAAAGTAATGAGGGGGGGGGGGGGGTGGGGATTAGAAATAGAAGAAATGTTTGGAGGAAAGTTAGAAGGAGATTAATTGATACTGATAGGCAGGCAGGGGAAGCTGAGTGTTGTAACAAAGTATCACTGGAATTACAATCAGAACTAAAAGGGGCATGTATAAATGTAATGACAGGAGAAGGCAGAACGGCAGTGCCCTGGCTATACCTCGCCGTGTGGAAAGCACAGAAAATGTGGGGAAAGAATGCCTTATGTGTAGTAAAAAGGAAAATTGGGTATATATTCTTGCAGAATGTGAAGCTACAGAGTGCTGAAGTCGCAGATTCTCCCGTATGACGTAGAGAAGGAGTAGGGCGGCATGTCTAAACTTGTAGTGGATAAAAGTATGTAAGTTTATTAAGAAAATAAGATGGGCAAGAGAAAATCTCTGGTTAGAGAGAACACAGCATATAATTATACTTAAATATTTTAAATGTACTTTTATTGGTTTTGTATTTTCTTATGTTTATATATATGTATGTATTGAATTATGTATGACAAATTTAAAATGCTTATTAATGACATAACTGTTTCCGTCGTGACTGGGGGAAGGTTATTTCCTAAATATTTAGTCTGACATAGTGTTTGTATATATATATATATATATATATATATATATATATATAATTCTGTGAATTTAAGTTTTTTCTCACCATTTCCTGTGTGTAAATAGGATCACTAACGGTCTGGCTAAGTAAGTGTTTAATTTATATATCTGGTAAGCTATTTTGAACTAAATGCACACTTAGTATTGCTCACAATATCGCCTTTAATCGAAATTTTATTTGAAACGTGTTCTGATAAGAAATTAAACTAAGCACAGATGAATATTTATGCACATAAGTATTAATCCTTGAAATAAAAAAGATATTACGATTTGGTTTGGTGTGATATTTGGAATATAAATGCATATTGATTGTCTTAGGTTTGAATCATCAATATTTTTGTGCAATAGTTTGTACAGGATAAGTAACAAGTGACGATTCCTTCTTTGAGATATATTTTTGAACTGGAATAATTGAAGTGAAGTATCATAATAAATTAAATTAGGAAAAAAAGTTTTTTAATAAAATGCATACTTTAGAAATTTGCGTTGAATTATCTCATTAAGTTTAACAGATTTGTCAATGTAAGGACTCCATTTAATTGAAGCATATTCAAGTTTAGATCTGGCAAATGAATTGTATAAAATTAACAGAATTCTCAAATCGCTAAAATAAGGTGAATTACGAATAATAAATCCCAGATTCTTATTTGCTGCACTAACAATGTTATTAATATGTTTAGTAAATAATAGGTCTTTGTTGAAAATTACTCGGAGATCACTCTTTGTTTCGACTTATTGTAATTTTGTTACATCTGAAGCGCAAAATCAACATTATTTTTGAGTTTAGAAAAAGACTTAACCTGATATTTTGGTGTATTAAAAGGAAGATTGTTTGATTTACTCCATTTATTAAGGCATTCAGATCATTTTGAAGTTTAACCGGAGAGAGATTTTATACAGCGAAAGATTTTTAGATCGTCTGCAAATATTATGATATTAGAAGACTTAACAAGTAACGATATATCATCAATAAATAAAATAAATAATAGTGGACCGAAATTTGAGCCTTGAGTCACTCCAGAGTAAACTTCAAAGCCGTATGGTGTACTATTTTTATATTTAACAACTTGTGATCTCGATTTTAAATATGATGTCATAATACGACTTATGGCTTCCTTCGGAAGGCAAGTAAAGCCATGGCTCCCATTTCATTGATTCAGATAAGAAAAAGAACCTCAAGCCTTAAAGGAGAGGCAGCAAAATTTCTCGGTCGCTTCACGCCCTGAATTGAATAGGGCGCTTTTGACATGAAATGTTAAAGAATTCCATAAATAAATCAAACCAACAACAGATCACCCTGTAGAGTTTCTTAAAATACATAGGTAAGAGTGTAGAAGAAGAGGGGAAATATCTCTGTGGTCTAGTGATTTGAATAGATTTGTTTTTAAAACATTGGGCAGTTTCGTTGACAACAAACCGCCATAGAAACATCACTGACGCACTTTTGACTGGAAAACCATCGATTGGAGGAATTCCCCGTAGAGATATCCGTGTGTTTGTATTGCCAGGATGCAATAATTGTTTCGCATTTGGGTTTCAATTACCGAGTCAGCGGATTATTACTACAATCTGCTCGGGCAAAGCGTTTTTATAGCGCTCGCGATACCAGATGCAATTAATGCTTGCCGGCATTAGCCGTGCTCCTCTAATCACAAATAGCTTGGGGGGAAACAAATATAATAAAACGTGTAAGCAGTGAAAAATCTGAAAATAAAGCAAATAGATTCCGGCGTAGCGAAATGATAAAAAGAGCAGTTTTAAATTATTTGCCAAGAGTAATCGGGTTACCTGTTTTCGATTTTGGGAAAAGGGGAACAAACAAAATTTAATGGTTATACTTGGGAAGCTTTGCAGGCGGGTATGCCATGATAGCGCTCTACAGATTCCTTTTTAAGTTAGTAAATAAGAAATAAATGTTCATATTGAGCAGCTTAACTAAAAAGTACGTATAACTCAAATATTTTTAAGCTATGCTCTCCCACCATTTGAGCAGTTTATTGAATCTGCTGTAATAACTTGCAAGTTCATTAAAAAAATCTGCATTGAAATATACATTTGGAACTTCTCAAAGTATTTGCCTCGGACACATGGGCGATTCCATTTGAAACGAGGCGAAATATTTTAATTCTAATGTGAGATTTTTGAAATTGTAATTTATCGAGGGTGTCAAAAATGTATACACACTTTCACAGTAGATATCTACTTAATATATTTCAAAATTGGACCCAAAAACACTAATGTGTAGTATGATGTTCTGTAAACAGCTTTTTTAATAGTGTTTAACGCCCGTTTTTCCTACTGAGGCACCCCACAAGTGGTGGACATTGATGATAAATGAGATGAAATGATATTTTAGGAAAGGAAACGTTCTAGGCCTAGGTTAAGGGTATCTCCCCGGCATTTGCCATTTATGCGGACTGAGGAAAACTTGAACAAAACCTCAATCAGGGAGGACGGTCCTGGCGTGATCTGAACCCACCCCAGATATCCCGTTCACGAGTCCGCGCCTTGACGACCTCGGCCACCCTTGGCGCTGTAAACAGATGTGACTCACACACATTATGATAGCGTGTTACGTGACAGGTAAATCAACAATGAACAAATGAAGCCAAGATTATTGCATGCTTTTCTGTAAACAGATGTGACTCATATTACGTTATGCTAGCGTTGTGCTACAACAAAATGGAGCCATTATTATCGTTTGAACAGGCACTGGATAGGACAAAGAGGACGAAGAGGTCCGATTGAATTTCCATCGCGTTCTCCGTATCTAACTCCGTTGGACTTCTACCTATGGAGTACTCTTAAGGATGTTATATATCGTAGAAAATCAGCTACACTGACAGTACTTCGGGAAGAAATTGAAACGGCAGGTGCTGCAATCGCTGAGGACACTTTCGCAAACGTTGCTCAATCAGTAGTTCAACGTACTCAGAAGTGTATCGACGCCGATGGTGGGCATTTTGAGCAACTGTTGTAACTGTAAAAGTCTAAGATGATTAGTGTTCCTCATTTTCTGTTTGTGTGAATTCGGTTATGTTATGTTAACGAAGTTTTTTCTTTGTTTGAAGTGTGTATACATTTTTGGCACCCTTTTGCCGTAAAATTTCTTTATGTCTGTAGGGAAGACGCTATTCATAAACGATTCGTAATAAACTCTAGCAGATCTGTCTAAATGAAAGTAAACACTACCGCAACGTCATTACTACACAGGAATTGTCCTGTTACACAGTTGATAAGGAGTACGTATGTTTTTAGGTAATACAATTTGCTACACGCTTATCAAGATATTTTTATTACTTTTGAAAGTTTTTCGGTTTTTTACATCCCTCTTAGTAATGTATTGGATTTTAGATGTCATTCTTCACGTTTTGCAATGACGTCTTTAGTTTCCTAACCCCTTACATGTATTCAAGCAATCGCTTTCCTTACACTCATCTATTCCTTCATGTTTCGTTGTTATATTTGAACACCGTAGAAAAGCTTGCAAAAAGTACGAGGGCATTGCTGGCTTGCGGCATGACGATGATGATGACTTGTTGCTGTACTGGGCGGGTGAGTTTCCACTTGACATTTAGATAACGTTTAGCCTGAAATTGCTCTCTTGATTATACAGATAGCCTGTTGCAACAGAGAAATGCTGGGGTTACCAGATCTGAAAGAGCAGTCGTGAGGTGGTATTGTTTCCTAACCCTTTTGTGCATGGTTACCCTGTACGTGATCCCAAAGAGAAACGCAGAGGTCCACATATTGATTTTAGGATCTGTGAACGCTTTAAGTACGGGAGTATATTTCTTCAATTTTAGAAAATGTACATACATGCATTATTCCTACACATATGAACAGCAGAACAATATGCAGCAATACAAATGTCTCCGTTTTGAGGTACCTCTCTAACAACATTATCAGTGGAAGCTTAAAATATTTACATTATACAAGAACGAGAAAACTCAATACGAGAGTTACAGTTTTTACAACTAGGTGACGCTTTTGAGATATGTCATTACTCTTTTCGCAACAATTGACATTTGTTAATGTGAAAAAAACAATTATTTCATGCTAGAAAAATTTGTCTTGCAAAGAGAGGTCAGATAAAGGAAAATCCTAAGAAATTTACCATACAGCTTCCCCACCAACAAGTTCTAACCACAGTAGAGGAATTTGTCAACATCTTTAAGACTTTAAGGCTCATTTGTCCTACTACTCATCCCTACGTTTAGGTACCCATAGGTTTAAGGATTCCCCTGGGATACCATCACCACATCCCCTTCACTATCATCTCTACATGAGATGATGATATGATAAACTGGGAAAGGATTTGTTTTAAGGGCATTTCCAATTTTTGAGGACTGAGGAAAACCCGGAAAAGACCTCGGTCAGGGAGGACGGTCCTGGCGGAATTCGAACCCCAGATCTCCCGCTCATGAGTCTGTGCCTTAATGATCTCTGCCACCTGTGGCGGTATATTTCAAATTGGCAACGGCATATTGTGACATTCTGTGACATTTTTCCTATGGAAAAACTGTCCACACATACAGTTGAACTAAACAATTGGCATGTGCAATTGTGGAACTGAAGAAGTAAAATTCTTGCAGATTTCTTTGGATTTGGAATGCATTCTTCATTTCAGTATGTAGTGCAGATCTATAAGCTCTAGTCCAAATTCTTTAAGAACACTACCAACAGGGATAGTAAAAATACCGGAATGGGCTTCCAACTTGTCCAAATCCTGGAATCTTAAATTAAACTCATTATACCGTTTGCCTGACATTTTGACATATCCTCCAAAACCATTAATTCCTTGACATTAAGAAGTTAATATTAATTTTTAAAGGTAAGTTGTGTCGTTATTACTTAAAATTAGTTGTTTGCACAATAACAGTTTCCGCTCTGATACAGCTGCGAGATGATTTGTCCTTTCCCTTCAAGAGAAAGGTTAAGAACGTTGAAGTGACTTGCTACATCAACAGGGAAAGCAGATCTAAAATAGTTTTTATTGAAGTTCGGACATATTCATATCCCTCTATTTCATCCATTAAATCAAAATGTTTACCAGAGTTAACCTCCGCACTTTACAGTATTAATGAAGATCCCTTATTCATGTTATACTCGTCTACATGCGTTTTGAAATGACCATGAGTAATGTCTTTTGAACAAACAAAAGTTGTAGTTTTGGTGATGGTATTTTTGAGTTTCGTGCTTTTAGCAAACAAATTCCTTTCTGTTGAAGCAAATTCCCCATCTTTAAATGATCAGCCATATTTGAAACTGAGACATACGGCCTATTTACTAGCATCATGATCTTGTCCAATTTCAGTCATAGTTTTTTTTTTTCAGTTACTCTTATTATTTCAGATTTCTCCATTTCTGTTATGTGTTTCATACTATGCTACATATATAAATACTTTTTCATAGAAAAGCACAAAGAGAAGACGGTCGAACCTTATGAGGGGTAAAAGGGAAAAACAATCAAAGTCCACTTTTAACTTTTTCACAGCAATGTAATAAAACCGCCACGGGTGCCCAAGGTCGTCAAGGCGCGGACTCTTGAGCGGAGGGTCTGGGTTTCGAATCCCGCAGGACCGTCCTCCCTGATTGAGGTTTTTTCCAGTTGTTCCTCAGTCCTCATAAATGGAAAATAGGTTGTTCTATTGGTTATAGTTCTAGAAGAGGTTTTGTCACATACAAGTTCTTGTATTTGTCTTATCTTCATTAGACATCCCTTTCTGTGTCGTTTATAAGAAATGAAGGTCACGATTTAAAAACATCCCGGAAACACTCAATGATATTGAAGGGAGATGGTTTCACACGGCATCTTCTGATGTGCTCAATCCAATCGCAATTCCAGCATAGATCTTTGATTTATTAAACCCACATCTTTGTTGCATTTCATATAACTATGGCCTCTGATGGGAAAAAGCTATTTATTCAAATATGTTGTACTTATGTACCATAGCATGAATGAGGCAAATAATGATATAACATTTATTTTGGTTGGAGCACGAATCACAAAAATTTTGCAACTTTCGAACTGATGGGTCCAGGTATCGGAAACAAACAACACTGATGCAACTTCATTAGCTCCCTTTCTTGTTACAGTCTCATTGTTGATATTTTACGGAGGACTCTGATTTTTTTACTCTGGACACAATTTTTTCTATGCTGGCTATTATGTATTACATGCGGTTATTCCCTGTATGAATGTGTTGGAATGTAGTATTTTATACCTACAATCCATTGGTACCAAAATCTCAAATTTCACCAAAAGTTGACTTCGATTGTTTTCTCTTATACCCTTCATATGACAGTATTTTCAGAAGTAGATAATTTAAACTATGCAGTTTTGTTATCTGATACTGCACTGTTCTGCTGAGTAAGCCTTCCCATCCCTTCAATTGCAAAGTAATCACCGCCTGGAGTAGCGCCCAGTCGCGCTAAGGTAGCCCACAGCCCAAATTTGCACGAGTTGACGGTGACTGTAATAGACAAATGAACATCACTGCGCGAGTCAACTATATAGAGTTTCAGTATTTGCATCGTTGAAGGTGTGCGTATAAAACTGGAAGCCATTATTTAATCTCTAGCAAAACAATCGGCCTGAATGACGTGTGGAAGTATTTTCTTTTACGTGAAGTTTTGTTTACTCCTGTAATTTTATTTTAATTTACTTAATGGAAGAAAGAACATCATTAATATTTTTTTCTTCAGCAGAATTTTGTCTTTTAATTACTGAACATTTGGCTTCTGGGTCACTAGTCTTGATAACAGAGAAGTGCATTAGATCTTTTCCAGTTCTGTAATTAAGAAATTTTTCTGTTTATAAGGGGGCAACTTTAAAAGTATGCTATGCTTCTACAGCTCTTAATTTCGGCTTGTTTTGATCTCTAATTAAAACTTCATAATTATAAAAAATAATTCGTTGAAAGGCAATGTCTGAGATACCCCTCAAAGTTCCTTTATAGAGGGGCAGTCTTGTGTTAATAATGTCTTGTAACTACTGGAACGTGATAACAAAAGGTTTGGAAAATAATGACCCTTTCTTGAAATTTGAAGCACGGAACAGCTTGTAGTATTTGATAATCGTGACCAAAACACAGTCCGAGTGGCATGAGAAAACCTTGGTTTTGCTTTACCTCACATATTGCCACCTTTCAAGGTTCTCCATCGCTTTTAAGGACTGTGGTTAAAAGTCTGGCGAAACTACTACACAAGGTGTGAATTAACCTTCACTTCAGATAAAATGTTAATGCGGCAGATCCTGTGTATAATAATCTTCCTTCTATCACAGACTGAGATTATTTATCTGAAAGCAGGAGCTAAATAAACGGTTATGTCCGTTGCATGGCTCATGCAGTAAAGTTGCTTTTCAAACGTGTCCGTGTTAACCGGGTAAAGTCCACATTATTTTCATAGTATTTCTAAGTGGAAAAGATGTATTTGGAACATTATATATATATGTAAATAATATTAGAGATATGTGTGTGTATGTATGTATGTATAATATTAGATATAGCTTTGTTCTAAAAATAGGTATTATTGTAAGTAACTTTAAAATTAACTTACTTTTCTACATTTTGAATTATTTAGAAAAGAGCGAACTCTGGTTATTTGAAAATTTCTCTGATCTAACTACAGATAATGGAACCCTCCCTGGTACCTCACTAATTAGAAAACAGATAACATGCACGGCGTGTAATTAATAAGCGTGTGATTATTTACACTTGTTTAATGTATCTCAATGAAGAAAATTATAGCCCATTTATCATGTTCAAAGCTATGATTGTACAATGTTCAAAGATATTTTAATGTGTGTATAATGTTTTATTTTAGATTAATTTGTGTAATTGTATGCGAGTGTAACAATGTTCTGGAATGTCTCTTTTTCTTGCTCAGACCACGGGCGGATGAGTTCGCAAAGCTAGTAAAGGTGGTAATGCTCTCAGGTATGTGAGTGAAGGGGCTGATTTCCCTCCAGGCAGTGAAACTACCCCAAGTTAACGTGTGAACATGCATAGAGTACCGGTGGAAATCAATGAACTTAACGCCGGTAGGTTAGTTGAAATCAAACTGAGAACCAATGCCAAAACTTGTAGTTTCAGTTGAATAGCAAATATAATGTCAGATCAATGACGTCAAAGATAGCCTATGAGAAAGGCTGACAGAAAAAAGGGCGCGAAATATCGCGTGGGTTTGTGTCAATAGCGTTAGGTTTGCATAATATATTTAAGGAACATACCCCTCCACAGAAGCAAGCAGAGTGCAACTGCCATGAGGGCGGCAGGCAATCCGAGCAAGAACGGCCGCGCTATAAGTATAGAGCTACGCTTACACGTTAAGCATCAAAGAGAGGTAACAATAATTTAGGCTAGAGTTATTCGCCTGTAATCGTGTCGTGCTAAAGGAAGCCAAAAGCAACGCCTTCTCAGAACTTTGCACCTATTCCCGAGTATATAAATTTCACGCGGTCGTCAGTCTCGTTTCTCCCGTCTATCCGAGCCAGGGATAAGTGAACGCCAGAGGAAATCACATCTGGCCAAAAAATTCACTAAGTAAGCAACTTAACGTTATTTGTCGTTATTCCCGTCACACAATTTCCTCCCTCAGTCCCGGCAAGCCGTATCTCCCAAAATTTGAGCGGAAGACCCCGAGAAAATCTCTGTGAGGAAGAGCTGGTGATTTGGATCAACTGCGTCATGATCTGCGGTCAGGCCAACATCACGCATAAGAAGTTGCTCCACCACTATGGGCTAACCACCCAGGACAATTACTCCAAACCTTTTTGTCGCTAGCCTGGGGCTATTCCTCCCACGGGCCGTCGATCCAAAGGCTACTAACCTAACCACCAAATACTCCCTGAATAACGCATATGGTTCCAAGTATGTTTCAGTACCAAACTTCTCTAGGAACACTTGCACAATAACCATTTTCATGCGCTAAATTTTGCTTATACATGTATTCATTTATGCCATTAAAACTTTCAAACACGAGGGCTGTTCAATAAAGAATGATAATAATTTTTTGACAACATACCTTTACTCACCATGATTTTAATGATCTTTCTCAAAGTAATCTTCATTGGAATTAATGCATCTGTCCTAATTTTTTCCAGTCTTCAAAGACATGCTAGAATCTAGTTTTTGCCAGTCCCTTCAGGATCACCTTCTCAGCCTTTTTACAGCTTTATAGAAAATACTTCCTATGAAGGGGGTTTTTCAATTTGGAGAAAATTAAAGTCGCATAGGGCTAAATCTGGACTATAGGGAAGGTAAGGTATACAATTCACATAGTTTGTTGGGAAATGCTCAGCGAAAACCTTTACGCGTGATATGACCTTGCACAGTATTCAGGACATCTCTGTAGTACTGCCTAGCTACATTTGTATGTGAAGGTACGACATGCTGATAACCGTTCTTTGAATATCAGAAACCTTTTCAAGCAGAAGCAACCACTTTTGCTTTTTGTGGTGTTGGTGATGATAAAGTTTTTCACACAGAGCTTTGCTGTTTGCTCTGAGGAACAATGGTATAGCCAAGTTTCAAGAAGTTTGATTTGGTTTATTTATGGACGCTATGGACATCTCACTTCATCCGCGTCCTATTCAATTCAGGGAGTGAAATGGCCGACAAATTTTGCTCAGAGGTCTCTGCTTTCAGAGGTTCCTTTCGTGCCGTAAATGTACTACACGGAATCCTCAGCTTTACTTCCCTTCCGAAGGAAGTCATTGCTTAGGCTTTTTACGCCCGAAAAAATTAATGAATCCTGACCGAATTGAACCCACGATCTTGGGTTTCGGAGACAAGTATGATGACCACTACACCACCAAGACTGACAAGCTTCATGCACGAAAACATCATCTTCAACGTATACAAACCTGCACAAGAACGCGCTTTTGTTCGAAAATCAGCTGTCTTGGAACCCACCATGCCCAAACACGTTTCATATGCAACTTTTCAATGACAAACGAGTTAGTGGAATTCAGCGAAAATTTCGGAATTTCTGAAATTGTTCTTAAGGGGAGTATAAAAGGCGTATCTTTGTAATGTTAAATTTACCCACTTCAGTTCCCATTTTCTCAAGGACTATTAAAGCTAATGAAATGAAACTTTTACAGCATACAGATGCACAAAATTTCAATTTGTTTATATATTGTTACAATTATACCATGACTCTGAAGCAAATTATGAATTCCTTTCAATTGTTTGCTTCTTTCTATTTTTTCCCAACATTTTATTTTTTTACATTGTCACATTTTGTCCTAGATCTAATATACTAGATCCACATCCTCACAATAATATCATGAATAAGTGGTAAAAACTCAAAGTGATTACTTTCATAAACCCTAAAAAGGGAAACTTAGGCAATAAATGTAGTTTCTCAATAATTGCGGCCAAAAATAAAATCGTTTTATAGAAACACCCACTTTTTGAGGAAAACATCAGCTAAAGCTCTTCACCATTGTAAAACAAAAAATTATTGTTTCATGGTAATAAACGCTGCCAATTTATGAAATACAATTTTTTGTATCATTAAAGACAAACCACAGCCGTTTAGAGCAAATAGTTTCTGAGACACAGACTTTTAATTGAACAGCTGCTCGCGAAATGGCTTCTGCATGAAATAATTAAAAGTTATTAAATACTTATTAACAAGGAATATTAATGAAAAACATATTAATAAAACAGAAAATTCCATATATTAAAATGGTACGAAAATAAAAATAAGATTTGGACCCCCTCCCTTCCTTTTAATATTATTCGAGGATCATCTCTCACAGTGACAGTAGCGGTGCTAATGTTTCTTCGTTTACAACACAAATTGTAAGTCCGGATCTACCTACCTTTGAAACTGACACTCTTCGACCTGTGCTATAGGGAAGAACTAACTTTCCATAGACCTTTTGTATTATTACTTAAGTCTCAGCTGAAGATTTGTTGAGACGAAAACAGAACTTCGAGGCAGTATATTGTTCGTCATTTGTCACCTCCATTGTGCTGTAGGCGGAACTGAACATGTCTGAACTTGCACACTTCCTATAAGTGGGAACCTGAAGTGACAACAATGAAACTAGTGCTATTGTACAGTATGTCCGGGACGTACTGTGCCTTATTAGCATATCATATATTATTATATTTTAATTACTAGTATCATTGTTGGCGTGTTGTTCTTTGCTATTGTTGGTGTATTGTTAGTTGCTATTGTTGGTATATTATTGGTTATTAATTAACGTATAGCGTATAGGGGTATACGGGCTTCTCGGACACACTGTATATTACATAGTAAGCTAAAAAAAATATATTAAAGTTAAATTTAATCGCAAAAAATTGTGCCTGTAAATAAATTATCATCATGATTTTTTGAACATTCCTTCTTTACTATTCAAATTAAGACCGCCCAATGGTTTAGTGGTAGGGTTTTGGACTACTATTCCAGAAGTCCTGAATTCGAAGTCAAACTTTCTCAGTAAGTTCTTTTTCGTAATTTTTCCTTACCCTGAGAGGGTGAATGCCAGGCGCCTTTAAGGCTATGGCCCCGAGCTCATTTGCGCTATAATTGATTAAATTCATTCATAGGTTTAAGGAACGCCCTTGATGGTCCATAATCATATCATTTTCATCATCATCATCCTCACTGGGGTAACATAGTGGTGGCCTATGGTTCTACCGGCCTCAAAAGTACGCCACAATACAGCCATTCCAGGCGGAAGGCCCACAGGTTTATAAGAACAATGAACTGGCATTGGACAAAAGAACTATTGATGTAATTGTTATTATCATGATAGAAATTCAATTGCACTGGTTAATGCTATTTAACAATATATACAGAGTAATTTATATAGAACTGACACAGTTCTTTATTTATTTATTTATTTCAAACAAATGATGCTAGTCACAATTTATTATACCTCAAACGTTGAGTATCCTTGGGAGATTACTAACCTCTGCAGAAAATGTTGAAAATGTTCTCCCTCCTGTCGTTCCCTGTTACCGGCTGCTCGTTAGAGCACTGTGTTGTCAATACCATTAATCTTCTGTGTAATGTTGTGCTTCAGACCGTCCAGTGTCTAGGGGCATGTGGCGCACTCTATCTTTTAAGCAGTCCCATAGGAAGGAAGTCCATTGTTGTCAAATCAGGAATACTCAGTGGCCAAGAGTTCTTGGAGATTATCCGGCGGTCAAAGAAACATTGCCCTATGTATTGGTTTGGTGTATGGCGTGTAGTGCCATATCTTGCTGAAAATATCCATGACCTAGCTCTACATCATTCAGTTACTCAACAAACTCCATGAAAATCTGACAGTACTCTGCCATATCCATAGTGCCCCCCCCCCCACAAATGGTCCCACTATTCTCTGTGCAGATATTACGCACCATATCCGGACTTGGTGCTTAGGTGATTCATGAATGACATGTGGATTTTGGACGGTCCAGTAGCGTGAATTCTCTAAGTTCGCATAGCAACATCTGCGAGTTATGTGATGGACAATGAACGTCGTGTTGAGTTATACCTTTAGCAAAAGAGAACACAATTTCATCACGTTCTATAGAGGTTAATAATCTCCCAAAGATACTCTAAATTTAAGATATAATAAATTAAGATATGCCCAATTTGTTTAGAAATAAATAAAGAAAGAATTGTGTTAGTTATTTATAAACCATTCTGTACAAAAACTAATTTTTCCCGCAGGTGTCCTGACTCCCTATGAACGAGGTAATTCTTCCGTGTTAAATATGGTTTATTTGTAGCTTCTAATTTTCTTTGTACTGACGGAAATTAACTAACGACTTTAGATGTTCCTAAGGATCCTTGCAGCTTCTGACATTCTAATACAATTGTCAAATTGAATATCATGGATTACTATCACTAACTATAAATAAGGCGTCACAGAAAGATTGGACAACAAGGAATGATTGTCCCACAGTTTCTATGTTGCTACAAAGACCTCTGGAGTATGCACCACAATCGTCAATATTTCATAGTTTGTACGGCATACAAGTATTATGCCTTTGGCCCGATTGATGTGTACTCTGCAATCAACGGAAAAGTTTCACTTTCAAACAAATTTTATTTCAGGGCCTCAATTATCAACTTTGTTTGTTTGAATATGTTTAACGCTATTACTGGGGCATCACAGGGAGTGGACATTGATGAAATGAGATGCATATATGAGATGAAATGATAAACTAGGAAAGGAATTTTTTAAGGAAGGAAGCGTTCCAGGCCCACGTTTAGGATACACTCCCGACATTTGTCACTTATGAGGACTGGGAAAAACATGGAAAAAAAAAAAAACATCAGTTAGGGAAGACGGTTCTCGTGGCATTAGAAAGCCAGACCTTCCACTCAAGAGTCGACATTAAAATTAAAGATAGTGTTATCTTTAACATAGAGGACAGCCAAAATGAAAATAAAGGACAGTAATCACTTTACTGTTCTTTAATTAACTAAGCACTTTCAAATGTAAGCTGGCATTCTTGCAACGAAAACATTTCAACGTTGAATAATTAAATCCTATTATTAAAGTTCTTTAAACTGTTCGAGATATCGCCTTTCAGTTACTCGTGCCAACTATTATCTCCTAAAGCCTATCAGATATAATACTCTCGAACAACAAGTCATAGTTTGCTATTATATCTTAAACACAATCGTATTATTTCTTCTTGTGTTTTCCTGCTACGCCTCTCTGCCCCACCTATCTCGTTGTTCGCACATCCCCTAAGGCCTGAATAGCTCATTCATGTTAAAAATTTCCACGCTGTTTCTTCGTTCATGGTTTTATGGGCTACCATCAATCAATCTTTAATTTTTCTCTTTTTGATTTCCACGTATTTTATTTACTTGATAGCAAAGTTTTATAACGTTTTGCATTTTTTATTCGACATCTTAAACTCTTTGGAATAAGAGGTGCATATAAATTAAACTAGTGCACAACTGTATTTCCACTGTGGCGGTTCTGAGTCTTTGGGTATATTTTATTGTAACAACCCGAGATAACAGCAGACCAACAGCTGAAGAAATAAGACATTAACATCAGCTTGAGAGCAGAGCAGAGTGTCTAAGGCAGTTATTTGAAACTCTTGTATTACTGAGATTCCGGGTTCAAATCTCTTAGTCCGGCAATTCTGACCTTTCCCCCCCCCCCCCTGGATTTCCTCTAGTGTTTAGGCAAATGCTGGAATGTTCATATAAAATGGTATATCTAATTTGCTTTTCGATTTTAGTAATTTTTTGTATCATGCTATTCAGGTCCGATTAATTTGACTATAGAGAAAAATCTTGAACAAGTTTCTTTTTGTTTTGTTATTTTATTGTTTGTTCTTTTGCAAGCTTTAACCTCAATTCGAGTTTTGCCGTCAAAATTTCGCACTATTTCATATGAAAGTGGGTAACAAGCAATCTTACAAATTAGTTTTTATCTACCTTACTTTAATTCAATAGAGGTTAACTTTTCCTTTCCAAAATTTTACTACTTAAGATGTAACATGTTATAAAATACAGGATGAATCACCTAATAAAAATGGCATTGTAAATCTTCTTGAAATGAAAATTACTATTGATGTGCTGCTTTCACAGAACTGAAGTTCAGGAAAGGGCGCATAATTGCAGCTCATACACAGATGTTACTAATTATTAAGTTACTTTTTTTTTAAAAAAATAGAACATCGCCTATTGACATCAAGAAAAGTATGTACCCAGGAATATTGGTTTTGAGTTTTTTTCTTCCGCCGACTCATCAGTTTTGAGTTTGCTTCAACACTGAAAATACATGGTTTCAGCCAGGCATTTGGAATTTCTTCTTATCAGGTTTCTTGAAAAGTTGCCTTTCTCTTTAGCCTCATTAACATCATATTCATATCTCATTTACTTTGAATGACCTTTCCTGTTTTAAAAATGATGATATGCAGAAGTTTCTGTTCAAAATTGGCCAGTTTAATAACTGTCAATTTAAAATTAATTTAAACAAAGACACATCAATTTAGATATTGAGAGAGAAATTTAAAACCAAAATGTCTTATATGTATTGGGTTTCATCACCTCATTTTCAGCTACCCTGCACTTTGAAATGTCAATTAGCACCTCTATCTTATGGTATTTCAATTTGAAGGGGAGTTAATATTGTCACATGTTTTGTTTTCTTTCGTTGTCTGGCAACTCGAATTGATGTTATTATTTCAATTTGAAACGAATAGAACTATTTATCATTTAACGTAATAGTTGTGTTTTGGTAATAAAATATTTCAAGAAATCACAATGTAAGTGGGTTACCTAGGAGTTTCGAAATAGACTATATTGCTATCTAACCAGTATTAAAGCTCGTTTTGAACATTTAATTTAGAAAAATTATAAAATTACACAAAACAAATCGTGTTTTCTTCCTACAATTAATTGATATATTTTTTAATTTTGAGCAAATTCATATAAAATAAAAATTGTGACAATGATTTAATTATCTTTAAAATTTAATTAGCATATATTGGGTGTCATTTGCAGTTTTGCAGCCTTAGACAAGGGGGTGAGATCTAAAATGTAATCAAAATTGTTTTAAATTTAGCCTTTAATATATATATATATAATTGATTTAAATCAGATTATATATATAATTGATTTAAATCAAATTTATTTTAAATAGATAAATAATGAGACTAGAAGCATTTAAAATGGAAGACATGTTCAGTTGCGCCTACAGCAAAATGAAGTTACACTCGACGAACAATATCCTGCTGTGAAATTCTGATTTCGTCTCATCAACTCTTCATCTGAGATTTATGCAATGTTCCAGGGCGCTTCTGGAGAGCTTGTTGTTCCTTATATCACAGTCGAAAATATTTTAAAATGTTTAAAGAGAGGAAGCGATAAATTTCAAAGGAAGGTGGACGTGGTGCTCCATTTTATGCTCTAACAAAAAGAATATATATATATATATATATATATATATATATATATATATAAACATCGCTGTTATCATTTTGAGAGAAGTAGGTCGATTGAAATTTTCACCGGGTGCCACCCACACTTTGCACTGGAGACGTTTTCGCGCACGGTGAGTTCCAAAACTGCTGATTCCCGTACAAAAGGACATATACGTGCAGGTTTGCATGCAGTTGAAGATGATGTTACAGGAAAATATGGGATTTCTTTCAAAGCCAATCACTGCTGATCAAACTTGGCTACATAATTTCGATTTTGAGAGCAAACAGCAAAGCTGTGTGTGGAAATCTTCTTCTTCTGCTGCTGCTTCTTCTTATTCTTCTTCTTCTTCTTCTTCTTCTTCTTCTTCTTCATCATCAAAAAACCGGAAGTGGTTGCTTCTGCTGGGAATGCAATATGCAAGGAATGGTTTACCAATATGTCATATCTGTACACAACTGTAATTGGGCAATACTATAATATGTCAATGCACGGTGTAACATCGAAAATGCTGTTGCTGAATATCTCACAAAAATAACTCTATTCCACCCCCGTGACTTTTGATTTTCCCCAAATTGAAAACACGCCTTCCAGGGAGGCAGTGATGGCGGCTGACGAGGTGATACTGAAAGTCCTGTTAAAATACTTTCCATCATGTCTTTGTAGACTGGCAGAAACATGGAGACAGCATTGTATCCAAAGGGGACTACTTAGAAAGATTATCAAAATTATGAGTAAAAGCATGCTGTCAAAAAAAGTCACGATCAGTCTTTATTGATTAACCCTAGAATGTACCTAGTTTTGATTCACTTTTTTCTTCCCGTATCCTCGATTACTGATGCTTAGTTTAGTGTAGCTCAGTTAAAGCTACTGCAACGAATAAAATTTCTAATAAGGCGAAATAAAGAAGAACTGATAGGCAGTGCCACTATGACGTGTACATAAAAAGTTGAGAATCATTTGGCAGCGTAACACGAAAATGCTTTCCACTACCGCTTGTCTTTCCACTTTGTAACTAACAGGACAGCCTTGAAATTAGCTAACCAGTGGAAGTTAAAACTGCGGTTCCTCCATTCACTCAAGGGGAAGTTGTGAGGTTTGATTCACGAGTACGTTTAAGGATTCTTTTCGATAAGAAAACCTGATATTTCATGAAATAGTACTGATGTTTCTTCTAATGCAAATACTTAAGTATATATGTATGATATGAGTGGTGTTTCACGCCCGTTTTTACTACTGAGGCACCACAAGCCAAGAACGCTGGTGTTACATGAAATGAAAAGATATATTGGGAAAAGATTTTTTTTTTAAGGAAGGAAGCGTTACAGGCCTAAGTTTAGGGTACCTCCCCGGCATTTGCCATTTATGAAGACTGAGGAAAACCTGGGAAAAAGCTTAGTCAGGGAGGATGGTCCTGGCGGGAATCGAACCCCAGACCTTCCCCTCCTAGCCGGCGCCTTAACGATCTCGGCCGCCCGTGGATGTTTTACGTGGATGGGAGAAATAGGGCAATTATTGCAAGAAAATGGGTTGGAGGAATTTTGTGTTTGGAGATAAAAGTAGACAAGGGTTTTGGAAGGAAGTAGGGCAAAGAATTGCAAACATAGAGGCAAGAGATTTGACCTAGTTTAACACATAAGATTTCTTTAAAATTGTGTAGAATAATTAAAAAGGAGTGGGGAGAGAGAAATATATGGATGGTTGTGATAAATTTGGGAGGGAAATACTGGCCTGGATGCGAGCAGGAGCATTGTTTTTAAACTGTCTCAGAGGAGAAAAAGATATGGGTGAGTTTTGTATGGAGAACCTGAAGGAATATTTCATTGTTTATTAGAGTGTGTAGGGGTAAAGAGACGTGGAGACGATGTATGGAAAACAAAATGGGATAAACTACAGAGAGAAAGTATAATACAAAAAATGTTGACTGATATGGAGAGAAAGAGAAATAAAATGGCAGAGGAATATTTAGGAAAAGTAAGGGAAAAATGGATTAGAATAGTTAAGAAGGAGGGGGGATTGGGGTATGATAGAAAAATAGTTTTAATAAGGGAATTGCAAGAAAGGAGGGATTTCATTATGCAGATAACCTGGAGGTTGTGTGTGTTTAGGTCTCGTATAGATGGATATTATTGTTTATTTCAACAAAGGATACACTGTAAAATGCAGATGTAATTGTAAATATGAGATGAAAGCAAATTTAAAACGTAATATATTGTAAATATGTATGCAAAGAAATTAGTGATTAATTCATTCATTAAGTATTTACGAGTGTGTTCAAAAATGATTTACAGAGGAGTGTTTTACGAACAGGCGCACTCCATTCGTAGAGCTCGAATAATCATGGAGACATTCATGGATGGCGATTATGAGCAGAGTGCATATCAAAAGCACAGTGTTCGTTTGTTGTCAAGTAGAGATTGACGTGGACAATGTGAGGGTCAACTACATAGACTAAGATGGACTGCATGGTTTTTGTGGGAGGCGTCAAAACTGCAGAAATTCATTGATGTTTAACTGTCAAAAAGATTGTTTACAACGGGAATGTAAGCATTGGTCGTCCGTCAACATTGCGGTCTCTGGTTGTGTTTATATTGATTGTGGCTGATAGGCACGCAACCTTTGATGATGTGGAATGTTCGACAGGCTTTGGCCGCACAACGTGCACACCAATATTCATGACGATTTGGATATGAAGGTGTATGCACATTGGCTTGACTCAGGCACATGACAAAAGGAGTGAAGTCTGTCGTAGGCTACAGGAAATGCTGGATTTTTTGGGAAAGCTCGTGACTGATGATGAGTCATGGTATCACTACAACAAAGTAGGGAAGAAAATTCAATCCTTGCAAATGAAACATTTAGGGATTCCCCGGCCCAATAAATTTCCCTATTATTGAACTGGCTTTTTCAGGGCATAGAGATGTATTGTGAGACCCGTACACGCTTTAGACGGATTCAACAACGGGGGAAAGGGAAATGGTCGACAGGTGTGTTTGCCAACAGACGATGTCGGTCCTGGTGGGGTAGTGATAACTATACTTGCCTTCTAAACCTAAGGTCGCGGGTTCAAACCCTGCAGGATCGATGGATTTTTTCGGGCGTAAAAATCCTAAGTATGGCTTCCTTCGGAAGGGAAGTAAAGCCGTGGGTCCCGTGTCGAACATTTACGGCACGGTAAAGAACCTCAAGCCTGAAAAAAAGAGGCCTCTGAGCAAAATTTGTCGGCCGTTTCATGCCCTGAATAGAAAGGGACGCTGATGACCTGAGATGTTAAAGAGCGTCCATAAATAATACAAATAAAAAAATCATTCAACAGACAATGCATGGCACCACACCAGCTACACTACGGCCGCCACGTTGACATCGCTGGAGTTCACTGTAACTCTTCACCCATCATATTCACCGAAGCTCGCTCATAATTATTCAACAACATGAAGGATTCGCTGCGAAGTAAAAACATTCGGCAATAACGAGGAAATTCAGGCAGATGTTCATAAGTGGTGGCGTTGTACTCCTTAAGAATGGTTCCGCGACACTATAATGAAGTTATCAGGAAGATGGCAACGGCGCATTGGCGTTGAAGAGAGATCAGATTCCATGTGCATTGAACCAAGCTGCATAATAAACAATTGCTATTGTAAAACATATGCGAACGCCCCTCGTATCCTTCACTTTTCGAAGCCAATCTTCCGATGACACACCTTGTTTCTTTGAATTGCTACAACCTTTCTCATTTCTCATGAATCGTGTTCTTGTTTTGATATTTCACGCATGCTGTGACCCCGCTCTGTGTGAGCTATTGCATCACGTTTTCTGTGGAAAGCTCTCTTCTTACCCATTTCATCATTTAAATTGTACACACAAAAATGTCAACCTTGTGCTCCTCTCTTACGAAGTGCTAACCTGCTTCTGACTCCCTAAATCTATTTAGTTAGCATACGTGAAATCCATCTATTTCATTTTAGACGATTTTTTGTTCCAAACAACTTAGGGGATGTTTCCTTATAAGGGACAACAACATTTTATTTTAGAAGATACATATTGTTACAGCCCACTTTAGAGCACTCACTTATTCATCATAATAATAATTTAATAAGATTGGACATAGGACGAGCTCATCTTCTTGTGTCTGTGGAAATCATAAACAGACTTATAAATTAAAAATATCGGGAAAATTATGGAATCGGGGTGTCATGTAACCAGATCATTAAGTTTTTAAATTCTAAAGTAATTAAGTTAAATCACCTTATCACCGGTCATTAAGGCGGCCTTTGGAGTGTAAGGCGTAGGTACTTCACCATCGAAGATTCCCACTCGACTCCCTGAGAAACCATTGAAATCAACCATTCACATTCCGCTCTTGCACAGAACTAGCCTTTCCCCACGTTCAAATACGCAATAGTCACAAGGAACAACGAATCTACCGCCCGGCCTATATAGTCCATTATATGTACACACCCTACATTGTCAACATCCCATATTATCAACAATATTTTATAACTAAGTCGTTCATATGCCACCGTATTAGGAATGGATTAACATTTCTTTAGATGTTGAATACTCTTTATTTGACTTTGATGTCGCCTCTGTGGTCTAGTGGTGGCGTTCACAACTACTAATATGGAAGTCTTGGGTTCTTCGCGGTTAGGTCAAGTTGTCTGAGTAAGGTATTTTACGGAGTTTTTCCTTACCCATAAAAGGGGAATGCCTAATAGCTTTACGGCGGCATAGTACTTGGAGCAAATTTGCGTCACCATTGATACATTTCATTCATGCATACAGATTCTCATAGGTTTAAGCCGGTCAGAGTCTTTGGATAATTTTGTAAGTATGGTTTCCTTCGGAAAGGAAGTAAAGCCGTGAATCCCGTGTCGTAGATTTACGGCACGTAAAACAACCTCAGCCTGAAAGAAGAAATTGATCGGCCGTTCCACAGCCAGAATTGAATGGCACGCTGATGACCTGAGATGTTAAAGAGCGTCCGTAAATAAAACAAACAAGTAAAAAACTAAACTTTCATCTCATCTCCGCTGGTACAATGTAGTGGCGCTTTATGGGCGTCTCGACCTCAGAAGTCACTATGCGAAGCCATGTGACGGGGAAAGCTCAAAATCACAATAGGGTCTGGGTTTGGAAAAAAAAATATAATTTTTGATTGACGCAATCCTTGTTATCTAAGAAAAAAAAATTTGAGCGCTAATTTATGATTTGACACACGTTTTAAGCAGCGGAGTTGAAGTACGGGCGCCGCCGGCTACGTCACGATTAGTAACCGAGATGTTAGTCACTGGGTGAGAGGGCAAGGTTTATAACTGAAACGCAGTATAGATATGCAGTTTTGTTATACAGTGATCGGAGCTTGGCATTATAAAACGCAAGTGCATGGTTAAAAATATAGAGACTTTAACGATTTGGGTAAAAATACCGCAAACACAGCTGAGAACAATGAGATGCTCTACAGAGCGGTGTTAGGTCAGCTATGACGTACGGGGCCAAAATTTGAGGGAAAGTGCCGAGGAACTGAATCAGGTATAAACGTAGTTTCTAAAACGGTTGCTACAAATAGAGAGGGCACAGCTAATTGTTAATTTTTTAAAGAGTTTGGTGTCTTTAACGAAAGTAAATTTAAAAACTAAAACAATTGAATATTGGTTAAGAATAATACGGGGATCAAACACTTCTTCGAGGAAGTAAATAACGGAAGGGTGGGATAAGGGTTGGGCATCAAAAATAAGGAAAGGCTTATAAAGGACTACGGTATGTTTGGTTAAGACGAGAGAACATTACGCGCAATAGTTAACGACGTTTGCGAAATATGTATAGGCAAAATACTGAGAATCAATACGCAGAAAAGGTATCGCTTAATCTTCAGCTTCAAATAGATCAGGTGTGAGGGAGGGGGATTATCTAGATGTCTGTGGGAGAAAAGAAAGAAATGGTCTCGCGTGGCTCACAGCAGGGGCTTGAAAAGGAAATAAAACAGTTAATACTCTCGGAGAAAGAATTTGCCAATTGTAAGGAGAAAGTGATACCTGGAGGCATATTTTGGCAGAATTCAGGAAAACAGAGATTTTAAGAACTGAGCATTTACCATCACAATTTCTGATTTCCAACAGAAATGAACGTTTCCGGGAAGTGTTGGTGCATGAGAGTTACACACATAAATCGGGAATATTTCTAGGGAATACTCTACGAAAAGGTTAACAGCTACACAGAAGAGAGGGGAGTTAGAGAGGAGGTGGGAGAGTAACGGTTATAGTCATATAAGTATATAAAATTATTCATAGAAAACGTGTGATGTAAGTATATCGGTATGTTTGTATATATATATATATATATATATATATATATATATATATGCGTGCATATATGCAGGTCTGTGTATATATATTATATTTTGATTGTTAAAAAGATGGTATTAGCATCTACTACTACTACTACTACTACTGCTACTACTACTACTACTACTACTACTACTACTACTATTACTACTACTACTACTACTGCTACTACTACTACTGCTACTACTACTACTACTACTACTACTACTACTACTACTACTGCTACTACTACTACTACTACTACTACTACTACTACTACTACTACTACTACTACTACTACTACTACTACTATACCACCACCGCCGCCGCCACCACCACCACAACCACTACTGCATGTATTATTTATGTTGAGCTTTTTGTAATATTTATTATTTATTTACCTGCTTATATTCATTACACAAATCTGCAGAATATGGCTGCTTGATGCTTTGTATCGAGCAAGACTACAGTAAATATTATTCAAAATATGAAAATACCAAACTCATTTAAGATTAAAGGCAATAGAGCACATTATCAACTAACTAAAATAACAATTATAGCTAAATGTATTAGAAGTATTCAAAATGTTGAGAAATTGCGTTTCCAGTGCAACTTCTGCGACTTCTCTCCTTTGCAGCTGCAGATATTTCGCTGTAATCTCGAGACCGTAAAGTTTACACAACCGGCTGTGTGCTGTTGGAAAACATGGGGATTCTCGCGAACTCTGATGTGTTTAGCAATGCATCAAGTTTACATGGTATGAGCAAACGTGCAGAACACTCAAATTCCTCCAGAGAGTTTGAACCTGGTGCAGCTTGACTCAAGACATTCCAACTCCTTCTTCCCGGTTCATCAGTCAACAATCACACTTGCGGGAGTTCTGAGAGAGTTGCTTTCTGATTCGAACTCGAGGTATTTTTAGTATGAAAACTTTACAATGGTTGAGGGCTTGTTTGCTAAGTAATATTTGCTTATAATACCAGCGGTTTTTAATTATTGTAAACCTAGAACATTTATCTCCAGTAAAAATAGACAATAGTATAATTTCGTTTACTGAGTCAATAAAAAAAACTGAAGAAACACTTGATAGAAGCCTAAATTGGAAAACTCAAGTTGTAGAAATATGCAAGAAAATGTTTTCAAAAAGACTTAACAATTTCCTCCGGTTTTCCCTGAAAAAGATTCTTGTGCAAATGCATTTGACGCTTCCCTTCGATTAATTTGTTACATCCAAACGGGGACCAAACTCTGCAATCAGAGACTCATTTGGTTTAGTTTGGGGGCATGGCGGTTGACTAAAGTAACAGACAGGGTGGGTACGAGAATCTGCGCTATATGTGCGGAGAAAGAATTTATATATACCGGCCAAGTTTGTTATCGGGGAGAGAGGGCAGTGGCAGTACTGGTCTTTGCTGACAGATAGGAAGCAGCGGGAGGAATTAGGTCAATTTTTAAACGAGGTGATACAGCACAGATCGGACGAGGCAGACAACTAGAAAGGGATAAAGTGAACATGAATCACAATATTTTTTGTAATTATTTGTACATATATGTGTGGGAATATAAGTTATTTACTTTTGTACTATTTTTTCTGTTTATTTTATTAACACACTTATTTTTCTATTATATATTTTTTCTTCTTCCATTTATTAATTTCATTGTTATATATTGTTTGTCTCTTAAGATTTAAATATTGTTTGTGCAATTTCATGTATTTGTTAGTGCAATGGGAAAGCACGTAAAGTCCCAGGACCCCTGTTACATGGTTGAGCTAGATTAGTAACAAAAATATTTTAAATAAATACACCACTATCAGCAGCAGCACTATTACCACTACTACTACTACTGCTGCTGCCTCGGTGCCGACTTAACGCAGAAGTATATGAGCTTTCGCACCTCTTTGCGTTAGGATGAAATCCAGGAAAGCAAGCCATGGAGCAAAAATATATTCATGCAATGTTGAACCTCAGTTCAGTTTACATTTTAAATTAGATAATGTTGTTCAACTTTTATGACGAATATTTTTTTGCTTAGCTCTAAACTGTGTATATATATATATATATATATATATATATATATATATATATATATTTGTGTTATTTCATCACTGGGTCCTCTTTCAGGAAACAGCTAGTCTAATAGTTTACTAATTTACTAGTTATTAGCCGTAATTCTACCTGTTCTAATAAAACTTGTTTCACGAACATTTATTTCACAGTGGTTGAATCATAAAATGTTGCCGTTAGTCACTTGTCAATATTACTAGTGTAGCGACCGTATCCTAGCGTCGAGAAGGCTGTTTCGAGAATATTTATTATCCATGGACTGTTTGTTGATGCGATTTTGTTTAGCGCCATGTAAACAAAATTGTATATTCAAGTCAAGAAATATCATAATGTCTATTATGTCGAAAAGAATCTCTAGCATTCAATACAAAGTAACAGTGCTGCATTTAATCGACGAGTATAAACAAGTGCTATTTAGGCAATTCTCCAATATAATTACGAAGGTAGACAAAGATGAAACGTGGAAAATAATAACGTAAACACTGAAAACTTTGGGGTTAGTTACATCGGAGAGAGATTATGCATATGTGAGGGATACATTTTGACCGAACATCAATAAAAGTGCAATGGTAACAGATTTTATTTTACATTTAGTTTATTATATACAAATAATGGTGTAAATAGCTCAGTTTCTATGGTATTTTTAGGTGAAAATTGACAATTCAAGAAGTATGGGAATGGGTGGTGAATTTGAGACCACATTTTGCATTAATAACCTTTAATAAGCTTTATAATTAAAATGCATAGAGTTTAATTGATGGAATAAATACCTAACCTAAAATATGTACACTAGTGTGTAAATTATCCGCTAGTTAACGATATGCAATAGTATAAAGCTAAATGTTTAGTTTTACTTTTTTAATTAAAATGTGCAATGTAATATAGTATAATATATCATATAATATTTTGTATTTTTTATTATATGCATTCAAATTTTATATTTATTTTTACTTAAAAGACATAAACAAGTTATGAAAATAGTAAGATAATAACTTCATATAATTCTTTATAAAGGTAAAATGCAGGATACAAATAATTAGGGTATTGATTTTTTTATTGATTTATTTATGGACGCTCTTTAACATCACAGGTTTCAGCGTCCCATTCAATTCAGGGCGTGAAACGGCCGACGAATTTTGCTCAGAGGCTTCTTCTTTCATACTTGAGGTTCTTTTTCATGCCGTAAATGTACGACATGAGACCCACGGTTTTACATCCCTTCCGAAGGAAGCCATACTTAAGATTTTTACGCCCGAAAAAAAAAAATCCATCGGTCCTGGCCGGGTTCGAACCCGCGATCTTGGGTTTAGGAGGCAAGTGTGGTAACCACTACATCTCCAGGACCGATATAATAATTAGAATAGTAAGAATAACGTTGGTTTCTAATAATTATTAGCTAAATAAATTACAATTCTATGCAATTTCTTTTACAGGTTTACATAATTAAAAATATTTCCCCAGCAAGTTAAGTTTTCCATAAATGAATGATGAATTAATTAACAGCACTTTTAAAATTGTTTTAATGTTTGGTAGTATGTCTCTGTTCTTTATGTCAAGAAATTGCGGACAATGCCGTAGCTAGTGTGCTAGTGCACCCTCTTTTAGCAGGTGTTTGCCGTAGTAAGAACAGGCTGTTCCCAGCTGTGTTAAATTGGGTAAACTCCAAGGTAAGGTAAAATATGCCGCAGGGATAATTGAAAATCATCTACCCCTACTCCCCTAGAACACATGCAAGGCTGAAACTTCATAGGAACAGAGACGCCTGCGGTTTAAATCATTTAATTTCATTTCATAATAGAAGTGCCATTTTCACACTGATATGCTCACGACATGGGAGGATGTTTGCTTTCTGCAATGGCTGCCGGCGATTCGTGCCGTCTGCCTCCCACATCTCAGTGTGTCCCATTGATAAGGTGACGGTATTTGGGACATCTTGCAACATGCCATTTCGAAGGCAGTATGTGAAAAGATCGTGAAGGCTGGTACTTTCAGAATTAGTCCCTTGATTTAGAAGTCTGTGTTGTTCCAATTCTGGTCTAGGAGCGAAAATATTGAAAAAAAAAATTATTTCTTAAACACTGTTGGTACACTAGATACGAGTAGTACGGTATATATTTATTTATATATTCTCATTTTACTATGGGAGCTCTTTTCTTTCTTTCTTTCTTTCTTTCTTTCTTTTTTTATGCAGCTAGCTCTGTCGGCGCTGGCGCCAGCTAGTGTTGTTTCTTGTAGATGTTGTTTAGTTGTTGTTTCCGACTTGGGGGAAAAAAAAAAAA
The DNA here is from genome assembly GCA_030762175.1 of Metallyticus violacea. Taxonomy (NCBI): domain Eukaryota; kingdom Metazoa; phylum Arthropoda; class Insecta; order Mantodea; family Metallyticidae; genus Metallyticus; species Metallyticus violacea. The sequence goes on along the minus strand of CM060831.1, from coordinate 22,853,761 downwards.
AAAACTCAGGGTATTTGCGATACCTAAATCAACGGGTCTAGGAAGAGGTTTTAATGTTGTAAATAAGCACACGATTCGACCTTACTTTTAAAACTGATTTATTTCACGTAACTTCGTTTAAAACATCGGCGCTTTGTCGTCAATATAGTCAATCACTTTAACATGTTTATTAAACGAGGTTTAGACTATTGGACGGGTTGTTCCAAGGAACCCTACTATTATAAGCACTGGACCGAAGACTAAACAAATGCTTCCAATGTACTCATAGAGACGATGCTTGAAGTTTGCAAGTCGTTTAACATTTCTAACAGATGGCTGTTACAAGCTGCTCTAGTGTTCTTATGAGCTTTGCCGTAAATGTAAATCATATCGATCCTCTCGTTGATCGTGTATCGAACATCCATGATTGAAAACGAAGTGGAACTGACTGAGAATAATGATCTTTGAGGTTTGAATGCAATGATAAGCACTCGTTTGTGTACCGATATCAATAAACGGGCATCTGCATGTAAACAAATGAGTTTCCTTCATAGCAATAGCAAAATAAAAGGTAGAGAAGTGAAATTGAGTGAAAAACGTTTGCTGTTTATCTATCAAATATCACATCACCTATCACCCCTAGCTGATAGATGTACTAAAAGTTTTATACTGAATTTTAAATGCTCTTTCCATTCCTGGGGGGGGGGGGGGAATACAGCATTCCATTTGAAAAAATCAATTTGACCTTCAAACGACATTGAGATGGTCGTTGTGTGATGTCCCCTTAAGAGCACTGCAAATTTTGTCTAAAGCATTTTTTGACTTCCCCATGCGAAAAGTTGAGTAATGTTTGTAACAAGATAATTTTCTGCTCTCTTTTAATGCATTTTGGGGGGGGGTGATGTTAACTCTTTGTTTTCACGAACTTGTCGGCATTTCCCCCTGACATGGCGGTATTGTGGTTAACTTATGAGGCTGGGACGCTGAGGGGCGCCACTACTATATCCCAATGAGGGTGATGGGGAAGGTCATGCGGTACACCAGGGGAGAACCTCAAATCTAGGGGAACCTAGACTAACCAGGCTATAATCGCCCGAGGGATCATCCTATGAAGGGAAATGTACTTGTGACATCCAGGAAACGAACCAGGGACCGCAAAAATAGAAGCCAGGAGTCTGACGACAAGCCCGTAGGCCTGGTCTACTAGATATAGATTTTATCCATTTTCTAAAGTGCAATTCGGTCCGGTCTGTTGATGAAAATTGAGGAAAATGTGAAAGAATATGAATTAACTAAAAATGGTCTGTATGGAATCGAACCGCAGACCTTCCGTTCACATATTTGTCAGAGTCTGAGCCCCCTATAGCTTCGCGTTGTTTTTCTTTTATCAATCACTTCCTTTGCTGCCTTTTCTGTACAGAAATTTATTTTTAGCAGCTATATTTGTTTCTGTTAGCTGTAGTGAATAAAGCTTTTTAAGTTTATATATCCAATTATGCCGCATGAAATAGAAACAAAATTAATGAACCAAACAACCGCAAAATTAATCAAATAATTTCATTTAAAGTAATTCTTTTAAGTCATTATGTATATTTCTAGTATCAATTGCTAACAGAATGAACATTTTTATTCCATTTGTTAGTTGACTGTTATATCTTATCTAATTCTGTTTACCGCCACGCGTGGCCGAGGTCGTTAAGGCGCGGACTCGTGAGCGGAAGGTCTGTGGTTCGAATCCCGCTAGGATCGTCCTCCCTGACTGAGGTTTTTTCCAGGTTTTCCTCAGTCCTAACAACTGGCAAATGCCGGGAAGGTACCCTAAACTTAGGCCTGAAGCGTTTCCTTCCGTAAAAATCCTTTCCCAATATATCATTTCATTTCATGTATCGCCAGTGTTCACCGCCTGTGGTGCCTCAGTGGTAAAAGCGGGCGTTAAACACCATTCATTCAAATCTAATCGGTTTCTAGGGATATTAATATCTTTAAATTGTATTGTGATAATGACATTTTTCCTCAATAGTTAATTAAATATTACGTTTAACATTTAAAGGTAAAAATATAGGATGGCTGTTCAATAAAGAATGATGATATTTTTATACTATGTCTCTCATCGTAATAATTTTGATAATCTTTCTTAAATAATTCTCGATGAATGCAATCCACCTGTCCCAGCGTTTCTGCCTGTCTTCAAAGACATGCTTGAGGTAATTTTTGACTGGTGCTTCAGAATCGCCATCGCGGACTTCCCCACTGCTTCTGAAGATAGAAAATGCCTTCCATGGAGGGGTTTCTTCAATTTAGAGAAAAGAAAAAAAGTCACAAGGGACTGATGTTAGGTCATGCATTATCGGGGTGCAGAAATGAGCTTGTTGCAGGGAAGTGCGGTCCTTTGTAGGCCTTGAAGAATTTGTGTGTGTGTGTGTGATGGAGAGTTTCACACACAGTTTTGCTGTTTGCTCTCAGGATCGAAATGACGTAGCCAAGTTTCATCAGCAGAGATTATCTCTAAAAGTAACTCCGCATCTTCCAGGAATACCATCTCTACTTGCATGGAAACCTGTATGTAAACGCCCTTTAGTTCCGGAAAGAGCACTCTCGGAACCCGCCGTGCACATACCTTTCTCATGTGCAACTTTTCAATTACCAACACGTGGGTGATACCCAATGAACGTTTCAGGATTTTTTAAAGTGTTCTTAAGAATCTCCATGTGGAACCCCCGGATACAAGGAAGACACAAGGAAGACGCAGAAGAAGATGAGCAGACCTCTTCAAGGAACATGTATGTCCAGATTGGTCAAGAGTAACAAGAGGAAGAGAAAAATGGAAATCTCTCGAGAAGCAACTAGTGCAGGGAGAAATGGAGTAACCAAAGAACAAATCAGCCAGTGTCTTAAACAGCAAACAACAACCAGCGTGAAATAGCTCACCACGTTAGGAAAAAGCCAGCTTTCCCTACTTGTTAGAAGACCTTTGCTCTTGAGGGACACAATAGGCTATCTTTATCTTAGTGTGGGTCCACCTTCCTTTGAAATTGATTGTGTTCTTCTTTAACCATCTTCGAGCTGTGCTATAGGGAAGACAAAACTCTCTATAACCTTGCATAAACCTCAGCTGAAGCTTTGTTGAGAAGAAAGCAGAACTTTAGAGCAGCATATTGTAGGCGGAACTGAACATGTCTCAACTTGCGCACCTCTCTCAACTGCATGTGACAACTGTTTCACGTGTATTAGGCATTAGGCAAACAAAACATTGTAAATTTAAAATTTAGTGCCAGAAAATATAAATGTATTATACTTCTTTTTTGGAAAGCACTGTATATAAATAGATGATAAAATCTTGATGTTATAGTAGTTTGTAATCTACCTTATAAATTAAACAAGCTATTATCATAATTTTATTTTTTGTAATATTTTTGTTTTGTATTGGCCCATTGGTTGATCCCATGTATTTAATGACAATGAAATTATGGGTAGCATACATCAATTAAAACATTTTCGGATACCATAGGTTTTAGTCGACGGAGTATAAATAAAAACAACAATAATGTAAGGGAAACAGCTGGTTCAAGTCCGAGATGGATGTGAACTGTGTACAGTAATATCGTACCTTCGTATTATAGAGAAGATGGGTTAGCCAGCAGTACATACGGAGTCGGAAGCCAATTAAAGATAATTTCCACATGAACCGTTTGAGAAGGTATCATCACGGAATATGTGCCAAACGGCGGGTCATGATTATGGAAGATTGTGATGTCGAGATTACTTTTATAGCTCATGATCCAGGCATTTTAGGTGAAGCAACTTCTTCGACCACCCGTAACAATTTGAGTATGTTAAATGAATACTCCAAAAGTAGCATTCCAAGTCAAAGTGTGTCGTCAGGAATTCAGCGAGTGATGAAATGTAGTAATATTGCCATGGCTCGATATAAAATTCAAGTACGAGGTAATCCCAGCCTTCAAGAAGTTTCCATTCTTCCACAATGAAGCTCTTACAGGAAGCCATCAAAGTTGTTGGTAAGATGTCAGAAGGCACGTCGCTGATTAACAACAAACAATTCACCATCCGCAAGTATCACTTATAGAGGATATTTATTACCAACCTGTGTGGTTTCATTGGAATTTACATTACATTACCTATGTAATCTTTTTGAAACTTCAGAATATTCCTGAAGGCTTCTTCCCAACGATAACGTCTGTATGTAAGCACCAATAGTTTGGTTACAGCATCCAAGAAATATCATCCTGTGAAATGGATAAAATTACTAAATTGGGACTTCATTGGAAAATGAAGATACGATCTCAAGCATTTACTTTTATTTTGTACTTTTTCAGATACTTTTTACTGCGAATTTCACACCAGACTAGACGAAACGGCATGCTGGATTAGTGACCAGCGTATGTATGCTTGCTGCATACCTATTTGTGCATTGGGCTTTACCGCAGTATTGTAAAATTTGGTATGGTATAGGGAGTAGATATGATGGAAGCTGTGCTAGGGTGTAATTAGTGGGTCTGTTATTCGGGGTGTTGCTAAGCATGGGTACGAACCAGGAACCGATTAAGGCTTGCCAGTATAATTATGTCATGAAGTGCTACCTGAAAGTGAAGTTCTGAATTTATTCGTTGAAAGGTGGTACTTAAAAAAGTCCTTCGTGCAGGAACTGCATAAACTACGCGAATTCCTCATCAAGTTGAATTTGTGAAGGTTGTTACAGAGCGCTAGACCAGAGAATGTAGTCAAACAAAGTAACCCTGACTAAAGATACATATGTATTTATAAAATACACATTTTCAGGCTTTATATATATGACTTTTTCTTATCATTAACTATTTGCATGTTATATTGGTAGATTACACATATCTGTATAATAACTAAAACGAATGCATTAATTTTTAAGATATATATATATATATATATATATATATATATATATATATATATATATATAAGTGTGACTCTTTCTCTGTGTTTTATCTTTATCTACTTTTATTATTAGTATTAATTTATATATATATATGACTTTCTCTTATCATTAACTATTTGCTTGTTATATTGGTAGATTACACATATCTGTATAATAACTAAAACGAATGCATTAATTTTTAAGCTACATAGTTAATATTAGGCGTACGATTGCTTGTTTTTCTATCTTTCGAAGCTGCTGTGTTCTCTCCGCCTGCATTTATTGTGCATTTAACACTACCAAGGTTGATAGAGTACATACACTACCGCTTAAGATTTGTATCGCATTCCCTGGAAATCGACTTTTACCTCTGCCGTTCGGTACTCAAGTCGCAGAACGACTGCTGCCTGTAAAGGTAGACCGATTATTTGTCCTTGCGCATGCAAAGATTATTCCTCCATAATTTTTCACATGAAACAATGAGCTTATCTCTTTGCCGAAATATCCGATTGTTAATGCGAACAATAACAACTCCCTTATGCCACATCTCCTTCCCTCCGTGCCACCTTAATCGGCCATTATAAAAATTCTGTGTTCATATATACCCCCACTCGTTTTTTTCTTCTTTTCTTTCAATGGTATATAGCGAGTTTCGTTGCCAAAAAGTTTTTAAATGTTTGGGTTTAAGTAACTTACCCACTCATAATAGTCTGATATCATTGATTTTCAGAGAGTATTCTTCTTATTCTATTTTAATATCATATGCCGAGTTTCGTTGATAAAAAAAATAAAATTCGCTTTAACCCTCACTCTTTAAAATTCAGGTATATCCCTGCTCCAATGTTTGACTTCATTGATTTTCAGAAAATCCTTTTTTTTTTTAAATATATATATATATAATATGCATATATATGCCGAATTTCGATGCGAAAAATAAACATTGTTGCCTCTAGAGCGATTTTTAAATCTTGGGTAAACCCCATTCCTAATAGCCTGATTTCGCTTATTTTCGGAATATATTTTTATTAATTTATTTCAATGGTGTATACCGAGTTTATGTGAGAAAACAAAAATTGCGGCTGCACTAGGAGGTTTTAACTTTTCGTTCCATCCCCAATGGTTCAATTTTGTTGGATGAATCGTATGTTAAAATGTCGTTATATGCCAAGTTTGGTTTAGAAAAAACAAAAATTGCGGCCACTCGAGCGTTAACACACAAAGACACCCAGAATTACACACAAACATATATAATATGCATGTATACGTGTATTTTTCATCGTCATTTTCGGTGCCTAGAAAGTAGGGTCGATTGAGATTTTAATATTTTTTTCAAAAATCTTTTAATGGGTACAACCACAATAAAGAAATTTTTTCGAAATTCGCTAATATGCAACAGGCCGTTGGAATGTTTGTGAGATAATGTAACAAGTTTAGAAGTTGTAGCGCCGCTCCTAAATCTACGGAAGTGACTATAACTTCTTCAGTGTTTCGAATTTGCGCCTAGTTTGCTGCAGTTTGTTCCCGTGCCTGTTACTTAAAGTGACGCCGAAAATAAAACCATTCTAAGAAGAGTGCATTACTGGTCTTTCCGATGCTTTTGAGATTATCAAGCGATGTGAGAGGTAGCGATTCATCCTCTCCAAGAAAGGAATTCCATGTGTGCTTAACAGAAGTTAAAGCTAGAGGGCAAGAAACAGGTAAATGTACGATCAGTTAGCAGCCCTATCCTCCGACATAATTTAGAAGGTTAAAGCTCTGATCCGAATCCAGTAACACAGAGAGTCATTTAATTGAGCATCTCAATTACATCTATGAACATCATTATCAACCATAAACGCGGTTTGACGCATCTGAATAAGGCTTCAAGGCAAGTATCTCTGGTTCAACCCGCTATTTTTGGAGGGTATGGAGAGTGAAATACGGAAATACCTTATAGCGACATTCCTGCTAAATCATTTAATGCATTGGCAAGGAATTTCTGTGCTTTTGTGTTGATGTAAAGGGCCCTTTGAAAGCGGGAGACCGGGAGGCTCTGGAAAGCCTTCCAGACTATTTCACATCAGCTTGCTGTGATAGTTCACGCTTGAATCCACTGTATAGAACATCACCACCGCTGGATACATGTTTTTTTATAAGTTACAGCTGTTGAATTTACCACTATAGATCGCAAGCAACTCTTTGTATTGCTTTTTTTTTTTTTTTTAAAGTGAAGTGTATTGTAGTAACAGAGCTGCATCCAAAGTCAGCATAAAGCAGAGTGGGGGTAAGTCATATGTATATTAAGGAGACATAACTAATTATGTAGAAGCATGAAAAGTGGACCCTAAATGATCTTCATTTGAAAGAAGCCCAGTGGTTAGGTAGACCCCACTTTATGGCTACAGGACTCATGAAACAAGTTAGGGAAATTTTCAAAACTCTGTGTAGTATTTTTGTTTTGTATATCTATACTTCAAAAAGCATGGCTGATGCTCAGTTTTTAAGCTAGAACAAACAAATTCGGTGTTTGTTGATTAATTTAAAGCATAGATGATAACTCCTTACTTACATATATTTGTTTCTTCTTTTGTAGACACCCAAAGAAGCCTGCTTGTTAAGAAATAAACATTTAAAGTTTAGAAACCAATCTAACATAGCGCATTAGTCATTAAACAGTTATTATAGTAGACTTCCCTCTTTTCACCCACATCAGTAGCTATGCTAACTTCGCCGACCACTGGCTTCCCCACGAGCAAATTTATAATATACTGTTTACTATTTAAAGAGCTTCCAGAATATTTCCTCACCGTCCGTACGGGATTTTGCGACTCGGCAGCTGCACCTGCCTCTGCCAGCCGCGCCTGTTCTCTGATTTCGCTAATCGCACATCAAACTGAAATTTTGCTATCATATAGGGCGGTTTCTTGTACACAATTTGGTTTTTCAGAACACCAATAGCAATGTTGTGAGTATTACAAACTGTAGGCCTGGTATTACCTCCTCTGCCTGCCCTCTCGATGTCCTCGTTTTATATTGCAACGCCAGTCTTGCTTACTGTTTTGTCTTCCGTCTCCTGCCAGTTCTCGTTTGTAGAAGTATTTGTGTTATGGAGTTTTATAATAAATTCTTTAAAAGTTAAAAGCCTAAAAGAAAAGTTAAAAGGCTCACTTTGGAAAGTCACTGTTGATATTAAGAGAAAACACATAAGAAATTGAATTTTTCATTGTATTAACGCCCTCTTAAGGGATTAACTGCAAACCTATTTATGGAAGGCTGCCACTATCAGTAACTTGTTGGGCGATCAACGTCATCACCGATATCAACGGCCGTGCAGCTATCTGTCAGAAACAAAGTGACGAGCACGGATGTTGCTGCAGGAAGGAGGCCATTTACAGCATCCAGTGTGCGGGTAAGCAATTCTCCCAGAGATACATTACGGCTATTGCAATGCAAACATGTACACAGTTGAAAGTTCACATGTGGTTCAGAGATATATCGCATGATAAACAAGCTTAGATCAACTAGATGAAGTCTACAGGTACAGCAAAGGAACCAATCCTCGTAACCTCACATATGTGAATAAAAAAGCAAAATTGTTTTAAAATACTAGCTGCTATTTATCGAATTATTTTGTGTATTTGACGTTACATAATATATTTTATATTGCAATGGAAATTTTATTTGCTTCCGTCATTGTTATTGGAAAATGTGTAGGGGGTTTTAGTAATATCTTTTTATTGTTTCCTTTTTCTATTTCCATTTGCAGCTTTTGTTCTCTTTCATTTACAGTTTTACCTTGTATGGCGCAAATTGCATTAATATGTTTATTTCTACGAATTTAAAAGCCTTCTTCGTGAAGTTAGCTTGAAACATTTTAAAACACAGTCTACAGAGCGGTTCCAACACCTTACTGTTTAAAAGGAATTGTGAAAAGGACTTTGCATATACTTTCCAGGAAATAAAATTGCTTTAAAGTTGATGATATATTTGCCTAATTTCGTGTAAGGTACGCTTAAACGACACTTTTACATAGATTTTTATATGTATTGTAACAATAAATGGTTATTGCAGCATTATTTAGAAAAAAGTATAAATGTTCATATTCTTAAATTAACGGATGAAAACGCTCGCCTATAGACGCAACATTTGCGGTTCAATGAAATATTATTCAAGATGCAGGTCTTCCAGGAGGTTTTTTAAGCCGTGTGTTTCGAGTCAAATATTTACAGCGCGTTAAAGAAGCGCATATCTGAAAAAAGAGGTTCCTGGACAAAATTACCGGCAAGTAGTTTTTAGTTTCCTAATAGACGACGATATTATTGTTGATTAGAACGGCCATTTTTACTACTGAGGCACCACGGCGGCGAACACTGATGATACATGAAATGAAATGATAAATGGGGAAAGGTTTTTTAATATTTTTTTTTAAAGGAAAGCACATTCCAGGCCTAAGTTTAGGGTACCTCCCCGGAATTTGCCAGTTATGAGGACTGAGGAAAACCTGGAAAAAACTCAGTCAGGAAAGACGGTCCTGGTGGGATTCGAACCCCAGACCTCCCACTCACCAGTCCGCGCCTTAACGACCTCGGCCACCCGTGGTGGTTAGATGACGATAGAGACAATGTACTTACTCCTGTCACTCTGTCCTCTGTAGTAAAATAAACATAAACCAGTTTCCTTGGTATAAAAACCTCAAAGAATTCACGCCCTTTTGTGATGTAGTACCAATAAAGAAAAATAAGATAGGGTTTAAAATACGTTTATTAAAATAGTATACCAACATAAAGAAGAGTTAAATTATATTGTAGTAATCATGGACGTGGCGACATCCAAATGGAATCACAAAGAATTAATTGGAATATATCCTAGGCAATAAAGGATATAAAAACACCCAAGTCGTAAAAAACCTCAAGTTTGACACAGATACAGGATGGTAAAAAATCAAGCAAACAGAGGATATTTAAAAATGCATAATATGAGGAACTTGATAAGAACTACATGCTTCAAAGACGACTAGAAGTTCACAAACCTCCACCAGAAGGAAAAGTCCAAGAGCTCTTTACGACTCGCTGGAAAAGGCTGTAGTCCAAGCAAACAAGGACCGGGCAGCAAAGAAGACAAATCACAAACTGAACATAAAGACATTTACCATGTGCCAATAACAGACAACGAGGAAGTGTCAGTATTTATACAGAGATCAGCCGTAGAGAATCTCAAAAACAGTAAAACTCCAGGAGGAGATGGTACCTACAGCCCAAACCACGCACTAGAACCAATCACGGAAATCTTAAACAAAATATTCAAAATGGAAAGCCTACCATCACAATGAAGAACAAGTACAATAATTCTTTTACATAAAACGGGGGCTAAGGGTCAACTCACCAACTACAGACCAATCAGTCTGGTATCCAACATATACAAATTGATCTCCAAATTAATAACAAGGAATTGGATGAAAACCAACCAGAAGAGCAAGCAGGCTTGCGATTGGGCTACAGTACGTTGGATCACCCGTTAAACAGTTCATGGAGAAGATGGAGAAATTTAATCCATTGTATATTTAATACGTTGAAATTCGTATTGATGGACCATATTTTGAGCTGAAAACAAGTTAGACGTGCTGGACTCGTGCATATTCCCAACATTATTATATGGATACCAAACTTGGAGCCTAACAGAAGTGAAAAAGAATAATATTAGCATCTGTCATGGGGCAGAAAGTACTAGGGATATTTCTCATGGATAAAATATCATCTGTGGAATTAAGGAAGATGTCAGGACTAAACGACGTGGTTCGGCGTGCCAATAGCCTGAAGTGGAAACGGGGCGGACATGTAGCAAGGCTAGCAAGCAGCAGGTGGGGACATAGAGCTACCACATGGAATCTACGTATCGGAAGGAGAAAAAGAGGGAGACCGAGAACAGGTGGGCAGACTCCTTCAGGAAAGCAGTCAGGACACACTAGACCAGCGTTGCTAGAAACCGCAGGAACTGGAAGAACCTAGCAGAAAGAAGAGAACAACTGACGCCAATAGTGAAAGTGATCCAAACTTATAATACAAAGACTTAATAGACTCAGCACTTGAACCTGCTAGTTAAATTGTGTTAAACTTGTAAAATAAGAAACATTATAGACTTAACAAACCCATAGGGACAATGGATGGACTAGCTACCACCACGGGGGGCCGAAGTCGTTAAGGCGCGGACTCGTGAACGGGACGTCTGGGGTTCGAATCCCGCCAGGACCGCCCTCCCTGACTGAGGTTTTTTTCAGGTTTACCTCAGACTTCATAACTGGCAAATGCCGGGGAGGTACCCTACACTTAGGCCTGGAACGTTTCCTTCCTTAAAAAAAAAAAAATCCTTTCCCAATATATCATTTCATCTCATGTATCATCAGTGTTCACCGCCTGTGGTGCCTCAGTAGTAAAAAAGGGCGTTAAACACCATTAAAAAAATATGGACTAGCTCTTCATATGAGAAATCAATGGGCCCCCCCCCCCTTTTGCGGAGGCCCTAGCCTGAATGGATACAGAGTGGTCTATGACAGATCGGCTCTTCCCTCGTAAACAAAAATAGGCTTTGTACCTTTTGCATCCTTTACGTGTCCAGATCAGTGCTTGAATAAAAGCAACCACAACAGGTGTAAAAAAGAGTTCGCAAATAATTTCGTTGTAGTCAGTTTTTCATTTTGTCCTTTGTAACGCAAGGATATTTTCTCGGAGCAAAAAAACTTTTCGCGTATTAATACAGATAACTAACTATTGTTTGCGATAAAACAACTTCGTTTCCTTATACTTTCCCTTCTCGGCTAGCATTCCTTCATTACTTGGCTCTCGTTGAGGCGCGTGCTTATGCGCGGGAGATGTGGGATTCGATTTCCGCGGAGACTATCCTTTCTGAGTGAGTGTTTTCCAGATTTCCTCAGTCCTCATAAATGGCAAACGTCGAGGAGGTACCGTAAACTTAGGCCTGGAACGCTTCCTTTCTTAAAAACTCCCGTATCATAAGTTTCCACCACCGATGATGCGTCAACAGTAAAACCGGACGTTACACACTACTACATTTATTTTCTGGCTCGCTGTGGCTTTTATTATAGAATTAATAAATGAAATATGGTGTAAATTTTTAAGTTTTATTTAAAAACTTTAAAATTAAATATTCCTGCTTTTCGAAAAAGCAAAATAATAATAATAATAATAATAATAATAATAAATTATAACGAAAAATATTTGAGCTTTTAAATCAGGTATTTCTTCTTTTTACAAATTTATCTTGGCTTTTCTTAGAATTTTAGATATGAAATAACCACTAACACATTTGAACAGCTATTGCCGAAGCGCAGGTATCTAGAAAACCAGCAACGAGCCGCCGCTGGGTATGGATGAACTTCAAGGGCGTACCGCATGTGGAAGTCGAAGCGGCATCGTGAATGGTCCACAAGAAGTGTGTGAAGATCGTGACTTTGTGACGAAAATGGGAGGTAAATGCTTGTGACCCACTGAGCATTAGCTATTCACTTCTCATCCTTATACACGATTCGTCAATAAGCTGGGATAAAGATTGATCACCGCCTCTTTAGGTAGTTTTACACTCGACCTATTTTGGGCAATAAACGGATGTCTTACAATATGTTAGTTGCATCACAACTCAACAGCAGAGTTCTACCTCTTATACACTGCCGTTCAAAAGTTTTTTAGATAGCAAGTAATTTGACATCAGTCAATAAAGACTATTTAACATTGAAACAATGCAATACGTTATATTACCTTTCCATACACTTTAAGGCAGATCGTTAATGTCCCCTATGGAATCTTCCTCTTTGTCTGTCACACATACAAACTGGGGCAGTAGCGAGTAAAATAACCAGGAGAGGAATGGATAAATAATCTGAGTATGATCTAACGAAGATAGCTGAATGACGACGGTGCATTGTATGTCATGAAATGCGTCATAAGCAGGGTCAGTCAATCTATACTCTGGTCTGGACATATTACTGATGTCAGGAAGTATTATATTGCAGTTAAGTTGTCAGAGCAGAACTGCTTTTATCTCTATCTAGCTCTTCGCGATAACTGTCCTGCTGTCATTTGGAAGGAATCTACCCAAGTTGTTATTCTCTGCAAGCTCCTCTAGGATCCTACATAATTATCCTATGGCATCATCGTGAATGACTGATTTACATTTAGAATTTCTGCCCTTGAAGTAATGTGTGCCATGCCGTTCATCTTCCTTAGGACCTCACTTTTTATCCTGTCTTTCAGTGCCAAGTGAAGTATTTGTGATCCATCTTGCGCTGTCAACATATATGTAGTCTTGATATTAGAGACCAAGTCGACAGTTACGCAGAAGTATTGGCATTATACATGTGTGTATGTGTTTTTTTTTAATTTGGTTTATTTAAAGGCGCTCTTTAGCATCTCTATTCATTAACTTCTCATTCAGTTTGTGTACGTGAAACGTGATTAATTTTGCTCAGAGGCCTCTTCTTGAGGTTGTTTTACGTGCTGTAAATTTATGACATGGGATCAATGATTTCACTTTCCTTCCGAAAGAACCCATACTTACGATTGTTACAACCTAAAAATCCATCGACTTATTCTGGTACACCCGTGACCTTGGGTGTATGAGGCAAAGATGATTACTATTAGACCACCGGTACCGAAATACATACACATCTATTTCAAGAACTTCCTCCGCCTGTGGTGCTTCAGTAGTTAAAAATGGCGTTAAACAACATTGAAAAAATCCTTCCTTCTTTATTTTAACTTATGGAATTTGTCTCCTAAAATGATTTTAGACTGAAGAATTTCTTCTAGACCAGATTAAATTTGCTTTTTATTTCTTCATTAGTGAAATCAATTTTACTAGAGCGTATTGCATTGAAATATCATAAAACAGATCAAAAAACTTTAGGAATACCCAAATCCCCCCCTCTAGAGGAATTTACTTAAGCACAAAGATAGAAATTGGAAGTATTTACGGAGTGTGCATGTTATTATTGATCCAAGTTATAAGAGTAGAAATGAGAGAGGAACTTGTTTATTGGCGTGACCTTTGGCGGAACGTGTGTTCAACTGCGGGTGCATAGAAAATACGAGAGGGTATTGTAAAGTTTTAATTATAAATTTAAAAAAGATTGACATTGTTTTTATTTTAGATGGTTAACTCTTCCGCACGTAGTCACCATTCAGATATACATATTTTCCCCAGCGTTTCTTGACCCCCCCCCTCCAACACCTGTAATGTAGAAGTCTGAAGATTGCGTCTTAAATCACTCTTCTACCTCATTAATGACGTCATCTGCGTTGTCAAATTGGCGATCCCTTAACGGATTTTCCTTTCTGGGAACAAGAAAAAGCCACTTGGTGCGAGATCGGGAGAATAAGGCGGATGCTGCAAGATCTCAAAGCCACATGCCCTTGCCTTGTCAACTGCAACTTGAGACGAATGCCTCTGGAGAGCATACCGCAGCACAGCATCTCGCAACTTGTCCATAAGATTGCTGTAGTATGTGTCAGTGGTGGTTTGTCCCTTTGAAAGGTAATTTGTGAAGATGACTCTACGACAGTCCTATAAAAACTGAGAGCTGCTGACTTTTGCACCTTTGCTTTTTGGAGGAAAAAGAATAGGCATGCTTCCACTCCATTTTCATGGTTTTGATCTCTGGATCATATACTGATAGATCCAAGATTCATCCATAGTTACTAAAGTCCCCCCCCCCCAAAAATCCTCATCATGCTGTTCCAACAGCATCAACATCTGACTTGAAAGGTCACACCGTGGAAAAGGGTTAGCAAACGTGGATCTCAGCGTGTGGATAAGCAATTTGTCATGCGTAATTGTCCACACACTACATAACTGAGACCAGTTTCATTCATCATCATGTGGACGGTGGCTCATCTGTCTTCCAGGATTAAACACTCCTCTTTCTTACCTGTGGCTACATCGTTCGTCAATGATGGTCTTCTAGGTCACAGTGTCATAAGATGGACAACTTCAATTGCACGTTGCGAGCCTCATTCTTCTTTATGTTACACTTTAGTCACTTCTGGCACAAACTGACCAATGATGACAGTGACAACATTTTATCAATATACCATAATAACTTCCGGGTGGTAATTAAAGCTTTACGAAACGCCTTGTAGTTAGTTAAACTGCTAAGCACTTATAACATGTAGCAGTAAACAATCAGATAAATTAGAACGCGGACAGATGGGCCTTTACTTTTCGGTGCGCTTAACCTGATTGCATGGGTGCTAATACTTTTAATTCAATCTTGTGATCTTCCCATCTTGGAGGGTGGCAGTCCTCATATTCTCCAAACTGAATCAATCTCCCTCCTGTCTGCTTTCGCTCTACACATTCATTCCATCGCCGCTTTTTGCTTCTTTTCGCCCACTAGATGGCAGCAGCGTGCTGTACTTGCAGACGTTTTTCACGCGGTTTGAGTATTAAGAAGCTTAAGGGCTTTTAAAACCTCTTCATAACGTAGCTGTGATGGAGAGAAAAACGTTTTCTTCTTTTATGATGGGCAGTAATTCCAGTTTATATGGAGATTTATGCGTTCAATAAGGGCTGACGCGGTGAAACATCTTCTGTTTGATGTAAGATTCTGATTTAACGCTGCAATATTTAAGGATTAATTTGGCATTGAAGCCGCAATAAACGCCCTCAAATCGTAAAAAACTTTGCAATAAATCCTGAACAAGAATATGGTTAAATAGCCAAACTTTTTTCTCGAAACAATATACGCTAGAGCATAAAAAATAAAATTGGTTTGATGTGCAATAAAAATTACATTAATACCTTTTTAGATGGGATTTTTATGGTAAAAATGGTTATCCTGCAACCAAATGGCTTTAATTCTCATCCACTGCCTTCAACAACCCTTTGCTTGCCATCTGCTATTTAAAAAACCTCCTTCTGCTTGTTTCCTCATTCTTGCATTGGTGTAAACCCTTATAAACGAGTGCAGGGCCTTGCTCAAGCTAAAAATGCAGCTCTGTCGACAATATCTCAGTCCAGGTATCGTAGCTTTTGACAAGTGATTGTACAGCCTACAACTGTGTATGGAGAGAGACGGAGAGTACTATGAAGGATTGTGAGGATAAGTTTTCGAATTCGTCCTTGCAAAAAATTATGAATACCCCTAGTAGTTTCAAAATCGTAAATATAATCTTTCATTGAACAAAAAAACCATGGCATTTAAAGAAAAGAATTTAAATCTATCTGGTATTTTATAAATTACTGTTACAAAGACGTGGTTGTATGACAAGAATATACACTTTAATTTATTTTCGATATGCGGTGCTCAAATGTATTACACATATATGGACAGTTAACAAAACATCCGAAATTAAAACAGTTTGCATCAAAGAAGTGTCATAGCAAAATACTTTTGATAAGCAGTGATTATCCTTGACCTGGCCGACACTCTCCTGTTTGTCGCGAAGGGTTTACTTATTCCACGCTACTTTCTTTGAAACAGTGTTGTAAGTGTTCTACGATTATTCAGATGTCGGACTATCATGGAAAACGCACTAACATTAAAGTTTACGTGTAATTTCGTAAATACTTGAGCTTCATCGGACACTGTATCGCTCATGTGGCCAAAATTAATGGAATCAGGAAATCCAACGGCTGACTGTTCGAAAAATATTTTAAGAGTGTTTTCATGGGAATGTCATAAAATTCTGACAGAAATCTTGGTATGTATCATGTTGCAACAAAGTTTGTCCCTCGACTGTTGACATAAGAACAGAAAGACAGTCGCTTCACCATCTGACAGAAGTTGTTGAATCACGTTAATGAAAATGAATAGAATAATCACTGGTGAGGAAATATGGTTAAAATATTGAGGCGAAAGCATAGGCATCACATTGGATTGGAAAATCTTATGTAAGACAAAAAAAAAGTGATCTTGACGTCTTTATTCAATGTTCAGGGTGTTATTCATCACGAATTTCTGCCCGAGCATTGCTTGTATTACCAAATGTCCGCAGACGACTCTGAGAAAACGTGAGAAGGAAAGAGTCAATTCATGGATGCTACAACACGATAACGCACCGGCTCATTCATCATTGCTTATTCACGACTTTTGTGCGAAAAACAAATTATTGTTCTTCCCCACTCACCTTATTTAGCGGGGACGAAAGAATGGAGAAAGAGACACCTACCGCCCTTGCTAAAGGAGAGATAGAGCAGCGGCAGTACTGAACTTTGCTGGCAGATAGGAATGAGGAGGAGGGAGTAGGTAAATTTAAAACAAAATGAGACATCTCAGATCGAAAGAGGCCGACAACCGGGAACATGAGTCACAATTTTTTGAATTATTTTCATATATACGTGAGGGAGTGTTAGTTATGTAATTTTGTATTTTTTTCTGTTTGTTTTATTAATATATTAACCTTTTCTATTATTATATTTATATTTTCCATTTATTTACTTTATTCTGTTTATTCACATTTATTTTCATTTATACCATCGTGAACTTCAACTTTGGGAGAAAAAAAAAAAAGCCTTTAGTAGAAGTAGAAGTAGCAGCAGCAGCAGCAGCAGCAGTAGTAGTAGTAGTAGTAGTAGTAGTAGTAGTAGTAATAGTAATAGTAATAATAATAATATATTTATTTATAAAATATTTTGTTACAAATCTAACTCACTCATGTTGACGGGTCCTGGGATCGTACGTGCTTTGCCAATACACTAGAAAATACATGAAATTGCACAAACCAATATTTAACTCTTGAGATACAAGTAATATATATTGAAATAAATAAATGAAAAAGGAAATGTATATTTAAAATATTTAATACTTAAATAAAATAAACAAAAAATAATACAATACAAAACAAATAACTACACTCTCTCACATGTATGTACAATTAATTAAAAAAAATGTGACTCATGTTTTCCTACCTACCCTTCCTAGTTGTCTGCCTGTTCCGACCTAAGGTATTCACTTTCTTTAAAACTTTACCTACTCCCTCCTCTTCCTTCCTATCTGCTAGCAAAGTTCAGCAATGCCACTGCTCCCTCCCCTCGCTAAGGAGAAAAAGTAAATGACCATTTTCACAGTTGTAAATGCTATTGTTTATCAATATGGGGGGGCATTAGTTAAGGGAATCAAAGCTCAATAAGATAACAAATTAAAAAGGGAAATTATTTTTCGAACAGACCATGCATGAAGCTCATACTATGTCTTAAAATGAACGTTCTTAGTCCTCACACGTGAATGAAATCGGTTTGGGCAGTCATAAATCACAGCAAGCACTGTTCTACCACTGCTACTTTTAAAATTAGTTTGACTTTTCAACATTGAACTGCCTTTCCTTACAAAACATATCTATCAGTATGACTATAGGTTATAGCCTATAAAGTGAGGATAAGTCTTTTACAAGTCCAGTCTTGAGCAGCAAAAAAAATGGTGAATATTTCTTTCAAGTAAAGTCCGGGTGCATCCCGTCGTTTCGTTTAATTGTGTGGATGCTTCAACAGAGCGCTTCTAATTCCACGGAGTATACAGAGGAAAGAACCCAACTTTGATTAGTTGTTTCTCTGTGCAAACTGACACCAACATACTAAGCTAACTGCATTGGAATTATTAAGCTAAGTTCCCAGAATATTCAATCTGATCAGCCTATAAGAATTTGTTACGGGCAGTAGCGAAGCGTGGCGTTTTGCATAAGATAGGCTGAGGCATAGGACGTCAAAATTTAACTCAAACTAAATTGTCCTTTAAGTTCGTCAATAAAATTAACATATATGAGCCAAAAACACTCGTTTCAGTAGGTCCAACCTTACAGCTTTGTTATTTGGTCGTGCCCGCAACGGTGCGTTATACTCTATTTATTTTAAAAATTTGTTCACTACGAGGGCCATCTGAAAAGTTGTCGGACTCGAACAGAAATGACAGCGCTAATTCAATGGTTGTTTTTTCATGAAGTTGGTAGATCTGTTGTAAGCGTTTATGAATTTTTTCAAGGCTTTCTAAATTACTGCTTGTTGCATACAGCTGTCTTAAGCAAGTTATTTGTTTATATTTGTTGATTTTGATAAAATCGAGTATCGTGCAGTTATCAAATTCTTCGTAAAAGAAGGTTAGAAACAATGAAATTCATGCGAATTTCATTTAAGTGTATGGTGGAGCTTCGCCTTCATTTTCGACAGTGAAAAAGTGAGCCGCGGAGTTTAAACGTGGACGCACCAGCCTAGAAGACGGTCCACGCGAAGGATGCCCAAAATGTGCTACAATACCGGAAATTAATAAAAAGTGCACGATATGGTGCTGGACGTTCGGCGAGTCAAGGTGTGTGACATTGCTGAGGCTACAGACATATCTAAAGAGCGCGTGGTCATATCTTGCATCAAGATTTGCGGATGAGAAAGCTTTGCGCAAGATGGGTGCCACATTTGCTCACCTCAGATCAAAAGAGAATGCGCGTGACAACCTCTGAGTAGTGTTAAGGGAAACAAAACTGACTTTATTCGCAGATTCGTTACAATGACAAAACTTGGATCCACCATCATACACCAGAACTCAAACAGCTGTCAAAACAGTGGATAGAAACCAATTGTTCAGCGCCAAAGAATGCAAAACCAGTTTCATCATCATGAAGTCATGGCATCGGTGTTTTGGAATGCTAAGAGCATTTGGCTGATTGATTATCTTGAAAAGGATAAAACAATAATTTGAGTATATTATTCTGATCTTCTAACCAGGCTAGATGCCAACATTCCAGAGAAAAACCTGGGTTACAGTGGAAAAAAGCATCTTTCACCAGGACAACGCACCTGTCCCCAAAACTGAAGCATTTGCACTATATATTGTTGGAACATCCGCCCTACTCCCCAGATCTGGCTCCATCCGACTCCGTGCTCTTCCCGAAGATCAAGTATTTCCTCGTAGGACAGCATTGTTCTTCGAACCAGCAGGCGAGTGCGGCTGTACATTTCGCGTTTTCATTGTTAGGTCGAGAACTTTTCAGACGGCCCTCATATTTGTACATACCATCTGATTTTGAGTTTATAGCCCAAACTGCATATGCATAATCCTGTTGAATAAGAGTTGCGTTAACTTCGCTCAATTTAATGTCCTTAGCTCGTTTCATTTGGAAGTCTGGTCAAACTGTATGCTATGCAGGATAACGTTTCTAAATTACTGAACCAGATAAAACAGAGCATCTACAGCGAAGCGAGAAGACTAACAGCAAATGTTTCAAGCGCCTAGAGAAATAGATTCATAAACTATGCCCCTTATAACAATAAACGCTAGCGGAAACTTAGCAGAGCGGCTCTGCAGGAATTAATTCTCAGGTTATCTTTATATCCCAGCCACACACATAAAGTTGAAAAAAATGTACCTGGTTTGGAATAATCACATAAATTGCTATCCAACATGAAAGCAATATTTACATATTTCCGGGCTGCTTCTTCAAAACCATCTTGATAACATGGAAGCGAGTTCAAGGTGGGCGGGGGAGATGAGGGTAAACCGCTCGTGACCAATTCTCAAGGAGTCTTCTTTGCACGCTCCTACGTAGACAAGAGAATGAGGTAAAAGTACAAGGGAGCTGTCACACAGGTTGAGAATTCCTATTTTTCTTTCTTTTCCATGTCATGCAGTACAACTTGTATATACGTGTTTATAAGACGCAATCCTGCGAATTTATATGAACAGGTTTTTGCTAGGAATTCAGCCAAATCCAAGAGATAACTTGCAGCCTACTTTCCATACTCGTATCAATTTATTAAGTGTATTAATATGTGACGTTGACATCCCGTTATATATAACAAATTAACAGTACTAATAAAAGTAGATTACTGCTAATTTTTTACATTGTTAATAGTGTTTCTTTATTTTTATTTTTCCTTTATATATATATGTATATGTGTGTGTGTGTGTGTGTGTGTGTGTGTGTGTGTGTTTCTTCAATTTGAGGAAAAGAAGAGTCACGCGGGGCTAAACCTGAACTATAGGAAGCGTGAGGGATACGCTTCATGTTGATTTTTGTGAGATATTCAGTAACAACATTAACGATGTGCATTTTCGGCTGGTTGCACGGAAATGTGGCCTTTTGCTTGTGATATGACCTCCCAGAATTTCAGGAGTTCTCTGTAGCATTGGCCAGTAACAGGGGTGTGTGCGGGTACGGCATGCTGATAAACCATTTCTCTAATATACAAAAATGAGATGACCATAACTTTCCCAGCAGAAGCAACCACTTTTGCCTTTTTTGGTGTTGGTGATGGGGGAAACTTTTCTGTTTGCTATCAGGATGGAAATAATGTGGCCAAGTTCCATCACGACGGTCCTTTAGTTCGGGAATCAGCAACATGTCTCATGTGCTCTTTTCATTTGGTGTGATGAAATGTTCTGACTTTCAGGAAGTGTTATTCGATAATCCTCTCTCTCAATGACAGCAGCGGTGTTAGAGGACAAAGTGGAGCTGATTGCTCTACCTCTTTAAACCATCTTCGATCTGCGTTATAGGGAAGAACAAACTGTAACTTTGTATAGACCTCGGCTGAAGATTTGTTGAGACAAAGCACCATTTCAGAGCAGCATATTGTTCGGGTGTCACCGCTATTTTGCTATAGGCTGAACTGAACATGTATATCATAATGTTTTTCTACTTCCAAAACTCCAGCAGTCCTCCAAGAGGGAAAGAGAAAGGAAAAACATCAAATTAACCTAATGAACCAAATAGGTAGGTTGTTAAGTCACGAATGTTTGCTCCATATCTGAATAATGATCTTGTATTGTAATAAAGCAATCTCAATGTTTAAACTGTCGTAGAGGTCAAAACAATTTTACGTGGGTGGCAGTCAGTTCTTTGTCTTATGGAATGGCCAAGGTAGAGGATGACGTTCTTTATCCATACGTCACTGTGCATGAGTTATTTCCTACTGTGAGCCTGGTCACGTGCAGACAGTCGAGCTGTCTGTTGGCCTCGGGAGTTCCAAGGGTATGCTGTTCCTACCGTCATCATAAGATATTTGCTTCAAATTTTTAGCCTTTCTTTTGCTGCATTCTGCTAAGACTAAATCCTCATATTTGTCTTTCTGTTCTGGAATAGTGTTTTCTAACTTTCCTTGAACACGGATCCCTTTACAGATCTTTCGCTGCTGCGAACCCCCAACATTGGTACTTAAAAGTTTAAAATTCTAATTTTACATCATATATCGTCTTTTTGAAGTTGTTTATCACGATTTACAAATTTATTAATTGCTACTTTATGTACAATTAAAAGGAAAACATTGAAAACATAAACTTGTTTGCTTAATTGTGCAAACATGTGAGGGACAACTTTAAAATGCGAGGGGTAAGAGATTAAGTATCTAAAATGGATTGTGAAATTTTGCAAATAAGATCATTGGTTTGAAAAATACTTTCATTTCTCAACTGTGGCGCCTGTCCCAATGTTTCACAAGCCCCGAAATCCATCAGCATAAATTCTTTGGGCTGCTGTCAGAACCAGGTATTGACTTCCCTTTCTACAGTTTCATTGTCAAGAAAATGTTCACTCAAAAGATCATGTTTAAAAATGGCGTAAAAAAGGAAGTCGCTTGGAGCAAGTTCGGGGCTGTACAGACGATGCTCCAGAACCTCCTACTTGAAATTTTGCAGCATCTCATTTGTGTTGTTGGCAGTATGAGGACGCGCGTTGTCATGAAAGAGCAAAACGCATTTTCTGAAGAGTTCTTGCCGGTTGTGAGAGAAAAGCGTAAGTTAAACAAACTAGTTGAAGCAGCGGGGGATTATTAATTTTTAATATAATAAGCAATATTTTAAATAAAAGTGTTACGTTAGCACTAAGTTAACTAACTAGCAATAATACTGAATGTTAGCGGTATGGTTTCATATGTGATTAATCATCGCGGACTTGGGCGATGACCGTGAGGCCTGATTCTGCTGTTTTGTGCATTGATTTGCATAGAAGAAGGGTTGGAGAGGACTGATGAAAAATTAGGTAGCAATGATTTTCTGATTACTTAGTTTATTACTTTTATGTTGCTTTGGGCTCTGCTTCTCGACACCCCTGATTGGACCGGGGAGCTCTTGGCATCGCCAACAGTGGTACAGCTTCTAAAACTTAGGAATGTGACACTGGCCTAAAATTGAAGTTAGTAGCTGTGTCTGGATCTAATGACAGTCCGAATCGGGCTGTACTTCTGCGTCTGCGTCACACTTCGAGTAAAAATAATACATGCGAGAATGTTTTCTCATTTATATTCCCTTTGCACATGGTCGCTTCACGTTGAGCTCATACGGGCTTATGCAATTGAACCCACTGCATCTGGGTTTTTAAAATACGTGATTATTAGTGGAGAGTGTAAGCTCACTTTTAGGCTCTACTTTTGAACTTCAACAATACACCCTACACTGCTAAATCGTGTGTTTCGATGACCAGTTGGTACGAGATCTTTGGAATGTTAACTTCAGGGACACGAGACCAGCACTCTGCTTCGCAATTGTAGACTGTAGACTGTTGACTAGCACGTTTGTCGAGATGCATACCTGACTCCTAATTCTCTGTCCTACACACAAAAATTGTTTCACAAGTTATATTAGAAAATACACAAACGTTACTAGCAATGAAATATTTCTAAAAAGTAATATTTGTATCGGTTGGGGAAGGCAAATTGCAATAACTGTTTCAGTATCTTCCTCTTCCTAGATGAGATGAGAAAGTACCGGTGGCTAGAACCAGAGGCTGCGAAGACACGGGTACAGACTGAGTCTATAATATTGTTCCCCCACACCAGCAAGCCCAACAACCAAGGAACTGAACCACTGAACTTTTAACGAGCAACCTTTACACGTGTGAATGCTCCGGCACGCCGCACACAGCAACCATCAGCCTCTCCTGGTCTTTTCAATTCCACAATTGGAACCAACGAAATGAAATTCCTAAACGACAAGGAGAAAGCAGGACAACATGGAAGATCAGGATGGGATTTGAACCCAGGACCTCCTGTATGCTATTCTTAAGCGATACGGCCTCACTCATCACGTTCAGTGTTCCATTTAGTAAGTAGAAAGCATTTCGTACGAAAAATCCTGCGTTAATTTTCAGTGTACTCGTATGCTCGCCATTTCTTTGAAGTTACACGACTAACATTATTAGTGTTGTGAATTTCTCGAAGGGAGCATTCAAACAAAAATAAATGGAAGAGTCAACGTCTATTGCATTATTCGATTAGTACAGGCTGCTTATTACATTAACGATGTCCTTGTAGTACAATTATCTGCACAACTGCAAAATAACCGACATTTCCTTGCGGAGCGTTCCACGTGAGGAGAACCCTAACCTTGTTACAAGCACAAGATGAGTTCCGGTATTAGTAACCGTTCCACAGCATGTGGAAATTTCATGGGAATATTCCAGCTGATTGCTTCTCACTCAATTGCTGCAAGCTGATCAAACTGCTATGCTTCCTGTTTGGAAGTACCTACTGCATTCTGTAGTTGCATTCTCTTGATGTACAGAACAGTCAACAGAGCAAGATAATGCGTTTATTTGTACACGAGCACATCACTGAAGCTGCAGGAGAAGCGAAAGAGCCCACCATCAGCAAATAACAGTACAGGTTTGTTCCTGTAGCGTTTGCATTTACAAGGCAATATTCTGCTTAATTGAAGACCAGCAAGAAAAGAGCTACAACGAAATATAGCGGAAATGATACCAGCTGGAGTGTATGGAAATCCAAACACTATATGCAAAAATATGAGACATTGCAAACAAAACTTTGTGAGCAAATATAACTGAGACATGTGTGTTGGTCGGAATATATTTATACATAGAAATCATTACTGACAGATTATAAGGGGCGTATTAAAAGTCCTCGGTTTGATCAAGAAAACACAAGATCTAGGAGAATGTTATTTTTTTTATTTTTCAACACAGTCGCCTTGTAAATCAATATTTTTGTTCAACTTCTTCCCAACTTTTTAATACCCTCAGTAAAATAAAATGTGTCCAACTGTGAAAAATAAGCGTCTGTCTCAGTTTCAACCTCATCATTTCATGTGAATATCCATCCACTCAGTCATTTATTCAGGTTTGGAAACAAAAAGTAATCGCGGGGAGCCAAATCCAGCGAATATGGCGGATGTGGAAGCACTTGAAATTGAGGGTTATGAAGTTTTGCAGCAGCACTATCAGACGTGTGTGTAGGCGCATTAACGCCATGAGAGAGAACTTTTCTTCACATTTAACCTGAATAGCATCCTTCATTTGCTCCAGTAGTGAAGTATAATACTCCCTAGTGATATTTTTGCCCTTCTGGAGTAATTGTTGTTGTTGATTTGGTTTATTTATGGACGCTCTTTAACATCTCAGGTCATCAGCGTCCCATTCAATTCAGGGCGTGAAACGACCGACAAATTTTGCTCAGCGGCCTCTTCTTTCAAGCTTGAGGTTCTTTTTCGTGCCGTAAATGTACGAACGGGACCCACGGCTTTACTTCCCTTCCAAAGGAAGCCATACTTAGGATTTTTACTCCCGAAAAAATCCATCGATCCTGGTCGGGTTTGAACCCGCGATCTTGGGTTTAGAAGGCAAGTATGGTTACCACAACACCAACAGGACCCTTTTGGAGTAAAATCTACGAACGTCACACCATGAGAATCGCAGAAAATCGTTATCTTGCTTTTTCCTGCAGATGGAAGTTGAAAGTGCGCCAGTTTTATTTCGGGAAGAAAAGAGATGAAAATCTTTTTTGAAACTCACAGGGTATTATAATGACTGAATATTTAAAAAGCAGCTGGCTGTTATTACGCAACGTTATTGGACCGCTTGCACAGAAGCGAGTAATATTGGCATGCACAAAAGGGTTCCTCCATGAGGGTAATGCCCCTGCTCACACGTCGGCCGTTCGGTGGCAAAAGTGCACGAGCTTGGCTTCGAAATAGTTCCCCACCCACCCTGTTCCCTATATTTGGTTCCATGGCATTTTTCTCTTTCCTAACCTCAAAATTTAACTTAGGGGGTGATGTCCGTTATATGAAGAGGTTATTTGTGCTGTATTATGTACAGTTCGAATGAAAAAAAAAATGAATGAATAAAAAAAGTGTAATCTCGCTGGACCAAATGTATTGAGCTCAAAGGAAATTATGTGGAGAAATGCGTTTTGTTTTTGAAAAAAGAATGCTATTTACTGTGTTTCTAACATCCTTGTGCCATCTTTGTAACATGAGTAAGTTACAGGTTTAACTTCCTTGTAGTATAAACAAACAAATTATCACATCGTGTTTTATAGTAGATACCACTAATGACGTTTGTATAATAAAGTAAGTTTTAAAAATACTCATTAAGTTAATACACCTCATGTTCTTTTTAATGGTCAGCTGATGCAGTGTTTGGGATAAACATGGCGGCAGGACTGGCCTTGGTCACGCTCTTAATGTTACTAGAACTGACATTTTTAACAATAGCATTACACTTTCATAAAAGGAGCTAATATAAATTATAACAACATAAAATATAATGAACTACCACTCATTTTGTCTAAGTTCCTGTAAGCTGTTGAAATTTTTCAGACGCACAAAGAAGTCGCAAATTACACTGCACTGATACCAACACTCGAGCCTAATTGTATCCATATCGAAATAGCACAATCTTGTACTATATCAACAGCGCTCCATTCTTTTCTGCTGTTTAAAGTCACATAATTAGAACTAATGAGCATATGTTTTAGTTGATATCTTGTATTTGCCCTTTTAACATCAGACTTTCTCCTCAATGGATCTCATTACATTTCTTTCCGATACCCAGGGACACGCTCTCTTGGGTTGCAGGCTTCCCCTTAAGTCAAGGTTGGTGAGTATTTAACTTTGCAATTTGTAGATGATCAAATAACAATGGCTGAAGAATATGAGATCTTGAATATATGAATAGAGAGCTCATTGGAGAGGAGTATGAAAAGGCGGGCCTACAGTTTAATTTTGAAAATTGAATTTTATTGTAATAGGAGGAGAAAAAATCTAATTATTGAAAATAGAGGAGTAATAGATAGTAGCAAATATAAATATTTAGGTGTAATTTCTTTTGATGGAGAAAATGAAAATAGATCACGTATAAATAAAGGAAATTTTGCAATATCGACTCTTAATGCTATATGATATGATAAACATATTAATAAAGAAGAAAAATACCAATTTTATATATCTATTGTTAGAGGGATGGCTTTCTATAGTGCGGGAAAATGCCAACTTAAAAATGCATACAAAAATAGTTTTTGGCAGTTTAAATGGATTACTGGAGGTGGTCAGCAAGGGTGTCGCGAAAAGACAGAATCAGAAATAATACAATAAGATAAAAAATGGTATTTAAAAATAATATTTTGAAGGAAATTTAACACGAAAATTGATATGGTATGGCCACTTAATGTGGAGGGGTGAAGTAATATTACCAAGGGCGATACATAAATGGTTTCACTAAAAAGAAGGAAAGCCGCAGAAAGCATAGATGAAGGGCATTCATAAATAAATGGAGAATAGACACCTAAAAGAAAATGAATGTCTGGGCTGAAAGGAATTATTTTTAGCCGTTCATTCCATTTATAGTTAATTATATAGTTATAAATGCTTGTATTTTATAATTAGTTCCCAGAATATGTTAATACGTGGTAAAACTAACATAATAATAATAATAATAATAATAATAATAATAATAATAATAATAATAATAATGTGAAGAAGAATGTTTTAGCTTTCTTCATGATTTTCTACCTCATTCCTTAATATAGCTGTCTCTAAACTTAATGTATTCTGTACAGTTAATTATACAACTAACAATAAACGATAACTGCAGTTCAGTCATTTTGATTATTTCTAAATCATGCGGAAAGATAATTAAACTTATTTGAGTGTACTAAACTTAGTACTTTTAGCCTTAGTAATATTTAAATACATTTAAAACTTTAAAATATTTACTATCATTACGACAGTTTAGTTGGGCCTATAGACATTTATATGGACATTTAAAATATCTTATAATTGTAATATAAACGCTTGAACATAAGAAATAATGTAGGGACAGGAACAGAAGCACGTTGTCAAACTTTTGGTTCACGCCTTCTGTGCACACAAACTGCCGAGCTTTAGCGCCTCGCTAACAATCTCTGTGATAGCAACTTAGGAGACGAAAAGAAAACCGAAGTTTGATAATCACTGGTTAAGTTTAAATATAATTGGTGCCTAAAGACAATCTGATGTTCCTGAACGAGGGAGAAAAAAAAAAAAAAAAAAAAAAGGAACGGTAATCCACGACGTGTCCTCGCTCCAAAGAATGTAACAGCATTTACGTTACTTGCGTGTCACTTACTGCAAATGACACACCGAGGATCCTTCGACTACCTAAGATATCCCTGACCGACTTTTCAGTTGTTCCTGACGTCCTCGACCGCAGGACATACACGAATTGCTTATTTCGAAACAATAATATCAGCTGTGGTACAGAAATATATGTTTTTGCAATTGCAAAAAGAAGTATGCATTATTTGAGGAAGCCATTTCCAGTTAATGTTTCTGTGGAATAAAAATAGCTTATTATCCTTAAACGTATGTACAATTTTTTTTCATTCTAAAATAATAAAGATAACATTCGAACTGGTAGAAATATATATATATATATATATATATATATATATATATATATATATATTAATAGAACATAAAAATAAAGAAACACTATTAACAATGTAACAAATTAACACTAATAATAAAAGTAGATAAAGATAAAACACAGAGAAAGAGTCACACTTGAAACTGCTATATTTCGAACTACTGCGAGTTCTTCAATGGCAAGAAGCTAGATATATATATATATATATATATACAGAGTTGACATTATGTTGCATTTAAAGTTGATCTAAACTTTGCATTTCGTGGCACAAGAATGCCTAAAATGCCAGCTGGGTGCGAAGTTTCAATTCAATTTTATGCATTGTTGCATTACGTCATAGTAGCTGATTCATAAGGAAAATAGAGCGTGTTGACTAAAACTGTGATAAAATTAATGCAAAGTAAGGAAACGTTTCCTGAAATGCATTAGATTACGTCAGCAACTTACGGAAAATGCCCTGGGTCCTATGATACAGATTGTTGTGTAAAACATTCTATGAATATGATAATGGAGGTGGTCGTTGGATTCTTCTGTTATGTGTGATTTAATGTTACAAAATATACTTGTAGTAGTATATTGTTGCAGGATTACAAATACACAAATATTTATAACCGTCGCATGGACCTTACTGCCGTACGTACTAACAAACAAAAGATATACCCTTGAACGATAACATTTGCTATAATTATTTTTATATCTAACCCCTAGAGCCATATGTACATACACGCATTTACTATGAGCAGTTTCATATATACACATACCAACATACGTAAATCCTTATCCCTGAGCTACCTTCCTATTACTCTCCCTCCTTCCACAACTTCCCTCTGTTCTCAAAGCCATTAGCCTTCTTTATCTGGTCTTCGACAGAAATATTCCCAATTTGTGTAACTCCAACACTTTCAGGCAGGCGTTCAAACTTCTGTTGAAATTGAGAAATTGTGGTGGTAAATGCTCATTTCTTGAAAACTATGTCTCCTTGGATTCTGGCAGAATGTCTCCATTACGAGGGGCATTCAAAACGTTTTGTAACCAGCGTATGTAATGTTGAACACCAATTTCTATAAAATGTAACTAACGCAGCTGCCAATAATGGACCTTAAGCTATCATAGTATACGTAGTGTAGGTTTAAACTTGCATAGGCATTGTTGTCAATAGCTGTTGATAATTCATGAATATTTTTATAGTAAACTTTAGATTTTGCATTTTCACGTGCTATAAGCCAAGTGAAAGAGTGAGAAAAACCCACGAGGATTTGGTAGCTGTTCATGGTGACCAAGTGTTTATTGGATACCATTGCATGATGGTTTCAATCATTTGAAGAAGGGCGAGAGATTTTGAAAGACAACCCTCTCTAGCCGACCCTGGGAAGCTGTAAAGAGAACACAATTCAAAGAGTGAGGAACTGGCGAAGGAAAATTGGCACATTACTGTTGGAATGCTAAGTATGGAAGTTGGTATCAGTGTTTGCAGCGTTGACGGTATGCTCCTGGAACATTTAAAGCGGCAAAAAATCTGTGCATAATGGAATTCACATTCCCTAACCAATAAAGAGAAGAAGAGAAAGGACGGTTTTATTACGATATCACCCCAAAAAGCTCAGAACTGCGTGTGGGTAAATGAGAATGGCCTAATACCAATTGTTCACTACAAGATTTTTGTTCTTAAAAACGAATGTTTGCCGTTTTCTTCAACTATGAAGAACCATTAGTGGTTGACTGTATGCCATAAGAAATGACATTGGATCGAGAACACTATGTCACTTATATTTCGGATCTTTTATTTGAAGAGCTGTGGCGGCGGTGTCCAAAGGCAGGAACTTCAAGGCTGTGGCTTTAGCTCAAGAATGTGTCTCATCACAGAACAGCTGCAAATTTGAGGAAATTGAAAGTAGCTTGACCATTCACGCTCTAGCCCTGACCTTTCACCGTGCGAATTCTCGTTGATTCCTCGAGTGAAATCTTGCATTGCTGGAAAACCTTTTTAAACAGTGCAGAAGCTTGCTCAAGCTATAAATGCAGTTCTGTTGACAATATCTTAGTCCAAGTAGCGTAGTTTTTGACAAGTGGGTGCAGCGACTAACACTGTAGAAACAGGGAGAGTACTTCGAAAGATTGTGAGGATAAATTCTCGAATTCAATTCTTAACTTGGGCTTTATACTGATACTTGCAAAACTTTTTGAATACCCCTGGTATCGCTTTTCTGGAAACATTAATTGCTTTACCACACTCTGCCCTTACTTACCGCCTGTGGTGGCTCAGTAATAAAAGCGGGCATTAAACACTTTAAAAAATAATCTGCCCTTACGCCACTTATTAATCAGTTCTTGCTTTCCTACGATTGGGGGCCATACGAGTTGCTTGTAACCTTGCTATGGATATACTGACCTAGTAGTTTGAGTGTACCTAACTTAATATTAAATACTTAAGAATTCCGATGCCTAGTGATAACATTTACCACAAGGTAAATATCTTATTGAAAATCAATGTTTAACCTTATTTCTAATAGATTAATGCTATCTTTAGAGTATGTTTAACACAGAATTTGCGTATATTAGAGCAGTTTGGAAATTTCTCGGCCTGAGAAATATGCATATTTTTACCCAATTTCTTTTATTTTTCTACATAATCACCTTTTATCAACTCTGTACACTTAGACCAACGAATTCTAGCATCTCTATACCTTCAGTATAAAATTATTTTTTTAATTCTGCAAAGTAAGCGTTTGTTTGAGCTATGTTCATCTTACCTGAAGTAAATCTCTGTCCATCGAATCATTTCTTCCGATTTTAGATGAAGAAAAAGTCACTGGGAGCCGAATCTGGTGAATATGATGCATGCAACAGCAGTTCAAACCGCAGGTCATGTATCTTCGCGATTGCAATTGAAGTAGTGTGCGCTGGTGCACTGTCTTGTTGGAATATACTTTTTTTGCTTTAGCAAATGAGAACGTTTGACTTTAATAGCATTCTTCAATTGCTTCAGTAGTTCTTTTTTTTTTTTTGAGTAGTGTTTAACGCCCGTTTTTACTACTGAGGCACCACAGGCGGTTTCAGTAGTTCTGCATAATACTTCCCGTTGATGGTTTTGCTCTCTTCCACAGCCTATTAACACTACCGACTTGTAGCATTTAACTTTGTGATCTTACCACTATAAATGTTTATAGAACGTTGAAGTTTAAGGTCTCGAGGTGGTTGTCCAGAAGACAGAAGCCATCGCCTTTCCTGCTGAAGGAACACGCTTGGCTTCCTTGCAGCGTTTTCACCCTCTTGAACCCATTGTTTTGACTGCTGTATTTCTAATCAACGTTTAGCAAACGCCGCACCCATTGCACTGCAAGCTTTTCCAAATGCAATTGCTCGTGCAAAACGTTCCTGACACGATTAATTGAGATCTGTGCAATCTCATCGAATTCATGCATCTTGATTCTTTATCCTTTAACAGAGCATTGAGAATTTTTCCGATGTTTTCTTCAATCGTAATTGGAATTTCATAAAAAATGCAAAAACGACGCTCTTAAACTCAGCAGCCCGTTTCTTTACAGTAGAAAAATTAGAGTGAAGAGTTTTTCAAAGTGGGATCTAATTCTTTTCTTTTTTTTTTTTTTTTATCTTGTTTGGTGTTAAATGTTTTAAAACCAAGTATTTTGTCGTATGCCCGCCTTTCGATTTTGTCAATTTTACTGAAAAAGACTAACCTTGTTTACTTTGCAGTACTATAGTACCCAAACAAACAACAGCACATGTATGAAATTGCACAATAGGCCATCTAAAGGATCGCATTGGAGAGTTATCCTTGTTATTTGGTATTGCCAGTGCCATCTCTTCGTCAGACTTAGAACTTTTCGAACCGCCCTCATAGAGCTATTAATTTTGATAAATAATTAGCTCACCTCTCATTGCATGCTGGAGCACATGACTTAAGACTGTGACGGTATATCAGCAACTAACTCGTGAGCATTTTATTACGGACGGTCCACCCCTTTTAATGGCGTTCTCTCCCCGGAACCATATGTTGCCCACCATACCAGTTCCGTTAGCTGCTGCGTGATTATTTGTCTGGAGGATGGATGCTTTTGGCAGCTCCTAATGGCGCCATCTTTCTACAAAGTGTCGACCCTGTCCCATTAAACTGCGTGGTCTTACCGCCATAAATTTTTAGGGACACGTTGAATGCACCAGAGGTTTAAGGTCCTCTGGCTTTAACAAAGAACAAGTTTTATATATCAACTTTCTGGTTTAAAAAGTCTTGTCGTAAAAGCTTTAACATTCTGTTGATATACTTAAATGTGTGTGTGTGTGTGTGTGTGTGTGTATGTGTGTGTGTGTGTATACTAGTAAAGACAACTGTACTGTAAATCAGAGCTCCCATATAAAAATTATATTATGCTTTAGAGCAGCAATTGATTTATTAACATGTAATATTGAAATGAGTGGTTAGAGGGAGAGTAAGATGATTAAACTGTCCTGTTCTTTTTTAAGCGAATACTTTCTTAATTTGTACAGTACTAGACTGTCCCGACACATTTTCAGGTCAGTTTTGTCGTGCCTATAATTTCTAAACTATACAACATATTTTAATAAAATGAACGGAAATCTATAAACAAAGGATTAATGTATGAAATGCTACCTTTGGTTGCAGCGGTGGATGTAATTTAGCGACACGTAGCAGGTGAAAATTTGAAGCGCGAATGGGTTGGTCGCGCGGCAGCCGAGGCAGTGTAACCCGAAAATGTTATTCACTAGAATGTTTGAAATAGTGTCATTGTCGATTTATAACGTGCTATAATTTCAATTGTGCAACAATCTATATTCCACAAGTTAAAGTGGAAAATTTAACTAGTGAAATGTGTATGTGAAGAGAGAAAGTTCACTTGTAGAGGCATATGCAGCTCAAATGGGAGCGGGCATATAAGCAAGGGTAGCAAATGTTCATTGGTTACTATAGCAACTTCCTCACCTACTCCCTAAAGAAAAAACGTTGATATTTCATTTGAAAAAAAAAATGTTATGTCAGGTGTATTTCATTTGTATCTTATTTTAAACGCCACTTATATACAGGGTGGCTAAAAGTAACTACACACTTAATGGATTTCAGTTAACATATGCTTTCCCTTCTTTGTATGCTATATTCAAAATGTTTTCTTCTTCATTTCTTTTTAACTGTACTGTACGTGCGTTTTAGATTGGCAATACTGTCAGCAGGAAGAGCAGGAAATTGGAAATGAATGATCAATAAATGTTAACGAAAGATAAAGACTTTTTGCTGCAAAGACCAGTTACCAACGAGGTTTAAATGTAATGTTGAGGGAATAGAGAGAACATTTCGAGTCAGATCCACCATCATGTAAGGCTGTTTATAGTGAAGGTTCTATTTGAATGCAACTTGTAGTGGGCGACCTAGGACAGCACGGACTGAGGAAAATGAACTCAATGTCTGTCTGGCTGTCACGACTAGTCCAAGGAAATCTGCAAGACGATTAGCGGTAGAATATCCAGCAATGCTACGTCGGTCAATCCAAAGGATATTGTTTCAGCAGAAATTCAAAGTGTACATTTCACGTCTGACACGTGGTTGGTTGGAATATGACCCAGAAAGGCGGCTACAATTTTTGAGATTATGCTTGATCTGTATCAACATGACCCAAATTTCTTTCAAAACACTGTGTGGCCGAATGAGTCTAACTTTAAGTTATCGGGACACGTAAACCGACATAACTATACTTATTGGTACACGGAAAACCATCATGTTGTTTTGGAGTAAGCACCAAATTGGCCGGGCGTGAATGTGTGGGGTGCAATATCGGCACATAGTATAATTGGGCCGCAGTTTACTGTCGGAAATCTCGATTTTAATAAGTACTTGGCTCTCTTCAAGAGGTTACACCAGGAATCATCGTTTATTTGGACAATTTTGATCAATTCTACTCACAGCTTGATGGAGTATCTGCGCATTATGCTGCGGTTGTTCGGACGAGCATTGAAAGTTTTCAATAGAAGAGTACTTGGACGTCGTGCAGCTATTGGATTCCCACCCTGATCCCCTGATATTAACCCCAATTGTTTTCTTCCTTTGGGGTATGGTTAATGACGTAGTGTATGGAAGGAAGCCACGAACTGTTGAAGAGCTCACTGTTTACACCCAGAACGCCTTCCATAATCTGGAAAGTTGTGTTAGCGTGTTTGTGCCAGAGTGTTCCCACTTTAATGCAGAAGGTAAACGATTTGAACTAAAAAAAAAGTGTAATTCTTTGTTAACTGAAATAAAGTAAGTGCGTAGTCACTTTTGCACCACTCTGTATATTCCACTAGCTCAAAATAGATCAAGTCTACCATGGATTAGTTTGAGGGTATGGAAGGCGACTAAAATAACACATAAGGCTGGGATTTTTTTGGAGACAGAAAACTGGTAGCACATTCTAATGGACTGCCCACCTACCTAACAGTGGAAGTTGTCTGCACTTGGAGCTAAGTTTACTAAGTCAATAAGGATAGGTTAGCATGTTGAGATCCGTTTGCACAGGAAGACAACTGGCCAAAGTTGGTTCTTTTTTGTGCAAAGTGAGTGGAATGAGGAGCGCTTTGTTGTAGTAGACGGGCTGTTTTAGTCTAAATGATACGTTTGCTTACTCGAGTGCATTAAGCTTAGGTAATAATAATTGTTAATTAATTTGATTTGAAGTGCATCTTTTTTATCTGTAAGTGTGTGGGTAATGAGTGGCATGTACGATAAAAAGACTGAGGCGAGCCCTGGTGTACAACATGTTTGTAAAGAATGAGCAATAAATGAACGTATAAAAAATATGTTCAGTGATGCTTGACGTCGTATCTGTGCTGTACCCCGTGCTCCGTCAACCAAGCGATGAAGCCCGAGCATTAATCATAAATCTGCACTTTGGAAGATATGAGTAATGTTTGCTCACCAACCCGAGCCTGTTTTAATGGTACACTCTGCAGTAAATGTTATACGTACCTCCCATAGTTCAGCGCACAGTAGCAGCCGCAAAGTGAAACACGACGTTACAACTGTAAAGTAATTGTTGTGGTTGCCGACTTCCTTGCACTTCTTAACGTTATATTCAAATGTGGCATTAGAGATACTCAAACTTTAAACTGTTGTCCTGAACAGCTTTTGGATACTTGTTCTCCTTCCTTAGCTTCGCATTTTCAAAATTTATCTGCACATCACCGGACACCAGGTCTGTCCACGATGATCAGTTGGAGCATTCTCCCGAGAGAAGTTAATAGTGTAAGCCAATGTCATTGTTTAAAACTAAACTTCAACAATTCTTACTTAATGATTCGATATCCAGCTCAATTTCGCCAATGGTTAATGAAACTCCCATGTGCTATTTTACCATATTAATTATTATGTCTTTTCTTGACTCTGTGACATAAATTTATTATTTATTTTAAGGCTATATATATTACATTTAGTTATTATCTTTATATGTATTTTAACTTAGCTTTTGTTTGCTTTACAAAGGTGTTATTGAATTTATTCCTACCTTAAAAGATAGGATCCGGGTTTGAGAGTCTGTTATATTTGATCTAGTGGTAATCGTGTTTGTCTTATAGACTCGAGATCGCAGGGTCTATAGATTGAATTTTAGGGATTAAAAATCCTAAGTGTTTCTAGACTAAGTATGTAGCTTTCAATTGATACAATGTTGAAAAATAAAAAGCATTCCCTCACCAAAATAATTATTATTGCTTTTACAATTTAAAATGCTTGAAAGAATACTTGCACTTAATTTGTATAATTTAATGTTTCAGATGGTCTTCAGTACTGCACGGTGTTCCGCTGAAAGTATCAAGTAATAAATGTTCACCGTTTAAAAATAAAAGAAGATATTACTATGGTTTTCATCTTACAAGATAACGAAACTCTCCAAGTTTGTGCAGTATATGAACATGAGCATGTGCGCCAATGTGTTTAATGCGAGGACAGGTTGTAGGACGCCACAGCAAACAGTTCAGCGTGTGCTGAGGTTAGCACAAAAGAAACCTGTCACGTGTGTACAACGCCGTATTAGCCCATGAGGAAATGAAAGGAGTCTAGAGGTCTGTAAGACAACTGGAGGCACACGCGCCAAGCTGCATTGACCATTCTTCTAAACTTATGGTTTCTACACGAAGTTAAATAAAAAGGTATGTTAATAAGCTATTACTTACATATAAAATTAGCTCTTATTTCTTCATATCTTAAGCGGTACACTCTATACATTCTTGTATTAATGTTTCTTATTTATGATTTTGCACCAATGCTAATTATAATGAAATTTTGTTGATATATTGGTTATTCTATAAAGCACAATTCATGTAGTAACCTTTAACTATCCAGCATTTTACTGTCTTATTTTGCTCATGTTGTTTCCCATCACTTATACTTTTTAGCTCTAGGGGTTTTTCGATTCCAATTTTGGAAATCTTTTTGTTATATCAGATTTAGACGTTCATAAATTAATCTTATCTTACATTCATAAATTAATCTTAAATTAAGGGGCAAATGACATAAAATATTTGAATGAAAACACTGTAAAGCATAGAGAAAAAAATGAAAGCTAAAAATAGTTTGACAAAAAGGTATTTATTTATTTGTTATTTTTGTTATTGCATGGAAATTATGGGAAGACAGCAATTTATTGATAAGTCAATTCTTTGCAAATAGTTTTTTAAATACAAATAATGTCACTTTATATGTGCTAAATGCTTTTAACCATCCTGTTTAAAAACTTCTCCCATTTAACACGGAAACTAGGATAAGTTTTTGTACTTTAAAATATTTAAGTAACAATGAAATTATGACAGTCAGAGGAAATTCGTTTGAAACATCCATTTTTATGAAAATGCCATATTCATTTAGTAGAAAAAAGGTTGAACTATTTGGGACATTTATGCGGAAAAAATAATATAGTAAGAGCATGGAGTGGTTTGGACGGGAAAGGTAATTAGGTTGAGAGTAATGTTCTATTAATAACTTCAAGCTATACTTTTAATTTTGGCTATAAGTAAGTCTGCCCACGTCCGCTCTAGGAAATGCAAATCACTGCTTCGTTTAAGTACAAAGATAATGAGTTAGAATGAATAAGCTTAAAAATGTATGTTTAGCATAAATAATAAAAAATTCGGAATGAACGGAGTAAAATGAATAAAGTTTTATAAAAACTTAGCTATTAATAAACTTCA
The DNA here is from genome assembly GCA_030762175.1 of Metallyticus violacea. Taxonomy (NCBI): domain Eukaryota; kingdom Metazoa; phylum Arthropoda; class Insecta; order Mantodea; family Metallyticidae; genus Metallyticus; species Metallyticus violacea. Next base: position 22,816,078 of record CM060831.1, on the reverse strand, counting down.
ATGAAACTTTACATCTATATACCTTAAATGATTTATTTTAAACACTTTAATCACGTGCTTGCAACTCCTAATTTTGATTCATAAATGTCCAGATTAGTTTATTTTTTTTACTAAACAAAATCTATTAAAATATTTTTACCCACGTTTTCTTCACGCATCAGTCAGTTTTCATCAGCATGAAAGCCTTGAGTTGCTTTCTCTTGGGCCAAAATATAACGCATTTTCCCCATTCCATTTTCTTCGTCTAAATTTAATTTGTTCTAATTAAGAGATGTAACTCTCGGTTGCATGTTTGGGACTGAAACTTCCCAGCTCATTTTCATGATAACACTCGATATAAAAAGCCGTATTTGACCATTCATTATCCCATAAACAATTTTAGCTTGAGAAGTTGTCCAGATGTATTGAAGTAACTGTTATTCTTCATGAATAATTAGATGTCTTCATTGTTGTGGACTGCACTCATAGTGATGGGTAGAGATTTGCCCAGGTTTCCTCGCCATACATGGAGTACGTTTTAAGCCCTTGATAGGCATTTCATTATCATCCCGATGTAGAGAAATGAACTACATATTAAAGCATTAGAAATTTACAGGCTGTAATTAATTGTGATAATTTTATATATTATAAATGGTGGAAGAAATCTGTAGAAGCGATGGTCACCTCATTCAAATTAAAAGTTTTCATGAGAATCGTTTGCCTCAGAGTAACGTGTACCAAATGAAAATAGGAGATGTCGTCTAAATGCACGAGGAAGTAAGTCGACGTTATATAATGTATCGGTCCTGGTGGTCTAATCTTTGAAGACTGGCAGAAACGTCATTTGGGACTACTTTGAGAAATATCATCAAAACTATGAGAAGAATAAAAAAGTTATGACCATTCTTTATTGAACAGCCTTCGTATTTGAACGGTGATACTCCGCACTGTAGAGAAAACAATAGTTATTCGATCTTTCTGGGAGTTAGACTAGGGTGGGGAGAACGCTGCCCCTATCTGACGTGGTAATATGTTTGGATTTGAAATAAAGGAAAACAGAGACAGATCTTCCCGACCCGCAACAAGATGTAAATAAAAACTTTTAATAACTCTGAAACTTATTCAGGTCTGTATTTATATGGCATTTTAAAAGTTTTTGTAGTCAAGGAATATTTTTAAAAGACTTTAACCCATTTATAAGATCTCTGTATAACCCTTAGCAATAAGAGTAGCTTGATGTTAAGAGCAAATGTTTTATTTTCTTGCGAAGTTTTCCAAGCGGGAGTCCCCTCGACGGCCAGTACTTCGTAGCGAACGTGCACGCTACACAAAAATTGTTCGCGCATTTTTTAAACTTTCTAGATTGTAAATAATCTATGCAAATCAGTATACTTGAGTGTTCTTAATTTAAAATAGCAAGCATTACTTTCCGTTCACTGTTTGGCAATACAAATTTTCTGAAATCGTGACTTCCTCGCTTTGAGCTGTGCGAAAATTTGTTCAGAAACGATCTCCGTGAATTCTGATGGAGATATTGCTTGCTTTCTTTTTTGTGCTTCTCCTCAGTCAAGAAGCCATAATGTTCCAGTCATGTCCGTGGTACAGATTGTTTGGGTTAGATGAAGCGTAAAGCAGTTTTTCTTGTGGCTATGCTCCAGTAAAGCTTCTTCACGCCATTTCATTGTATTTCACGCCGCTATGTTTAGGATCCTTCCGAAAGAAGTTTGCTATTCATTGATATTCATCCGCAAAGGTGATTCTAGCCTAACAAAGAGTGACCACATCAAATTGCTTTTCGGGATGTGAAACCGAAATCATACTTCACTTGGACAATGAACTGAAAATGTACCCTCTGGGTAGAAAGACTGCAAAGAACATTGCATTTTAATAAAGATAAAGTCTAAAGTAAACCTTAGTCAGGTAGATAGCTTTAAGGTTGCCCTTCTGTGTAGTTCAGGCCAATTCCCACTGTGTTTCACTGCTCATCTATAACGCAAGTCCAAGTCCAGATAGAAAGAAACAGCTTTCGTTTACCCTTTCCTGTCTTGGTTTCATCTTCATAGTGAATATAAATTTTAATAATGTAGCCTTTGTATCACTTACTTCACCAACCCGGTTGTTTTAGGTGGTATAACTTGTTTACTTATTTATTTCTTTTAATTTACGGACTTTCTTTAATATCTCAGATCATCAACGTCCCATTCAATTCAGAGCGTGAAACGGCCGATAAATTTTGCTCAGAGGCTTCTTCTTTCAGACTTGAGGTTCTTTTATATGCCGTAAATGTACTACACGGGACCCACGGCTTTATCTCCCTGCCGAAGGTAGCCGACTTAGCATTTTGTAAGTATGGAGGTAAAGTACAGGCGTAGCAGAAATATTTGTGACAGAATTTTACTATAATAAGTACAAGTTACCAGTTCATACACTTGTAATGTATTAGACCATACTTTTGTGGAAAAAGACCCTGGGATTAAAAGGGAATAAAAATATAAAATGACCGCATTGAGACCATTTAACTATTTTGTGTAGATAGCTCTAAGATAAGAATATAAATTATAAATTAGGTTGTATAGGTGAATTTGAAGCTCATACACAATAAATATTTAAGAAATAGATAGCTAATAATTTAATTTTGAAATATTCTCTATAGAAAATGCTAAATTATTTTATATCGTAGTGGTTAAGATTTAATTTAATGTTATTTAGTATAATTGATTAAAGTATTCCAGTAAGAAGCTATTGATGAGTGGAAGGCAAGGTTAAGAAACTCAAATGAGTTGTAAAATTTAATCAACGAAGTGAACCTTAAAGTATTCATTGTATTAAATTCTACATTAGTAAACTTGTTGAAATAGTAAATTCGTTTATGTAATTATATTAAAGAAATAAATTCATTAATGGATTACATTACACCCAAGTCGCTGCATATTTTCCAAATTTAGCTTCTTTTCTATACATGTATACTTTAAAAATAGGGCGGTTAGTTCTGATGGTTATTTGGGTTCTTGAAACCCAAGTCATCGGTATATTGTAGCAAATACTAATTGCATGTACTTAGTTAATAAAGTTGTTTATGAATATCTTCCATATAAGATTACTTATTTGTTTTGACTTTTATAAACAACTGTACATATTTTGTACAACTTTTCAGTAGTCCATTAATATATTGGTTTTTCAATTAAATTTTCTGGGTATAAAGGATATGCTTGTCTTATTTAATTTTTTATTGTCATCTTTGTAAGAAGGCGGTTAGCCAGATGTTTGTATCTGATACAGTATAATGATGATACTTTTTGAAGAGACGAAACCCCGATTCACGTCCCACACTTTAAGCTTTCTTCTCCCCCTTCGCTTCCATTGTTAGTCTTTTTCTTTTATCCCTCCTTTTGCGAGGGGAGAATCGCTGAACGTGCGATAATCTTCCTCTGTTTTGTGCGTGAGATTTTCTAGGTATGGTACTTTACCACGCCGAAAGGGAAACTCTCATTAAGTTTATGTTTCAAGCTATAAAATGGCTATACCGGCTGCTCTTCTAAGTGCATTAAACATTTCTTTATGAATAATTAATTTATACCTGTTAATAATACGCAACAGTGAGCGTTTTAGCATATACTTGACGACGATTACAAACTGAAAGGAACGAATTAAGATGCATTAGGAAGCATTAATTTTTTTTTCAGAAAGTCTGATGTTTGTGTCATTTACGGTAATAATTTAATTTATGTAACTGCAATATGACTGTTTACTGAGGAATAAAAATGAATTATTGCTGTGTTGTTAAAAAGATAAAATTATTTTACATCATTTCAACTCTATACATAACAGGTTTCATTATAAAAAAAAAAGAAAATATGGTTCAGTGGTGAACACTAAATTTCTGGAATGAACAAATAGAAGAATGAAGATACAGTGAGTGATTTCAGAGACACAGGATCATCTCCGTAGCTTTCATCACTGATTCTGATGATGGAAAACTCTTCCCACGAAGATTTTTTTTTTCAATCTGGGGAAAAGGAAAAGCCACAAAGTCTAAATTTGAACAATAGAGAGGGCAAGGAACAAACTTCACATTGGTTTTGTGAGATACTAAGCAACAAATTTGCGATATGGGACCTTGCCTTGTCGTGTTGCACGGAAATGTGGCCTTATGCACGTGATAGCCAATTGCTGTTGTGTGAGCTTGTACGAAAACATCTAATGTGGGAAAATGAGATGAGCAAAACTTTCCCAGCAACCATGTTTTATTTATTTAGTGTTGGTGATCACACTGGGCGTTGATATTCGCTCTAAGATCGAAACGATGTAGCCAAGTATCATTAGCAGTGATTGATTACCTTTCAAAGAAACTCCACATCTTCCTGTAACATCATCTTCAACTTCATGCACACCTGCACAAGAACGCTCTTTAGTTCGAGAACCTGCCGCACAAATATGTCCCATGTGCAAATTATTTTCCATTGGAACACAAACTGAAGCCCGGGCCCACTTTCCTTTGAAATTGATTGCCTTCTCTCTTTAAATATTTTGAACCTTCAAGCTGTACTATAGAAAAGGAAAAAAATTCTCCGTACGCTTCAGCTGAAAGTTTGTCGATACAATTGCAGAGCAACATATTGTTCTTCGCGTGTCACATTCATTTTGCTGTAGGCGGAATTGAACATGTCTCAACTTGTGCACCTCTCTCTCATAAGTGGAACCGGAGTTGATCACAATGGAAAGAGCATATGCCTGTAAGCCGTTTTGATCATTCTTTATTAAGTAATCCTCGTTGATAGTTAAACTAGAAACCTGGGTCAAAAAGACTCGTAGCGTTTCGAGTCACCTCTTAAGCCATATATCTCTCTCAGTACAAAAAGCGTTAAGGAGGTCTCCGAGATATATAAAATCAAATAAGAGAGGTGCTTGAGATAGTACATATAGCGCAGTTGCTAAGAGCTCCGGCATGAGAAGCCAAAGATCGGTTTGCAAAAAATAATTGTTTCTATATTAATGGAAGTTATTTTGTATATTTAATAAAGTGATATTAGTTCATAACTTAGTAGATTTTAATTTATTAATTTATTATTTTTATGGATATTTTCAGACATTGGGAAATTCTTAAGGTGTTCAGTTCGGAAAAATATTTTAAACGAAAGTTGCTTTAGTTTTTAAGGAGAATCAGCACATCACAGAAAACTATCATTATTCCATTTAAAATAAACTCCGGGACCTCCTCATGGCGCTAGCTTAAAGCCTTTTTCCACTGAGTATATTTGATAAACTTTATTTATTTCTTATGTAGATCACCTTTATATTATAAATGAATCTCACGAATAAAAACTGAAACAAAATAAGTTCCTTTAAAAAGAACATTTGAAACAAATCCAAAGTATTAAAATGTTTCGTGGTACATGAGGTTGTCAGATCATGTTCAAATCTTACGTGACGTTCTTTCGCCTAGAGGTTCCATGTTGTCCGTGGGTGAAATGAAAGCAGAGCACTTTCCTAATCTTAATCCAGGCTTAGAGAGTTTAGATTTCTGATCTGTCAGTCAAGACATGACGTGCCCGCTCATAAACAATGAACTACTTTGTATTGTGTGTTTTATAGGCTCTCACTTAACATACAACAATGATTACTCTCTGCTGCCGCAGTGTTGGGTCGCATCACTCAAGCACGTCCTGCTCCAGCTTAGAGACTGCAGGTGTTAAAATTGCGGTATTAAATACCAAAATTCTAATTAGTTCTCTCAACTATGCGTGTAGATGGAACACGCATGACTTAAATGCATATTTAGTAATCGAATGGAGGAAAAACCAGTATGCACTAATTGTGAGATAAGAATACTTTCGTTATTGTTAAAGTGTTAAAGGAAGATTATATGGTTTCTGACTTCACAGAAAGCCATCAAGCAGAGAATGTTTAGGACCTATGCAGATATGTGTTTTGTTATTTCTATTGTTAATGTTTCACTCTGTTTATATATATATATATATATATATTAATTTTATTGTTATTATTACTAAGAAGTACCATTTGTTATTCTAATAATAGAACATTTCAAATGACATTTTAATTGTGAATTTAACATTACAAAAGTTTATCTGTTTAGAGTATATTTTTAACTAAACCCGATAGGAAAAATTCAGTCAATTTCGGAATAAGTACAACGTTTCCCATAAGAATTAGGGAGGTGTGACAAAAAAATGTTTTTCCGTACTGTAATAAGCTAAAAAAATAATTCCAAATTAATTACAATATAAAATTTAAATGCTGAAAGCTTATATGCCTTCATGAAAGTTTATATTCCTTTCCGTAACGTTCTTTCTATGTCCCCGCACCGTTTAAAAAACCAAATTTAGTCACCAAATGCCTTTAGAAGCAAATAGAGCCCAAAACAAAAGTTCAAACCTTTTAAGCGAATTAATAGAATTATCTTGTCCGACAATGGATAAACGCGCTTCACATGCCGTATTAAAACCGCATATGCGCTGGCTATTTTCACATTCGCTATGGCAAAACACACTCTTGACACAGAGGTCGAGTAGTAAAAGTGAACATATTAGCAGTTGTTTAAACCGTGAGATGATAGCGCTGTTTGCGCCAGGATTCGTGTAACTAGCCTTTAGTCATGCACAAACCATCAAAACAACAAGCATTAAAAAAAGTAATTTTATGTAAATTCACAAGATGCGTGGCATCTGGGAAAATATATGCTCTTAGTCATCAAATAAAACAGGTACACTGTCTAACATAAGCTAGCACCATATTCTCCATGAACTTCTTGACCTAAGATGGTACATGAATATCTACATATTCGCTTTCTAAGCAAATAATTTTTCATTTTCTGAAAAATTAAAATGTGTGCAATGCGATACTACACTTAAGTTTCTATAATATCCTATTATTAATCCCAGATATAGATTTCCAATTTGACCACATATACAGAATTCTAAAAGGAATTATCAAAAAAATTAAGGGATTATTAGCATTGCTCCAACATTGCTGGGTTTTTTGGATTACAAATTTAAATAGTCCGCTTCTTATGTGATTTAAACGTTTAAACCAATTTTTAAAGCATGCATTGGCTGCCTGTTGATGATTTCTCTAGCATACTCGAAATAGCAGTAAGTTCGTTGTCTGACTGTAATCGAAGATAGAACATACCGTGAAGCTAGAACATACAAGGTACAGCGTTAGTATCTAACTACCATGTGTTCTATATATAGTCGGACCACAGGTCGCATATATGCGTTGTTCTGTTGTACTGGCCTCGGTATTATTGCAGTAGCGCACTAGAGGTGATTGACCCCTCAAGGCTACGTTTATCAGTTGTGTTATATTGTGACAATTGCTGCCTTCTGTTCGAGCTGTAAACACTAGTTTGTTCATTGTGCATCTCAAAAGTGAAAGTTTACTCAAGACATCTGTGTTGTGTGTGAATTACGTTAGATTATTTTTATTAGTTCAATGAAATGCCTATCGAAAAATTCACGCTTGAACAAAGAATTTTTATGTGCGATACACACTTATAATATCTGAATCATCTAAAATAGTGTTTAGACAATTTCAGTATAAATTTCCTGGTATTCCATTTCCAGGTAGAGAAACTGTTAATATGTATGCATGTTAATAAGTTAGCATAACACTAAACCTAAGAAGCGAAAAATAAATATTCTAACGGAGGAAATCTGATGAAATTGGTGCATCATTCGAGCGCTCTCCAAAGAAGACGTGTTGTACAGCAAGTGGGTGTTTCAAAAACTCTGTTCATAGAGCTGCTAAACGGTTAAAATTAAAACATACAGAGTGACTCTAGTTCATCAATTACAACCTCGTGACGACTAAAGCGAGTAAATTTCTGTAATTGGGTTTTACAAAATATCGTTGAAGGTACTGTTGACACACGTTTAATACTTTTCTGAGATGAGGAATGGGTTCATTTAAATGATCATGTTGCTTCGCAGAACAATAGGTACAGAGGAACAGAGTGCACCGCCACGAATGGCCAAGGTTGTTAAGGCGCGAACTTGTAAGCGGGAGGTCTGGGATTCGATTTCAGCTAGGGCCGTCCTTCCTGACTGAGGTTTATTCCCAGTTTTCTCAGTCCTCATAACTGACAATTACCGGGAAAATGCCACAAACTTAGGCCTGGAATGTTTCCTTTGAAAAAAAAAAAATCTTTCTCAATATATCATTTCATCTCATGTAGTAACACCAGTATCCACCACTGTGGTGCCTCAGTAGTTAAAACGGGCGTTAAACGCTATTCAAAAAAAAAAAAAACGCACAGTGTAATAGGCAGTGCGTGGAGTGAGCATACGAACTATCCCCGGCCCGGCAATATAAGGAACACTGTATTTGATTGGCACTTGCGACATAGATCAACTATTTTGTTACAACTTTCCTGTGGTCCAAAATACTTAGGCTTATGCTTTGAGAAGATCCATACAATATGTTCGTTGTGTTTGCCAAGTTTACATTGGATAAAGGACAGTTTCTCGGTTTACAAAATATATAAACATATTTACATAGGCTATTAATAAGTTACATAGAATTTTTCAGAGTGTATAGGGGTGTCTTACACAGTAATTTGAGATAGGGCATGTACGGCCTCTCTGTTCAAATTTCGAAGCTTTGGTTATAAGCTTCTTAAAGAACAAGTACAACACTGGATACTGAAGATATCGTTCGATAAACTGGAAAGTTGTATGCTGTGACTGTAGTCTGTCGGAATGCTGTTGCTAGCACGTTTCTGCAGAATGCCAAATATGCCTGTTGGTTTACTGGAAACCGTTCATGGAACACAAGTAAGATCTACATTGACATATGTGACAGAAATTTGGAATTGAAATAAAGTGAGGACATGCTTTCTGAAAGGAATTTTGGGACTGGGGAAGACAAAAGCGAATTGCGGAATTAAGAGAGAATTCGAAGCCTACAGCGAGACCATAGAGTGTAAAATCAGAATAGTGAAATACTGGCTGCGAATTATGCATAGAAACCAAACTTTTACTAGGACATTGTGCCATCATGAACAGCTAGAGATAAGAGGGAAAATAGCAAAGGCATCCAAATTAAGAAAGGGACTGGCAACAATAGGGATGGGTTCCTTTGGAATGGCTGGTCAGGAAAATGGAAAGAGCGCATGGAGGAAGGTTAACCACTCAAGGGAAATGAATAGGTAGCAGACAGTTGCGTAATGTGAGAGACGATTTCGCTGTGAGTACAATCGGAGCTAAATTTGAGTGAGGGATGGAACAGTACACAAAATTCATTAGACAGGGGCATGATCGATGACTTAAGATTACTGAAAAGCTGATAATTTGCACGCCGTGAAAAGGATAATCATAGACACACATATTGGAAGAATGTAGGGTTTGAACAAAGAGAGATGGTCATGCTGGGCTCTACTGGCAGGCAAACAGGGGAGAGAGATGAAATAAATTTCTAATGAAAGTGAGAAAGCTCAGCTTTGAAAATGCCGATAACCTTGGAGGGGGGGGGGCAATTTGATTGAATCCTGGTGAATGTGTATGTGGCTTCCTTCTGTTTTTTATATGTATTTTATTTTTTTTAATTTCATTCCATTTTAATTTTTATTCTTTTGTTAAATATATGTTTGTTTTATAGTTTATTGCAAAATATCCAATTTAATATCTTGTATTAATTTAAACAGACCTAGTATATTATAAAAAAAAGTTCATTGGGCAAACTTTTACTTTGTTGGGATCACAGAAATAAATACATTCCTTTTTCTACTGCTAATGATACTAGTAGTTTCCAGTAACTGGGTGTATAAAATTTGTGACACGAAAATTTGTTTCTTGTTTTCGACATCCAACTTATTTCTTCTATCCGTAAAAATAAACTTGTGCATAGAAAATGCCCTTTCCACATCGCATGAAGTGAAGGGACAAAATTTGTAATCTAGTAAAAAAAATAAGATTAACGTCTACTTACTATCGTATCATTGAAGCACTTTCTAATTTATCTAATCCCCTTCGACCATTATTGTTTCTGAGAACATTCGCAATTGGTTTTTTTAAATTTTCTAAACAGTTGCCTAGGAAGGCCTGTTTTCTTTTCATTTTCCAGATAATATTTAAAAAATTAAATAGAAACACAAATATTAAGGTAATCTTATGAAAGTAATATTCGATCAAAATTAAACATTAAAGTGTATAAAAATAAGCGTATTTCTTTTCTGTATAATTGGCAAAATAAAATATTTGCAACGTTACTTAAGCATGAATTTCTCTTATCCATTCTCGAAAAGAAAAAAGAAAAAAAAAAACTACTTTGCTGGAGCTTTCTTTTGTTTTCATGAGCAGTTTTCAACTTATAAAGGCACAACACTTACGGATAATACAAAGATTGTTAGACCTTATGGACCTTTTTCCAGGCAATGCTCAGCATTCCCAAAAGTTTCGCTTGATCGGTAAAGATGACTTTGCATGTTTTATCTATGAAGTTTTATCGCATAAGTCCACAAAACTGACAACCATTTTTTCAAAAATAAAAAATAAAAGCATAAATATGCACAAAATATATCCTCTACGTCGAAATATGCAAACGTCCAAGATATGCACATATATATGTATGAAATACGTCAATGGTCTTAATTAAAATGAAACGTGCCATTAAATTGCTTAAGATATAAAACTCCAATACATACCCATCACTACCGATGTTGAATGAAATCGAAATACTATATATAATTTTTGGGGGGGAGGAAGAATAATGGGCCTAAGTTTGTTATTTCGATCAAGTAAGAAATTGGCACCATAGTTACTGGGTAGGAAGGTTAAAGAGGGAATTAGAAAGAATTGGAATGGGACAGGTATGGGAGAGTGTGATTGTTGATTTTGGTTTTTTTTTAACATTTCAGGCTATCAGCGTCCCGTTCAATTAAGGGCGTGAATGTCCTACAAATTTTTATCAGAGGCTTCTTCTTTCAGGCTTGAGGTTCTTTTACATGCCGCAAATATAGGACAGGGACCCATGGCTTTACTTCCTTTACGCCCGAAAAAATCCATCGATCCTGGCCGGGATCGAACTCGCGATCTTGGGTTTAGGGGGCCAAGTATGACTACTGCTACACCGCCAGGGCCAACTGGAGAGAGTATTAAGGAACAGCAATAATGTATAGAGGAAAGTTAATTGACATCAACCGATAGAACATAGGTAGAAGCAGCATGCAGAGAAGAAACATTGGAACTTATGAGATAAAAATAAACTGGGAGGAAAGAATTATGCATACATAACTTGAATTATAATGACCGATCAAGTTTAGACTGGGGGCTTGGAAAGCATACAAAATTAACAATGAAACAGGCGATAGAGTTTTCCCTCTGTGTGTAAACCTGCAAGACTGGCTACATGTTGTGGTACATCGTCCAAACACAGAACATTGCCTGGTGAACTTTGGAACAAAGTTTACATACTCGAATAGGGTTAGGTTAGCATGCTGGCACTTGCTTGAGCAGGAAGAAAATTTCTCAAAACTGAGTGAGTTTTTATGTAAAGTTCGCCTAATAGGAAGCTGTGTGTGTTTAGACAATGTGTAATTGTGATGTGCAGATGCACGAAATAGAAAGTGTTTTTCATGTAATATAATGGTTTCTGTGTTAATAGTTTTATATAAATAACATTAGCTTATAGGCATATTGTCCTCCGGTGTTGAACAGTAGAATGTACGGTCTCAAGAGTAAAATGTAAAAGTTAATGAACAGATATAGTTTGTAAAATAAACGCTGTCCATCCATTTACCCGTTCGTCCATCCATTCATTTAACTATCTAAAGGTACTTGTCCGGCATTTGCCTTTAATGGAGACTGGGGAAAACCTGGAATCAACCTCATTCAGCAAGGATGGTCCTAAATGGAATCCAACTGCGGATCACTTGTTCACAAGTCTATGCCTTAACGACCTGGGCCACCCATGTAAGTCATCTTTAAGTTTTATTCCAACATTTCTATGTATTGTTGCGTGAGTACTTCGTTCCCTTTTTAGCACATTTTTATATTTTTCCCGTCTCGTTTTCTCAAATGCAGCATAGTCACGAATGCATACTTTGTAATGAAATGGTTTTATTGAAGTTAACCACTTAATTCTGCACCCTAAAAAGGCAACGCTCGCGATAGTAAAAAGAAGTCATAACGGAGAGAAATTGATTAAGCAAATGCGCTGTGTCTGCCGCTTTGGAGACAAATAAGAGAGCACTAAACTCTATAATACACTGCTCTGTGATGAAAAGTGTTACTTTCTGTTAAATATTGAGCAAGTTTTATATCCCTTTAGAGTAGATATATCGCCGACTGCACATTCAGAGGAAACAGATTGACCAGGAATGTTCGTTAAGCAATGTCACACATTTCTTTCTCTGCCAATTTATCATGAGAAAATAAAATATTTTATGCGTGAACCATCTAACAATACCTCATATAGTTTTATGAATGCCTGCTAGGTGGAACTGATGCCTCAATTTTTATATTAGAGATTCGTAAATAATGTTTTTTTTAATTCGTTTATTTACAGACGCTCTTTAACATCGCAGGTCATCAGCGTCCTATTCAAATCAGGACGTGAAACAGACGAGAAATTTTGCTCAGAGGCCTCTTCTTTCAGGTTTGAGGTTCTTTTTCGTGCCGTAAATGTACGACATGGGACCTACGACTTTACTTCCCTTCCGAAGGAAGCCATACTTAGGATTTTTACGCCCGAAAAAGTCCATCGTACCTGGCCGGGTTCGAACCCGCGACCTTGGGTTTAGGAGGCAGGTATGGTTACCACTACTCCACCAGGACTGACTAGTAAGTAATATGTGTTTTAAATAAACAGCGGTTATTTAATTTCTTATTGTGTATAATGAGACCATTACCAACACTCATATATCTTTAAGAATATCTGTGCGAACGGATAGCGGTGAATTAAAACAGTGTCAATCGGTCAAAAAGCCCGTCATTATAGGAGGAAAATGGACCTCAATGACCATCCGTGCAGTGGGCAGCCGCACCTGCAATGATGGAACGTGTTCAAAACGACGAGTTCAAAAATGTCAACACCATTATCCTGCGCTTAGATGATTGAGAATTGTGTTAAAAGAGCCTTTGAAATTAGTTGTCCATTATATGGAACAGAGAAGCATCATCTGTTCAGAGTTGCATGTTCGCTACGAAGCTAAATTGTCAGTCCTGGTGGTGTAGCGGTAACTGTACTTGTCTCGTAGACCCAAGATCACGGGTTGAATCCCGGCCAGAATCGATGGATTTTTTCAGGTATAAAAATCCTAAGTATGGCTTTCTTCGGAAGGGAAGTAAAGCCGTGGTTACCATGTCGTACATTTACGGCACGAAAAATAATCTCAAGTTTGAAAGAAGAGGCCGTTTCACGCCCTGAGTGAATGGGACCTGATGACCTGATGTGTTAAAGAGCGTCCGTAAATAAAACAAAATAGCAATAAGGAAGCTACAAGTGACAATTTCTTGTTCTGCATTGTAACGGAAGACAAAACATTGATCTCATTTCGAATCACAATCCATGAAATGATTTCTCTTGCAGGTGAAGTGGGGCTCTTCGCCGGTAGTAGCAACGCCCTTCTGATAATTATTCAATCGATGCATTGCCTCGTAGAGAAACATATAACTCCAAAGTATACGTCAGAAATGTTCAGAAGTTAAAGAAACAACTCCGGTACTTTCTCACAAAGATGTGCCCACAATTCTTTATCACAGCACGAAGCCGCATATACGTCTACACATCCAAGAGATTTTCTATCCTTCCTCATCTACCTTAAAGCCCGGATCTCGTACCTTCTGATATTTATCTTTTCTGTCCTCTACGCCCCAATATGAAAATGGATGGGAGACCCGCAGAGTGATATTGCAAATGCTTATCGGTCCTTAGTTCAAGCTGAGGTAGCATCGATGTACTCGTATAAGCTACTGACACCAACAAACTCTGCGTAGGTAGTAATGCCAAATGACAGACTACAGAGAGTGAAGGAAATTTCAGCAAGGTTGGCACATTTGAAAATCACATCGTTCATATGAAATGAAATTGATCCAAGATCCGTCGACTTCTCTCATTATGCGGAAAAACGCATCGAACAATCTGTTTTGAGGCGACCTTGGATTTGTAACATGATAACCGGAGAAAGTCCTTGTAAGCGTTAGGATTGATCGCCTAAATGGTTCATTGTTGATCCTATGCCAGGCTGCTACACGAATTATGCAACTCTAGAAAGAGAGAGAGGACACAGCCGCAGTTGTCTAGAACACTGTGAAGCAGTACTCACCACAAAACACGTTGACTTTAGGGGAATCACGGACGTGTTCTACCACAACACCAAGTTTACTGTGCCCCAAATACGTACATTATGACGGTTCACTATGCCAAACATATGAAACGTGGCCTCGTCGTTAAAAATCAGTTTCTCAGCAAAACCGTCTTCTTCTAGCCGCTCTTGATAATCAACACAGAAGTGTAGACGATCCACAGGACTCAGCGCGTGCAGCAACTGTATCCGGGCTGTATGGTTTCACTTTAAGCAGATGCCGCAAAATACGCCAGGCAGTGAGTGGGCTGCGGAATCTGAACTACCGGCTGACTCGATATATCGACTTTTTAACACTCCTGACTAATACTTCTCGCACACGCTCAATGGCCTCAACCGACACTTTTGGCCGGCCTGTTCGTCTCAGATCGGAAGATGCAGACAACCGAAAAGAGGTGTAGGGGAATACGAGTCACAATCGTTCTTTCTTTCTTTCTTTCTTTCTTTCTTTCTTTATTTCTTTCTTTCTTCTTCTTCTTGTTCTTGTTCTTTGTAACTATATGTGAGGGAGTGTAATTTATTTACTTTTTTAATGTTTTCTTTATTCTTTATTTTATTTACGTATTTAAACTTGTTATTACATATTGCTTAATATTTCATTTATTTATTTATATCCTTTGTCTCTTAAGTTTTATATATTGGTTTATGCAGTTTTATGTATTTCCTAGTGTATTGGGGAAGCACGTACAGTCCCTAGGACCTGTGCGAAATGGATAATATAGATTTGTAAAAATGTATTTTGTAAACAAATACACTGCCTACTACTACTACTGCTACTACTACCACCACCACCACGATCACCACCATCACTACTACTACTACTACTACTACTACTACTACTACTACTACTACTACTACTACTACTACTACTACCACTATTACCACCACCACCATCATCACCACCATCACTACTACTACTACTACTATTACTACTACTGCTACTACTACTACTACTACTACTTATACTACTACTACCACTACTACTACTACTACTACTACTACTACTATTACTACTACCACTACTACTACTACTACTACTACAACTTCTACTTCGAATACTACTACTACTATTACTACTACTACCACTACTACTACTTCTACTACTACTATTACTACTACTACCACTACTACTACTACTACTACTACTACTACTTCTACTACTACTACTATTACTACTACTACTACTACTATTACTACTACTACCACTACTACTACTTCTACTACTACTCTATTACTGCTACTACCACTACTACTACTTCTGCTACTACTATTACTACTACTACTACCACTACTACTACTACTTCTACTACTACTATTACTACTACTACCACTACTACTACTTCTACTACTACTACTATTACTACTACTACTACTACTATTACTACTACTACCACTACTACTACTACTTCTACTACTACTACTACTATTACTACTACTACCACTACTACTACTTCTACTACTACTATTACTACTACTACTACCACTACTACTACTACTTCTACTACTACTATTACTACTACTTCTACTACTACTATTACTACTCTACTATTACTACTACTACCACTACTACTACTACTACTACTACTACTTCTACTACTACTACTATTACTACTACTACTACTATTACTACTACTACCACTACTACTACTTCTACTACCACTACTACTACTTCTACTACTACTACTATTACTACTACTACTACTATTACTACTACTACCACTACTACTACTACTTCTACTACTACTACTACTACTATTACTACTACTACCACTACTACTACTTCTACTACTACTATTACTACTACTTCTACTACTACTATTACTACTACTACTACTATTACTACTACTATTACTACTACTACTACTACTATTACTACTACTACCACTACTACTACTACTTCTACTACTACTACTACTATTACTACTACCACTACTACTACTACTTCTACTACTACTATTACTACTACTAACACTACTACTACTTCTACTACTACTATTACTACTACTACTTCTACTACTACTACTATTACTACCACTACTACTACTTCTACTACTACTACTACTATTACTACTACTACTACTACTACTACCACCACCACTACTACTACTACTATTACTACTACTACTACTACTATTACTACCACTACTACTACTTCTACTACTACTACTACTACTTCTACTACTACTACTACTATTACTACTACTACTACTACTACTACTACTACTACTACTACTACTATTGCTACGTGTCGCATTTGAACGAAATCAATTTCGGACATTCCTGTATGTCCTTTGTTCTGTAGATGTGATACGATAATGGCCATTGAATGAATAACGCAACATTTCTTCCTTATTTTCTTGTTTTTATAATCAAAACCGTTCTTTCTTGTTTTCTTTTTCTTCTTTTTCTCTTGTCTCATTAATTTTCTACGTATCTCCTTTTATTTAATCTTCTATTTCGTTTTTGAATTTAATTTTATTTTAATTATCTGACTGTTCTTTATTTCTTAATTATGCTCCCTATGAACTGAATGTAAAAACTAAAAAAATAACAAACAATTGTAGCTGTGTTTCAAAGGTTGAAAGTCGACTTACAACACTAAACATAAAAGAAACTGCTATAAAGAGAGTACACTAAAAGATTGAAAGCCAGTGATTGGTTGAAATAATATATTAAATATTTTCACTTCAAACTATTAGGGGAGAAAGTTTCAGTGAATGTTCAGTAGGAATGAAACCCTTCTGTTTCTTTCACTCTTTATATTCGTTACCGCCGGGAAGGTTGTCTATTTAGTTAATGAACTCGCTATATCGTGCCTTCTTACTGCCGATAATAATCTTTAAAGTGGAAATAAGAAACTAATCGTGGTCTGTATATTAAGGAACCTCCCCTGCACTTGCCGTAGAGGTTTGAGGGACACGAAAACATCCTCTTCGTGATGGCCTCTAGCCACGGTTTGATATAAGAATGTGAATACTTAACTAATACATGTGCAAAATAATGTTACATAATATAAGAAAGCGGTAACACAGTTGAAATGAATGCACTTGTTTTGTGATTGAGACTGGTGTATTGGTCACTTAAATTCTACTAACAGAGTCATATCTTTTTGCTACTGCTTATTCCTTTGCGCTACAGGCTTCAACGTTGAAATATGTCAGTTTGCTGTATAAGCCTGTGTTTTTCGATATGACAAAAGTTTTTATTTGAGAAGATTAGAATAGGAAATTAATATGTTCCTTTCTATTGTCTATGACTCTCTCCCAAATCTGGGGTAGTTTCTTGATTGCATGTTTGAAGATAGCTGCTGATTTGGAGCTGAAGAAGTCAAGTCAAGTTTGTAAAGTGTCTTCGTTATCGGATGAGTTTCCTTGAAGATTGTTGGGTTGAGAACGGAAAAGGTGGAAAACTGAGGGCGAATATGGGGGATGTGGAAAATCATCTCCCAACTAAGCTCCTGGATACCTGCTTTAGTCATGTTAGTGGAGTGTGGGCGTGCATTATCGTGTTTCAGCAGCACTTGATGCAGTATTCTCGGTTTTTTCGTTCAGTTTTTTGTCACCAGTAATAATCTTCGATAGGAATGGTCGATGGTGTTCATGATGACAAGCAAACAGAGATGTGTTGTTTTCACTTAAAGTACACATATACCGGATTTTTTAACCTTGCCCAGAGAATGCACGATAGTTGACTGTAGCAATTCATCATCATTTGATAATTCTCGGGTTAACTGACATGGGTAATTACGTTTAAAGAGTGCAGAAAGTAGTTGGTACAAACCCAAAATATAGTGCACTTGTATCATACTATAGAAGAATAATTCTTTCCATGCATACCTAGAACGCTTCCTTAATAACAAAAAAAAAAAAAAAATTCCTTTTCCAGGTTATCATTTCATCTCGTGTCACCAGTGTCAACCCTATGTGATGCCTCAGTAGTTAAAAAGGGCGATAAACGTCATTAAAAATAGTTGTTTTATTTTTTGTGTTAAGGAAAATGTAAAGCTACTTTTCACGGTGTCCCTCTATTCTGAAGACTGGAATTTAATTTTCTTTCTTAAATCAACCCTCATAACTATAATATTGTAGAGTTTAATCATAAAAAAGTTTATCTAAACGAAAAGGGTATATAATTTGAGATTGTTTTTAACTAATTAATAAAGTCTTATTTGAATATGTTTTCTTCATTAGAAGGTTAAACTTTGTACTATCTCTTGGTGGAACACAAATTTATACTGGTAACTGTAATATTGAAACCAAAAATACATTTTTTTCCTGTAATGTTTGAAAACAACATGTGTCCTTTTTGTATTGGATGTGAAAAACTTTCGTTACTTAAAGTAAAATAAATACTTTCTAGTTCAATCACATAAAGTTGCACTTAACTGCTTATGTCTAGACAGGTAAATTGTCTTCAGCCTTTGAGGAACGCAAATAGTTTGAGGTATGGCACGCTTGTGTTTCTGTTTCTCTAGTTCTTATTATTTTAACTATATATTTTTTTTTCTTTCTTGAAACAATGTTTTCTTACCTTTTTCTTTACTGTCTCTCTCTCTCCCTGCTTTTACTTTATGTGCATAGGAATGTTAGAATTATTATTATATACGAGTAGTTTAGGTAAAATATTCAGTTTTGTTTCTCTTCGTTGGCAATATAGATATATAATAGAAAACGTTCTTAACCTTTTCAAACCTAATATTATGGAGAAATATTGCCTGAAATACACTCTTAATCCGCAGAACGCCTCAATTCGAAAGCAGATGAAACTCCCAGGCATTCAAGGTTCTTGTTTTCTCTGACACATGATGAAATAAGTCGTTCCTTTAATAAAAATTGTGTGCAAATTTCCAGTTCCTTTTATCCGTCCCAGTATGTTAACAGTTGGTGAAGCTGCCTCTTTACGTCTTAGCCAAACTTCAAAGTAAGTTCATGTATTTTGTTTTCGTTTAAAAAGGCTTCAGTACACGTCATCACACACAAAGGAGGGGCATCTAACAGAATTATCAGGATGTGGCGTGTGTTTCTGTTGAGATAGAAACTCTCAAAAGAGACTCATCTGCTGTTGTGTGCACAAGATTATTACACTGTTCCTTTGCAGCCTTTTTTCGTTTCCCTTTGATACAAGTTAAGTCATTCAGAAGTGGTGTTCATCGCGTAATGCGCAAGGAACTGCAAGATAAACAAAGCATGGTCGTATAAGGTTATGGCTACTTTGCTTTTGTCATATTGTTGACACAGGTGTGTGGAGTGGAAGATGTAATGTTCTTTGTTGCTTGTTTTTTCTTGCACGTACACCAGTGTTTTAGATACATTGGTTTCTTATCAGCTTTATTTGTAGTTATGTTTAAACTCTTTTTATTCTCATTTTCTGCACACTTCTAATTCCTTAAGAATTGTTTTTATTCCTTTCATTTGCCGAACAGGCTCGATCCAGTAACTACCTAACTTGGCTTTAACATGATGTACACGGACAAAAGATGCTAGGGTAACATTTTTCCCGGGTTCATGTTTTACATCCAATTGGGGGAGACTGGGACTTAATTGTAAATGGACAAAACTGGCTAAACCTGCGTATTTTCTTAAACGAAATATGTCGTTTTAGGGACAAGAAGTTTCTATGAACATTGTAAATTAAATAATACGAAATAGTATATGTATATCAGAATTATTGTGTGCATGTCTGTGTGTGAGAAGGGGTTCTTGTTAGTTGTTGGTTTCTTTAACATCTCAGGTCATCAGCGTCCCATTCAATTCAGAGCGTGAAACGGCAGGTAAATTTTGCTCAGAGGCCTCTTCTTTCAGGCTTGAGGTTCTTTTACATGCCGTAAATGTACGACGCCGGACCCACAGCTTTACTCCCTTCCGAAGCAAGCCCCGTACTTAGAATTTTACGTCCACAAAACCTTCGACCATGGCTGGGATCTTGGGTTTACGAGGCAAGTATGGTTACCACTACTTGACTAGTATTTAACGCCCGTTTTTACTACTGAGGCACCACAGGGGGTGACACTGATGATACATGAGATGAAATGATAAATTGGGAAAGGATTTTTTTAAGGAAGGAAACGTTCCATGCCTAATTTTAGGGTACCTCCCCGACATTTGCCATTTATGAGGTTGAGGAAAACCTGGAAAAATCTTAGTCAGGGAGGATGGTCCTGGCGGGATTCGAACCCTAGACCTCCCGCTCACGAGTTCACACCTTAACGACCTCGGCCACCCGTGGCGGTGATTACCACTACACCACCAAGACTGACCGGGAGCGTCTCTATCTTATACCGCATTGTGACGCCTTTCTGGCTAAAAAGTCATGCAGTTCATCTTTGTCAATGACAGTTGACTTGCATCTGTCCACGTCTTTCTCTACTTGACAAACACGAACATTGTCCTTTCACTACAAACACTGCTTACAACCGATATCTAGCTTTTGCATGGCATACTGGTATCAGTCCATCGCCCTACGAACGAAAGTGATCGTTGACATCGCGGTATTCGTTAAACACATGTTTTGAACTACCCTCATGCATAGCTTGTATTTCTCATAGAGTTGTACGCTTGTAATTAGTAGGTATCCAAAATTATAGGCTAGCAACACCGGCAGGGTTCTTTAGGAACAAGGGGCTACGGCATGTTTCCTCTTAATTAACGTTTGAAAACACGAGTGTAGCAACATTGTTATGCGTTCTCTGTGGTTTTATTTTTAAAAATATCTATGTAAAAATGTAGCTGGCCAGTAAACAATGTAAATTAAATTGACTTGTTCTTGGATGTTTATGCTACATGTGAAAACAAAAAATATACCTGCTCGCTTTTTTTTTTAATACAAGGACCTTTATTCTGCAGGAAGCCGTGTGGTTGATAATTTAATGAAATGAAACCTTATTACGTGATATTGGAAGGGCGGGAGAGGTACAGCCTCCCTTTATAAGCTCTTTTTGCTCTTTTAAGTCTGCTCTTTCGTATCCGTTGGAAACATAATGAAAAAATACCTGCTGAGGTATTTTAGAACGAATGTTGTGCAAGATAAGCAATATCGTGTACAGAACTCTCTACTTTCTCTCTGGTAGTGCTAGGAAATAAACTTATCTAGCTTTATAATCATCTAGTTTTTCTGATACAACCATCATAAATTCGAAAATATATTTTACTTCACCTTATTTTTTACTACACCAAATTTGGCCAATATTATGTCAAATGTCCTTTGTGAAACTTCTAAATTAAAATTGGATCTAAAATGTTTTGTTTAGAGAATAATAATAAGCACAAAAATTATAGCACAGAAGGTTCATTCAACAAGATAGATTCAATAGAAGATACAAATAATTATCTGCTAATCCGTTCCACATCCACATTGTGTAAATATTACAATGGTTACAACTCGAAACGCACATAACTAAAGTCATATATAGAGTAACTTATTGTCTATAATATGATACCATTCAAAATATTCTCGTTCAGCTGTGATGCACTTATCCACCTGTACATATTTTTTTCTCATTTTTGATATTTATATTTCTCCGAGATAAGGGTAGACTGTAGTCGATTTTGGCCAAAAATATCATTTTTGAGATTTTTGATGTTTATTATATTTAGAACGTTATAGTTTCAGAACATGTCATTATTTTGTTCGTATCTTGCCTCTAAAGGTCTTAAAAGTAAGTTTAAGTGACTTGCTGCATTTGGATTGCGCTTTCCTTTTCAATCTTGATTTCATTGCCTGACTGCATAAAGTTTTGTATTTCATGAGAAATTTCATTCACTATGAGCTCTGACTTGCCAGTGTTGTTTTCAAGCATTTGTTTTTGTTTTGTAATGAATTCGAAGCAGTAACACAGTTTTAAAAAATGGGTGGATCTCAAAAATTATTCAAGAAAAGGAAAGAGGTCCTGGAAGAAACAGAATATAACAAATAAATAGTGTAGCAAATATTATATCCAATGGAGATTTAATTTACAATACTAGCGCAGATATTATTAGGTTAGAGTCAAGAGATGAAAATAATTATTCATCTAATGTGATAAATAGTACATCTCCTGCAAGTGCTTTTAGAAGAAAGTAACCTCAATTTGGGGAACAGCAGTGGAGTATTAGAAGTAGCACTATTTAAGCTTGCTTGCAAATTCCCTATCCAGTCTAACATATATGAAAGTGTCAATATGGACGCACTCAAAGTCCTATTGAAAGTTTCAGTATGTAAGACTAAAATACCAATAACTGTTTTTTTTTAGGTTCATAGATGTTAAAATGGGGGTTTATGGCTCATATTTCATTTAATGAGGTTAATATAGGCAAATGTAAGATACTTGAACATTTTGGCATTCAACCAGGGAAAAATACACGTAAAAAGCTGTGTACAATGGACTGAATTCACCTAAAAGCAGCTGTAGAAGTGGAGAGACTTTCCAAAAGGGCAAGGAATGCTAAGAAAGGTAGAAAAGAGATGCGGCTGATGAGGACCCTGAGCATGGTCCCGGAATGTACTGAGATTAAAGTTTAAGTTAAGTTTCCCAAAATTATATTTTCGTACCTTTTTAAATTGAATTATGGTACATAAATGCTTTTTAAAGCGTTTTTGTATCTTCTTAGGTTTTTATAAAAACTTTGAATCACAAACACTAAGGCAAACATGAATTTTATATACTAAAGCGTTAAAAATAATTAACCAGAATTAAAATGTTGCTGTAAACATAATTTTATTCAATCATTACCAAAATATATAATTATAAGTAATAAATATACTCCCTCAAGCCTGTCAAATTTCATCTCTACAGCTCTAATAATTTCTGAGGAAAAGGTATTTAAGTTAACCAAATTTAACATGGGCGTTAAAGGGACTATAGTCTCTCCTTAGCTTGTCCTGAGACTTACAAGGCAATGCCTAAGTCAGCCACCTGTCGGGGAGCTGATTACGAAGAGTACACAGATGTCCAATGTCAGGTCCCTCAAAGACGGCACTAACACACATTAAGATTAATTATGAAATGGAAGTTTAATCCGTTTGCATTTTCCCTTCATTTGTATACAATCTCCATGATAAATCCTAGAATATAACCTGGGACCCCAAGAAAAGAAGGAACTCTGACCACTAGACGGTGGGATTAATCATATAAGTTTGATAAATATCTCAAGATTGTCCGATATTTCTATTCTCTATCTATGGGGTAGCTGATGTCCTTAAACATTTTTTTTCAATGGTGTTTAAAGTTCGTTTTTACTACTGAGACACCACAGCGGTACACCTGATGATCCATGAGATGAAATGATATATTGGGAAAGTCTTTTTTTTAAGGGAGAAAACGTTCCAGGCCTAAGTTTAGGGTATTTCCCAGTATTTGCAATTTATGAGGAATGAGGAAAACCTGGAAAACACCTCAGTCAGGGAGAACGGTCCTGGCGGAATTCGAACGCCAGATTTCCCACTCACGAGTCCGCGCCTTAACGACCTCGGCCACCCGTGGCAGTATCCTTCAACACGTCAAGTGTATGCTCAATACAGAAAAGTCCCTTCATTCCAAGCGCTTCGATATTTTATGTTTCTAGGCATTTATCAACAGTGTCTACTCAGGCAGATTCTGGTCCCACTGCTCTCTAAACGATCAAGCATATTGCTACAGAGTGGCATCCTAGTACACCGGAATGCTGGTATGAAAAGAGTGTCCACTAGATTGTTAGTAGGACGCATGTTGGAGACTGAAACACTTACTGCCGAATCTGTTTAAATATCCCTAGCAAAAGCTTCGGCTATGTTCTGCTAATGCCATTAAGGCCAAATATCAAACTTCATTAACTCTTGTAGCGCTAATGTGTCGGGTGACATTTCCATCTTGTTGGAACGTTTTCCATAGCTTGGAAATGACACTCCTCGGGCATTCCTCTGTTTGTTCACCTCAATTTGCTCTTTGATCCTACGCATGACATTGTCCACATCGTTACGTTCAGTACTCAGGGTTGAATGAAGTCCGGAACGCCTGCAGTGCTACTAAAGCTACGAAAAGGAAAAAAGATGGTCCTGTTGTCAAACAGGGTACGAGGAATGCTGTATTGGTCAAAGACACTTGATGTTTTTCATTTCATTTTAGTTATTTGCATCTTTCAAACTAACCATTTTTTATAATATTCAATCATAGTTTGGTCTAACAAGTGTTAGAGTGTTTTAAAAATCACTGGTATACTCACAAAGATGAAGAAGAAATTACAAAAGATAAACTAACGGAGGACATTGCTAGCTCAAATTACGCTGAGCTTTTAGAAGCATTAAAAGAAAGTAAAAATAAAAAAATATTCTAAGATTGACAATTTAAATATGCAGCTTATTAAATAGGCACCCAAGAAGCTGAATGTTTTAAATCTATGCTGACAATAAGCTGAAATATTGGAAGAATTATAAATAAAGCATTCAGTATTCAAATTTGTAAAGAATGCAACAGGACTAAAGAAAATAATTATATATTAATAAGTTTAATATGTAATTCACACAAACTCTTTGCCAAGAAAGATGGCCAAAAAAAAAAAAAAATAATAGAAAAGCAAGAAGGATTCAGAAAACGAAAGGGAAATCTCGATAATAGTTTCGTATCTAAGCACATGATAGAAAAAAGAACAGTTATATTGTAATACGTGTTGAAAGGAACGTATTGCGTATTAGAGTTGATTGCATTTAGTTGATTGCATTTCACGCGAGGATCGCAATCAGCCTTTCAACAATTATGTTACATACTGTTTTTATACCTTCATATCTAAATGTAATTTATTTTTGTTTTATTATACTTCATTTTAAATTGTAAAGTTAAAAATAATGAGAACTAGAAATATCGAATCCATTTGTGTTTATTCATATGTTTGTATAGTTATGCGTTAGTGTTTTGTTAGTTGTTGTTGATGTCATTGAAACATTTAGTAGCTCGATAAAATGAAAGTTAATTGAAAATTATAATGAATTTGACGAAAGTGATAAAGATTTTGAAGGAACTCCGCCCGAGGTGGTTGAAGTGGCGGCGAGTTTAAGAAACGATTTACTGCCTGAGAAATCTAAAAAAAAACGGTGTGATTGAGGACGTGATTTATTCACAGCTTGTTGCAAAAAGAAAAATGTCAGGACAATTAGTTTGTTGATTTGGTTTATTTACGGATGCTCTTTAACATCTCCAATCATCAGCCTCCCATTCAATGCAGGGCGTGAAACGGCCGACAAATTTTGCTCAGAGGCCTCTTCTTGCAGGCTTGAGGTTCTTTTACGTGCCGTAAATCTACGACACGGGCCCACGGCTTTACTTTCCTTCCGAAGGAAGCCTTACTTATCATCTTGAATGGATATACAACCACGCTGAAATGTACAACCCCTTTTTAACCGTCGAAGAATGCTTTAATTTGGAACCTAACTACTTTGGTATTTCAAAACGAAGGACTTTATCACAACTTGTATTTAGGTTTTATCCATAATGCAGAAAATGTTAACTATTTTGTTTACACGAGCGTCACAAACAAGTAACTGCACTTACGTCTCTGAAACTTTACAGCGCATCATCTAAAGGATGATACTTAACAACTTTTTTAGTAATTTGGCTATTCCGTACATCTCTGAGTCAAAATGAGAGCTTTTAGAACAGCTCTCTCATACACCTCCAGCTGCCACACAAAATGCGATTTACTGATGAGAAACAAATGACTGCGAGTTAATTTTACGGTGTAATATTCCATATATAAGTTAGTGCTAATCCATCTTTACCTATGCCACCATTCTGTAATTAGGAAGTGCATGGTAAGTTGGCAATGCTGCGCGAGGTCTTCACTATGTTGCAGCATTTGATGACACTCGTAAAGCGAGACGGGGGGAACGTTGCTAGTGCCAGACTCGAAACTATGGCTCAGTTAATATTTCTGACACGAAAATCCTTGATATAAAGTTGGCAGGAAACGTACTCAATTACCGGCGCGGATATGCGGGTTTGTTTTAGAAACCGCTGCCCAATTATACTCCTGGTAATGATCTTCCTAATTGAGAATATCATACATTGTTTGCATTAAACATTTAGTTCACTGCTCCTGTAATTTACTAAGATAGTCGTATGTTCAACGGTAAACGTGTCTTTCCTCGTTCAGGTCGATTATTTTGTAAACACTAATTGTTATGTACTGGAAAAAGAACGGTAGTTAAATACTTTCTACCAGTAGTAATTGTACCGTCCCAGCTTCCCAAGGCAAGCTGACCAACTCGGAGTTTGGAAATTATACGGATGGCATTCATTTGCTTGTTTAACGAGCGAGCGAGCGAACGAGAAACTTTGTTTAAAATGTTAATGACTAAGGTTCGGATAATTGTGTGCTTAAATAATTAAAATATGAAATTATTCGTTGAAGTATACGTGAATAAACTTTCAAAAATGAAGAAGAGAAGTAATAAAAACAGCTTGAAAATGCATATTTTTAGCTTACATAAGTCGATACAGGTTTCCTATGCTCGAAACATGCAGTCTGAAAAAGAAGTCATTTTCATCGTATTTCCAAAATATTGCTACTGGTCTCCAACTCAATAACTACGTTTTATTTCATGCTCCTGCTGCTCTTCTTTTGTCTTTTCTTTCTTACTGTACTCTTTTGTTAATGTGCAGTCTGCTGTCGAATTCTTCTTCATCTAGTTTTTGAAATGTTCTTATACACTCACCATAACTAGTGTAGTATACTTGCCTCCTAAACTCAAGATTGCAGGTTTAATCCCCGCCAGGATCGATGGAAGGGAATTAAAGCCATGGGTCCCGTGTCGTACATTTACGGCACGTAAAAGAACCTCAAGCCTGAAAGAAGAGGCGTCTGAGCAAAATATATAGGTTTCATGACATGAATTTAATAGACGCTGATGACCTGAGATGTTAAAGAACGTCCATAAAAACAAACAAACAAACAAATCAACAACTATAACTAGCAGCCTCGTAATTTGGCGGCTCACGCGGAACGCGCAATAGCATCATGTGACTTCATTATTGTTGGCCAATAGGAAAGTGAGCCATATGCTCTTGTACAGAATAATTAAATGCGTTTTTCCTGTGTTTTAAAATCTCCAAGCTACGCTATATATCCCTAAAAGGACACTAGATATTCTAATAGGCCCAAAAATAACCAGGGTTTCAAATATGGTGCATTTAAATTAGGAGCTTTAAGATTGAAACGTCTATAAGAAAGGTAGAAAGACTTTAGTTTTAAAAAAATGATGCATCAGTATTCCGTGAAGCACAAAAAATTATATATTTCCCATGCAAAATGTTTTGAATTTGGAAATTAGTAGTATCGAAAATCTAAAGAAAAATTTTGAATCCACCTATTTAGCTGTTCACCGCACTTTCTGCCACCACCTTGTGACAGCTTGGTCGATTATCATAACTCTGCCGTAATATAAGCGTGAGGAACTGCATAATCTAAGTGAAATCTCGAATCACTTTAAAAGTTTCGGCCGATCTATGTTATCCTTGTTCATTTCCTAGCTATGGTTTTGTAAGCGCGGTGACATCATCCGAAACTTAATTTGATTGGCTACTATCTAAACGCTCGAGCAGGCACGGGCACATTATTTCTCACGTCTGAGCTCGCGCAGCAGAGGTCGTAGGTAATAAGTGCCCATAATGGAATTGGTTGTTTCGGACAACCTTTAGAAATTGAAAGTTGCTCTTTTTGTCTACCTGGGTGATCCAAGTTTGATTTTATATTGTAATTTGTTCTGTTATATTGGAATTGTATACAGGGTTTTGCCAAGTTTTACGTTAATGCTATAATATTTTACTAGAAACGCTGATAACCTGAGATGTTAAACAGCTTCCATAAATAAACCAAATCTTACTAGAATAGATACTGAGTTGTTTTGGGATAAAGGATTACTCTAATATTTTTAAGAATGCCAGACACGATATGCTAACCCGAATTGTGACGGTAATGAATCCCGAGACAAAGCATGCGTCAGTGCAGAGGAAACATCGTGCGTCGCCTGCGAAAACAAAGTGCCACCATTCGCGGGATGTTGATGCTCAGTCTTTTGAGATCACAAAGGCATACGGCTCACCTTATTAAAACCTCAAGGACAAGCCATAAATGCCGACTCCTTATGTAATATCCTCAGGGAACTTCGTAAGACCCTTCAATGGACTCTTCACCAAAGACGTGTTGTTCTTGTATGAAAACGCGCGTTCTCACACTGCCAACAAGACAAATGAGACGCTGCGAAATTTCAAGTGGGAAGTCCTCAAGCGTTATACTTTGCTCCAAGCGACTTTCATTATTCCGCCACCTTAAATATAATAATTTCTGTTAAACATTGTAGAAAGTAAGTCGCCGTCTGGGGCTGCTGGATTTCAGGCGCTTATGAAAATACGGAGCAAGTACATCAATGTGCAGGAAGATTATGTTAAAAAAGATTTTTTTTTTTTTCAAATCAGTACTCTTATGTGTTAAAGTTCTATATATGTAACTTAATTATTCTTTCTATTGGTTTCGCAAACCATATACTCTGGTTATTTACTAATCTTCCAGACCATATAACAAAATATCACTATTTTAAGGTTTGTGGGAAACTTTCGAATTTACTGCACATTTACTTTCTGCAGTAAGTATGGGTCAGTGGTTAGGCTTGTCTTACAACGTTTCGGCAAGCTTGTATACAGTATGTCCGGGAAGCGCGTATAAACCTGTACTTTACTAGTTTCTTGTTAGCATATCATAGTATATTATTGTATTGTAATTATTGGTAGTTATTATTGGTGTATTGTGACCTTAGCATCACTCAATCGTCATTCTGTAGTTGAAATGCAGATACAAGTTCGTTTTCTGTTAAAGAGAGGTTAGTCGTGGGTGTATGGAAACATGAACATCCTTACACAGGAGAGATAATGAGCATCATACTAGAGCAATTTGAGGAACGGTTTAATAAGCCTCCAAGGACAAAAAGAACATTGGTTTCCTGGAAATGGATTGATTTGTTTTATTTACGGACGCTCTTTAACATCTCAGGTATCAGCGTCCTATTCAATTCAGGGCGTGAAACGGGCGACAAATTTTGCTCAGTGGCCTCATCTTTCAGGCTTGAGGTTCTTTATCATGCCGTAAATGTACGACACGGAACCCACCGCTTTACTTCCCTGCCGAAGGAAGCCATACTTAGGATTTTTACTCCCGAAAATATCCATCGATCCTGGCCGGGATTGAACCCGCGATCTTAGGTTTGCTAGTCAAGTATGGTTACCACTACATCACCAGGACCGACTTCTTTGGAAAGAAAGACGTTAATGACAGGAAAGGCAGACTGAGAAGTGGAAGAAAGAAGACGCGTCCGAGACATGTGCTGAAGTCAGTTGAGCGCTCCATTCGCAAACAGGCTGCTGAGTTTGACACTCCACGATCGACTCTTTTCGATTACATGAAGGAGGACTTAAAGGTGAAGCCGTATCGTCCGACCTTCATCAATGAGCTGTCTAACGCAGATAGGCACAAGCGTCTCTGCTAGCAACATTCCAAAAATACTTACCAAGGTCCAAAGTTATGTTTACAGATGAGTGTGCCATGACCACAGCACACAAAAGAGAATTGTGGGTTTCTTGGTCGAAGAAAATCCTCACTTGCTTTTGAACTTGAACGCAACCGACCACATGCTATGATGTGAGCAGGAATGGCATCGCAGCATCTCTTTGGACCGACTTTTTTTTTTTTTTTGATGGGCCTGTTACTGCTGTATCATATTCACAAGTGCTGACAGTTTAACTCATCCCCCAACTGGAAGACACAGAACCAACGGAAGAGCTGTGGATACAGCAAGACGAAGCTCCAGCACACTTTGCACTTACCGTTCGTGATTTGTTACACGTAAAATATTCCTGGGCGCTGGATTGAACGTGGATCTCCAATATCTCCAACCTGAAGACACCTAATAACTCATTGTGTAATATTATAAAGATAAAGATTGGCGCATGCTATTTGGAACCAATGCTGAACTTGAAGAAGCACTGCTGAATGCTTTCGGTATTATAAAATGTCACAAAGAACTTAGAGGCGCAAGTATTGCGTGTCCAACATAATGGAGCACAAACAGATTTCGGGAAAGTAGCCACAAATTTACTAAATTATTAAATTCATTAAATTAACTTATAGGGACTTCCCTAACTTACTGTATAATGAATGTGTACTATCTTCTTGTACCTCAAACAAATATGTGAAAAGTCTTGTTTTCTTCTCTCTGAACCAGTTATGCTCCATTTTATTTATCATATAAGAAAAATAAACATAAGATTTAAAATGCGGAATATCAACTGAGCACCCCATTTTATTCCTCTTTCATCTTCCGTTTCCTTTTAGGTCTTACATGCTACAGCTAATGGCATAAAACTGTAGTGGGTGTGACTAATGGAGATGGGAAGAGGCCGGAAAAAGCTATATATCCTCTGATAATTCCTCTTACTGGAGTGCCCATAATTAATCACGCTTTAAATTTTAGTTTAGGTCCCGATTCTTTGTGAGTAACGTAAATGTAAATATTTGCATTTAAATGGATATAAAATATGTTTTCTGATGTTGTATATTACGAACTCTCAACTTTACGCATTTTCTGATTCAAATCAGCCCTTAGGTATAATACCCAATTCAGTTGTTGAGAGAAAACGGAAGCATATGGGCTGGAAAACACGAATGTCCCCACATGTTAACTCAGCTCTAAACTTAATTTAATTATAGATCAGAATACCTAATCTTGCCATAAATGTTGTTACAAGAATAATTAAGTAAGCAAACAAAATAGTTTAATATTTTTTCATCTGCCGTTGATCTGTTAGATATTTTATACATTTAGCACCAAATAGTTCTCAAAATTACCTCATTTTGTCCTTATACATGATTTAAGTCTCTCTGGATCGGTCCTGGCGGTTTAGTGGTTACCATACTTGCTCCTAAACCCGAGATCGTACGTTTATCCCATCCAGATTCGATGGATTTTTCGGACGTAAAAATCCTAAGTATGGCTTCCTTCGGAAGTGAAGCCGTGGGTCCCGTGTTGAAGATATACGGCATGTAAAAGAATTTCAAGCCTGAAGGAAGAGGCCTCTGAGCAAAATTTGTCGGCCGTTTCATACCCTGAATTGAATGGGACACTGATGACATGAGATGTTAAAGAGCATCAGTAAATAAACCAAATCATCAACATCAAAAGTCTCTCTGGTCATTTATAACAGCACGCAATATCCCATTGGGAAATCCGCTACTGCTGACCCCGACTGCTTGAGACTCAATGTATATTTGACGTCTATATTCTCAAGTACTGACCCCAGGGACTTTAGGTCGGAACTGCTAGAAGAGCAATCTTAACCATTAATAAGGGATGCTTTTTCCTTCATGGGACCGCTCCACGCGTTCGGCCAGTCGGTCGGTTCCAGCAGGTACCGCGGTGAAAATCTGCAGCTATGATTGTGACGTAAGTTTTTACCTACACTTAAACACTTAAAAAGTACATTTACTCGTTATCAAACAAGAAGATGCTGGAACTGCCTCCTTTCAATTTCCATACATCGGCTTACGAAATTAACCATTACCTTCAGCAGTTCTCTCTGAAAAATGGAAGAAATTTCTTCGTGAATGTTATTTTTCAGTTCAACTAGTGTGTGCGGATTTATCTTGTACATTTTTTTCTTTAGTGCCTTCCAGGTACAAAAATTGCGTGGTGTGAAGTGTCGGGGAACGACAGGCCATATGTTGTTATTGACGATTCTATCCTCGAGTATTTCATAAATTGTATGCAAGGAGACATGACGCGTATGTGCCATTGCACAGTCCTCAGTCTCAAGGTTTATTGTGCTACTCCATTGGGAGAGGTGCCTTCATTGTTTACCAAAATCCGTTCCTTGAACAAGCTGCAGTATTTTTGTTCCAATGCTGGCATCTTATCCCAGATATTCCCTGGTTATACAGAGAACAAGCCTCTTTCTTTCCAGGATTGGACACTCAAACAGGATAGTCAAGGCAGATTCCTCATCCTGTTTGCACATTCTGCAAATGTGTTTATCTTTATAGAGACCCACTTTTCTGAAGTGACCACGTTCAGTAATTACAGCAATTACTTTCCTTATTCCTCTTCTATCCAATTGGAGAAGGAATGAGAAGAGATTGTTGCTAGGGCCTAGGAGGAATAACCTAGTTTGAATCTGTCCAGGATAAGTTTGCCACCTTAGTTGGTGCTTATCAACCCGATCTATGTTTTGACTGCGGTTTTAGCAGTATAAGTACTGATTCCAAAAAGGGCGTATCAGCTCCCATTTTTGCCAGCTGATCAGCCATTTCATTCCCATTAATGCGCTGATGCCTCAGAACCTACCGCAGTTCGAGCCTGTTGCAGGATGCCAGGAAAAACAAGCAAGGCCTTTTGACATTCCCATACCAGTTTAGATCGTACCTGGTCAGAGGAAAGTGCACTTTGAGTATCTGAGACGATGAGAATTCGTTTCCTCCGAGAATCCTTCTTCATTCCTCTATAGACACAGTTCAGGATGCATAGACCTCCACCTGACAAACTGAACAATATTTACCAATGATTATATTTATTTACGTTAGCCATTCTTCGGAATAAGTTTGCAGTATATTCACGTCTCCGCTGTAATCCGTTAATCGCTATTGAACACGAGTTCATTTATTTATTTATTTATTTATTTACAAAATGTATTTTTAGTATCACACTTAGGTCCTGGGACCATATGTGCTTTCCCAATACACTTGGAAATACATGAACTAATATTTAACTCAGACAAACAATATACATATATTTAAATAAATGAAAAACAAATGACATATTATAGAAACATTGTAAATACCTGCATGAATAAACAGAAAAGAAAGCATTACAAAATTAAATAACCTGCACTCCCTCACATTAGTTATGTAATAAAAAATCATGTTCCCTTACCCCCTTTCCAGTAGTCTGTACCGCCACGGGTGGCCGAGGTTGTTAAGGCGCGGGCTCATGAGCGGGAGACCTAGGGTTCGAATCCCGCTAGGAGTGTCCTTCCTGACTGAGGGTTTTCCATGATTCCTCAGTCCTTTTAAGGGACATGCAGGGGAGGTACCCTAAACTTAGGCCTGGAATGCTTTCTGCCTTAAAAAGTATTTCCCAATATATCATTTCATCTCATATATCATCAGAGTCCACCGTCTCTGGTGCCTCAGTAGTAAAAACGGACGTTAAACACTATTCATTCGGGTTGTCTGCCTCTTCCGATCTGAGTTGTGTAATATTATGTCTTGTGCATATAAAATCGCCTGCATCTAAATATAAGCTCTTTACTCTCCTACACTCCTGCACCATCACGTCGTCTATAGATAAACAGCAAAGGTGACAGAATGCAGTCCAGTATCTCTGTCATACTTTGCAGAGTTTCACAAATTGCCTGTTATGCTTGTATCATTTTTCCTTTACCCGCAATTTGTACACAATATCTCGCGGTTGAAGCTTTCTTATAATACAGAAATCTCTGCTTGCAGGTTCTTGCTGTAACAAATGTACTTCTCTACAAACACGATTTGCCATCTCTTCACGCATCTGGAGTTTGAGTCTCTCTCTCTTTGCATTATGTAAGTAATTCGCCGAGAAATCATTTTGCCGGTCTTATAATCAGTGCCCTCTCTTTCCAAAGGTCAAAAGAGGAGGGTTACGTTATGTAAAACAGATCCTAATGTAAAGTTTCCAGCATTTGACTGTTTGCATAACATTGATAAGTTCTAGCATTAAATGAAATTGCTTCTGCCTCTAGTTGGAAATTGAAAAATAATTGAGTGTGGTAATGGCACGTTTTGAATTTGAAAAGAGCCCTTATCTTATAACGAATGCTGAGGTGTAATGAAAGGCATGCATGTTTACATATGGAATTAGCTTTTATTCTCCACTGAAAATGATGTTCCTTAGTTTTACTTCATTCTCAAGTCCCATAAAACTTCATGCTTAAAGAACGTATAATTTAAAGCCCTCACATATAACACTGCCGGAAAAAAGGGCAGGACTCAAGGGAAAATTATTGATAAACATTGTTATCTTATATTTATTATTGTAGTTTATTTTGACTTCATTTCAGTCACTGATCATAGTTTCTAACATTTTAGAGTAACGGCATATAAAATGTAAGCATTTGAGGGATATAGCCATGCATTTTACTATTCCGGATTTGTTTTGCGGTTATATTGAGTGCCAGTATTTTAATGTTACTTTTTGGATTTAACGATAGCTATTATTATGATTATATTGCTGAGACTTTGATCATGAATTTCTAGTTTTAAGAAAGGTAATTCAATTAAACAAGCATTTGGGCATACGAGGATAGATCCATAAGTTTTCGCCTAACCATTTTCTAGGAATCATAAAGACAAAAACTATATTTCACTTTTCAATATAATTACCCTTTATTGCAATACAATTCTCACATCTTTGAATTAACATTTTAATCCCCCCCCCAAAAATAGCTAGATGTCTTCTCTGCAAAAAGGGCATAAACAGCACCCATCACTTCTTCGTCGCACTTAATTTTCCTTCTTCGAAGGTCCTTTTTGAGTCTTGAAAAGAGGAAATTGTCACTGGGAGCTAGATATGGGCTCTAGGGTGGATGATCGATCTCCTTGAAGCCACATTTTTTCACAGCTTCCTTTGCAACAAGAGCTGTGTGCAAAGGCGCGTTGTCGTGAAGAAGGCGCACACCACCACTCAGCTTTCTTCGCTTTTTCTCTTTGATGAAAGCACGTAGTCTATGCATTAGGCCAGCATGTACCCCCCATTTACTGTGGTGTTCCTTTGGAACTCAATGAAGAGTATTCCTTCACAGCCCCAAAAGATTGTGACCATTATCTTCTTGGTTGAATGAGTGACCTTGACCTTTAGAGGCGGTGCTTCGCCAGGTTACGCCTGCCACTCCTTTGATGCTCTTTTGGACAACTATAGTTTCATCTTCTGTACCAATTGTTTGTAAAACTTCTCCCCTCTCGTTACCACGGTAGAGCTGCAAAAATGCCTGACAACAGATGACTAGTTGCTTGCTTTTGGAAGTTTAGGCACCCATTTTGCACTAACCTTAATCATGTCTTAATGTTCATGAATAATTCGAAGAACTGTTGTTTTAGGAAGGCCCAAACTTGCTGCTATTTCTGTAACTTTGACGCCGATCTTGCATAATTTCTCCTTCCACAAGAGCGATGTTTTCAGGAGCGAGCACTTCCAAGGGCCGATCTGCACGTTCTTTGTCTCCAAAGCTTTCTCGACCCATTCGAAAAAGTTTGGCCCATTCTTTTACGGTAGAATATGAGGAGGGTATTTCACCATAAACACCGTCTAATCGCTGCTTAATTTCATTTGGAGTAAGTTCTTCATTTGTGAAGAACTTAATAACAGGTTGATACTCCATTTGGAACATGTCACAATCTTCTACACATAGCCTTCTTTATGCAACTATATCCGAACAATTGAACACAGAGCAGCGGAAGTTACAGTTGCAATTATTTATTTAACAGATAAAGTAAACACCAGATAAGACGATAATCGTTGTCGGCAAGGTCGGAAATTTAAGGACATACCTATCTATTTTGTGGCATGGGCGTTAGGGACATCCTCCCTTGTTCTGCAAGCTCTAACTGTTTAGGAGGATCAGCTTTCTAGATTCGTTCATCAAAAATATAAGTTGGTCGCTATTTAATTTTCGGTATTTGAAGAAAACATAATAGTTATAAGTTACCTGTTGGCAGCACTGGAAGAACGTGTCTTGTTTAATATCCATAGCGGGAGTTGCAGCTGCAACAAAATGTTAATTCTGGTCTTACGCTCGCAGTCTGATGTGCTTCAGTTGGAGGTGACTTAAGAACATTTTTGTGCGATGGCGTTTTACGATTATACAGTATGGACCATGGGAACCTGATAATTTTTAAATTTATATTATGTAGTAAAATAAAAAAAAATTGAAAACTAAATTTATTGAAAATATATCCCAACAGAGTACATAATATACTGCACTCAAATATACATATTTTATCAATCCGTTACAAAATAAGATCTAAAAATAAAATAAAACGATACTAGCCTCACTTATCTTCCCAAAATATTTTCCTTTTAAGTTGGTTGGTTACATTCCGATCCCAATACACACAACTCAAGGTTATTGGTGTAATGGTGACCTTCATATTTATTGCTATATTATCCTATACTTGTATCTGATCTATTGTATTTCTAAGCTTACGTTTCCCTCTATATTCCTTTTTCATTATAATCCATTTCTCTCAAAATTTACCCAAATAGCTCCCTTACATTTTTATGTTCTTCTCTCCTTTTACAGTTAAAATCATTCTAATTAATATTTCCCCATCTAAATACTTCCATCTTTACTGCCAAGCCTGTTCTCTCCACAACTTTGTTTGCTTTGTATAATAAACAATGAAAATCCGTATCGGTTTCTCCACTATTAATATTTTTCTACATATTTATCATTTTTAACCCTTTTAAATACAAAACTCCAGTTCTAGCATATGCAAACCTTTCCCGACCTGCCTTATCACATTTTTATTTCAAATGAAACAAGAAAATTTTCTGAATATTAACGAAATGAGATTATTAGAAGTGGAGGTTTACCTGAAACCCAAAACATAAAAATCGCTCTAGCGGCACCAATATTTGTTTTTTTCACTGTAATATTAGGTATATATCATTTAAATAAAATAAGAAAAACAGTTTTTAAAATTCAGAGAAATCGGACCATTGGGAGTAGAGGTGTATCTGAAAAACGAAATTTAAAAAGCGCGCTATTATTTTTCTCATTTGTTTCAAAATAGAAGAATAAGTTAACTCAGCTGTATTTATAACGTTGCATGTGTTTAATTTTAACATAAGCATTGTCGTGAAGATTGCAACTGTAAAATCTAATGTTCCAGAATTATGTCTGTATGTAAGAACGCTCTGTAATAACTTTCAGAAAACGTCTTCGTTAAATATTTTTGTATTAAAATATTTAAATTAAATCTCAAAGCAATGAAAATCAACGGAACTTTCCATTGTATATTGTTCATTGTGTATATTTGCTTACTACTTTAAACAAGGATATTGATATATCAAATATCAGGCCGAAATTGATTACAATTATTTGTTTCTTATTTATAAGAATAATTTATTGTAATTGTTTTAAATAGATAAATGTTTTTTGATTTATTGAAACATATGAACATCTTCTTCTTAAATACATAAGTTTCTGTTATTTTCCCCTATTTTAGTGAATATAAAAATGATATCAAGGGTTCAGTTCATAAACATGATGACATTAAAAATGTTAAAAATACCCACACATTTGTCTATCAGTGTCATATATTTCATTTAATTAATAGATTTCCATTAATTATTGCGGTTTAATCTCAATATAATAATAATAATAATAATAATAATAATAATAATAATAATAATAATAATAATAATAATAATAATAATAATAATAATAATAATAATAATGGCATCTCTTTTGAATGCTTAGAGATTGCAAGATGTCTAATTTTGTTTCCCTTACTTTTGAAAATTGGAGTATTTTCACTATGTAAATAGATTTATTTTCAAGTGATTTTAAAGGAAAAAAATAGACAAAGTTAAGTTATGTGTT
This sequence comes from Metallyticus violacea, assembly GCA_030762175.1. Classification (NCBI taxonomy): domain Eukaryota; kingdom Metazoa; phylum Arthropoda; class Insecta; order Mantodea; family Metallyticidae; genus Metallyticus; species Metallyticus violacea. Next base: position 22,778,156 of record CM060831.1, on the reverse strand, counting down.
ATAGACCAGTTTTTCTTTTATTGGTTAGCTATAGAGTTTGTCATGCTAATACCACACAGTAATGCCATATCTTAATTTCATAAATTAATAATAAGGCCATAATTCGGATTTTATATTCTTTTTAAATATATTGTACTTGCTGGGGAATTTGCGTAGATTACGCAGCTCCTGTGTGACTGGCCTTTTGCTTTGCTGTGCAACAGTGAACATTGGGGTTTGAGAAAGAATGAGAAAATAAGAATTGAAGCAAACTAAAATATGCACCTTTTGGGCAGGAAAATAAATTGCGATATTCCGTAGAATTAAAACGGCTGAATTTCTTCTACACAATAAAACAACATCAAAAGAACATGTGGAAGGATTTTATGTATGGTAAAAAGAGTAACACAATATGCACTTAATAGAAGAAGATCATAGCAGATCTATTGTGACGAGACAGGAAAAGCTGAAAGACGTAAATGATGATGCTTATTCTTTACTTTACGTCATACTCGAGGAGGTAGAGAGGGTGACCATTTTCATTCTTTCAGAGTGGTTCCAAGAAGTTGATTATGGACTGACGCAAGCAAAATTAGCTGTATGTTCGCTACTCGAGAAAGATTTCCTCTGTTCTCAATGAATGTCTGGTAGTTTTCACATACGCGTTCATTGTTCCAACAGTTTTCTGTACATGTGTTCGTGACCGGGGGATTTGTTTGCACCTGGTGAAACTTCTGGAGGTCACACTACTTACTAATGGCGTGACTCCATTTGAGTCCGATTTGCTATGGGCGAGACCCCACCCAGCGCTGATAAACATCTGCAATGGAGGAAGACACAATGCGGGCCGTTCCACGTGTCTAATCTATTAGTATGATTGATGATTACGATGAGCAGCCCTGGTAACGTGACTAACGGTGATTTGTCAGGTGAAGCCAAATATGTAAAACCAGTAGCACAGTAGAAATCTAGAACTGACGTATCTGTTGCTTTGTTCTGAAAAACAAGAAAGTAAATTAATTTTTTGTAAACTAAGACAATAACAAAGATATTACTAAACTAAATATTTTACAGCGTTTCTAGTCTCTGCAATTCGCATGGCATTTATCTGTTATAGTAAAGCTGTCCTCATCGTTTAGTTTTCACGCGCATTAGCGCGTTGTTTACATAAACTCTGGAAATCACAACAATCTTGTCATTAAATATAATTCATGTATTCATGGAAACCTTAAATATCTTATTATTATGGACAAAGGCTGCCCGTCAATTAGGGTCAGTAGTGCCCAGCCCCCCCAAAGAAAACGCAATTATCATTTACCATTTTATCTTCTACGGGGAAACTTTTAGTATCGGTCCTGGTGGTAACATACTTGCCTTCTAAATCCAAGGTTGCGGGTTCAAACCCGGCCAGGATCGATGGATTTTTTTCGGGCGTAAAAATCGTAAGTATGGCTTTCTTCGGAAGGGAAGTAAAGCCGTGGGGCCCGTGTCGTACGTTTACGGCACGAAAAAGAACCTCAAGCCTGAAAGAAGAGGCATCTGAGCAAAATCTGTCGGCCGTTTCACGCCCTGAATTGAATGGAACGCTAATGGCCTGAGATGTTACAGAGCGTCCATAAAACCAAAAACAATCTATTACTAACGTCGACGGGATGAATGAAATCATATCACAAAAAAATAGCCCAAAGACCGTTGCTGCTGGCATGAACATTTTCGATTTTTTTTTTTTGATTTGTTTATTTAAGGACGCTCTTTAACATCTCAGGTCATCAGCGTCCCCCATTCAATTCCGGGCGTGAAAGAGTCGACAAATTTTGCTCAGAGGCCTCTTCTTTCAGGCTTGAGGTTCTTTTTCGTGCTGTAAATGTACGACAGGGGGCCCACGGCTTTACTTCCCTTCCGAAGGAAGCCATACTTACGATTTTTACGCCCGAAAAAATTCAATCGACCCTGGCCGGGCTCGAACCCGCGACCTTGGGTTTAGAAGGCAAGTGTGGTTATCGTTACACCACCAGGACCAACTACATTTTCGAGAAAATAAGGTCTTTTCCCCGTGAAAGTATTTCTTGTGAAATCCTCGGTCCAGCATACATTGCAAGTTTGGGAGACAATGCTTTCGTATACTTAATGTGGGGAGGAAACACACTGGACACAGCGCGCTTATAAACCAGACTTAAAGTTTAACGATGATACAAGTTGTCTGCTACACGGTTCGGCTTTCCTACAGACGTTAGCAACAAACGAGATCTCCAGCACAACTCCACCAAAATGAAGAGGAACTCTGAAAACATCGACCGCTTGAGTGCATCGAGGCTGCAACTTCCGTGTCCCTTTCAAGTAACTTCTATCAATGCAGTATAGTTTCGAGTTGGCAGGGAAAAGACAAAGAGATGCGCCTTAACTGCAGTGGCGTAACCATAGGCATGAAATGAGGACAGTTCAGGTATGCTTAAATGTGTTCATAAATCGATTGATGAAAAGCTGTAGGCTGTGCTTATCTCATTATCAAAAAATAAGTTACACTTAATAATTCTAGCACAAAAACGTTACTATACAGTAATGAGAATGAGTAATAAGTAATGAGTAATGAGCACTGTGTATTGAGATATCTGACTTTTGTATAATTTCAGTGCAATCACTTTGCATCAGCCTGCAGCACGCTTCACATTGTTGGTCTTCGTTGCGGAGCAGCGTCGTCTGTGCAGCCTTGTTCAAACGGCTGGTATATTTCACTATGGCTGATCACGTTTCCGAATGACGCTCATTGTACGATGCAACCCTCATTGCTACTGCAACAAAAATGGCTCTAAAGCAAGGCCTTAATAGAACACTTCGCTCTGTGCTGCTCCAGATCCGGGCGACTAGTGTGCCTTACTTTTTGAATCCCCCTCGAACTAAAACAGCTAGAAGATGCATGCACTCTCGAATACTAGATTACAGAAAGGGAACAGTGAGGTATTAAATTAACGAAAATGCTCACAGGACGAGGTATGAGAACGAGGATGAAGTGGCATGTGAACACTACTTATTTCTTTATAGATATTGAAAATGTTGGGTGATAATTGTCGTAAAGTTTCCTATGCAAACTGAATTAACAGAATGCAATGTTATCTAGCGGGAAGTTAACAGAAAGCATGGCAGGGAATTTGAATAATTAAAAAAGGAAAAATGGATTATAAAGCAGCACTAGAAAACTGAAAATGCAGAAAGGGTGCACACAGCTTGGCAAGAAGAATTTCACACTCCCCCACGAACATGTTTGACAATTTACCGTATCAGAGACAAATTTGAAGCAACACATTCTATGAAAAATGCACCTAAATCTGGGCAACCTAAGACGTCTTTGACAGGGGAGAATGAGATGAGAGACTCCCTAACATTCGCGTCGTGCATCTCAGGAGCTGTTCATACCAAGAACGTCCTTGCAACGCTGAAGCGTTACCATCCAAAACTTCCGGAGGACGACACAGACCGCCGGCTACAATTTTGTGAAATTATGCGTAATCAAGTCGATACCAACCAGACTTTGTTAATAAAATCATCTGGTGTGATGAAGTTGTCAGACATAATTGTGTATAGTAGGCAGATACAAATTCTCAGGTGACTATTACATCTCAACTGAACGACACTGTATGGGATACAATGTCCAGCAGAGGGGTTACAGGACCGGTTTTCTTTGATACCACTGTGGATGATAACAATTAACTAAACATGTTACCATAACTCACAAACAGAAATGACTTTCCTGATCTGTAATTCCAACAAGACGGACGCCTTGTCATTTTTCTGTGCTACTAAGGAAATATCTTGGCCACACTTTCCCATAGCATTGGATCGGAAGACGCGGTAGCGTTGACAACTACGATGGCAACTACGGACTTCGGACTTCTGGGGGGGGGGGTGTATTGACGAGACCTCACACAATAAATGAATTAAAAGAGTTCATCACAAATGCATTTCATGACATTGAAGCTGACCGTAATTTATGTATTACTTGTGTCGGAATGTTCTGCGCAGGTTCGAACAATGTTGTAGCACAAATGGAGGACATTTGGAACACTTCAATATCACTGTCAATATACATGAAAAAGAAAATAAAGTTAATGTAATATAATGAACTGTATACCTATTTTGGGGCCAGCCTGTACATAAGAATTGTTGCTGGGATCAAACATAAAGTTATTATTAGAGAGAAACATATCCAGACGAAACTCAATAATAATACTTTGCATTTTCATAAACAAAGTTTTATATCTGTTTTTCCCAATTACATTTGTAGATTTGGTCCTTGACGCCACTGCTGTTATTAGGGCAGTGTCAGGGGCTATGGAGTGGTGAATTCATTGCTTCCGACAACAGGAAAGTTTCTATCTACAGGAGCAAACCCACAATCGATTAAAGCTGTTTTTCCCTTCTCTGTATCTTAGGCACTAATCCTTGTTTAAGCCCGTAGCAACATCGACTTGTTTCACGGCAAATCGATTATTGGATTGGGAACTTTTCGATAGCGGGAGAATTAACGAGTGGGGGATGTCTTTGGAAGTACAAGATACTGTTTCAGATACAGTAGCTAAGCTGAGCTGTTTGTTGCTGCTACAACTGAGACGACAGACAGTATGTGGGCTCCATCTTTAAAAAGTACTAAAACTGGTATATACATTTGCTTATAGGTACTTGTTTTAGTTTTAAATAAGGCTGCTTTGGTGTTCTTTTAAAGTAAATGTAAAACAGATGGCACTAAGGAAATAGGAGAAATAATAAGGGGGGATCAAGCAGTTTTCCTGAAGGAACAATTAAGAAATGGTGGGAAATGGCCTGGGTATCAAAAAATAAGGTTTATAGTAAGAAAGGTGTTGAATTTTATGTATAGAAAATGGAAGAAATTCTGAATGATGTCCGACCTTCTTTTAGAAAACTGCGGTTTTTCTCTTATGAGAAACCACCTTACATTAAGAGTTTTATATGTCATAATTGACAGATTTTCTTTTTGATTTGTTTATTTACGGACGCTCTTTAACATCACAGGTCATCCGCGTCCCATTCTATTCAGGGAGTGAAACGGCCGACAAATTTTGCTCAGAGGCCTCTCTTTCAGGCTTGAGGTTCTTTAACATGCCGTAAATGTACGACACGGGACCCACGGCTTTACTTCCCTTCCGAAGGAAGCCATACTTAGGATTTTTACGCCCGAAAAATCCATCAGTTCTGGCCGGGTTTGAACCCGCGATCTTGGGTTAAGGAGGCAAGTATGGTTACCACTACACCACCAGGACCGACATAATGAACAGAAAAAAAGAGTTTTAAGCATCGCTATAAATTGGTTCTCGAGTAAAACAATCTTGCCATTTAAAGAACCTACCATGTCACAAAACAAAGCTTACGTCGTCTAAAATCGACCGATGAAATGAAGTGAAATTTTGAATTTTTACCGATCGCAGCAACCACAATCACAATTTTTACCGATCACAATATTGCAATGAAATTATTGAAAAGTTTTACCAAATCCCTTTGCCGCGCGAAGTGCATTTGTCTTCTGGTCAGTGTAGCAACTCAATAACCCCCACTATAATTCTCGAGCACGCATATTGTACATTTAACTAATTTAATGTCCCTTCATTAAATAATTGTTTTTGCGTCTTCAGCCAAACAGTCTGAAATAACTTTGTAAATTATGTAACAATATCTGCCTAAGTAGCCATAAACACGTAGTTCAGAAAGGTAAAATGTTATCTCAGTTTTGTTTGTTCTCAGTTGGCATTAGTAAATCTTACGGCAGCGATTGTACTTGTCGACTTTCGTCTATCTCAGTTTCACGGTTTTTTAATAGATAGTATTCATAAGTAAGAATTTATTATTTTACTCTAATTCTATTCACAAAATAGTTCTAAACCCGTATTTGACTCTTCTCTACTCGCATTACTGACAATCGACATTCACCTGTTGCGAGATGGTTCGCAAAGGTTAAGTAACAAATATTCAATTATTACAGTATTGTAAGCCAAGTTTAGGGGAAGTATGTTTATATTCTCTTTTTACTTGTGAAATAGGCTTAATAAATATCACTCGATGTTCTGAGCTATCCAGATAAATTCACTCACTCCGTTTGTGAGTTTATCAGTAATATCATGCCCTCTTGTGATTTTACTTGTGATAAAATCCCCATCAATGCAAAAAAAAAATGTTCTAAAATATATTAACCATGAGCAGGTTTACTCTATGATAAGCCTTTTGAATGGGGCAACAGACATAAAAATCAAAGACCTTCCAGAATTACATTTTCAAACAGGGACCAAAATGATAGAATTTACTTATAATGTCCTAACATTTTATAATAATGTGGACCCAACATAATATTATTTACATATAAAGCTGCAAATGCAACTACACCATACATTAAATATATTATTTCATAATTTTTATTCAGTCCTGAATTTCTCTTGTAAATGTGGCATCCCACTTAAAAATTTCCTCTTACATTTCGTGCATTAAAGTGAAAATACATATAATTAAATATATATATATATATATATATATATATATATAACTTTTTGACAACATACCTAAAGTCACCCTCATAATTTACACGGGACTCACTGCTTAGGGTACCTCCTCGACATTTGCCATTTTTGAGCACTGAGAAAATCCTGGAAATGCATCCGTCAGGGAGAAGGGCCTGATTGGAGTCAAGCTCAGACCTCCGGTTTACGAATTTGTGCCTTTACGACCTCAACTACCCTTTTTGTATTAATTTGGTTCTCTCTGGGGTTTCTTTGCTCAAAAATACACGAGTAAATTTCAGCAAAGAGCTATTATAATTTTAATAAGTATATTTTCTCACGATTAAATTTAAATGTACATCAATTCGTTAATCTAATGCGTGATGTACACATGATACTAGTTTCATTGTTGTCATTTCTGCTTTCCGCTGGTGATAGGTGTGCAAGTTGAAACATGTTCGTTCCCATAGCAAAATGGAGATGACACGCGACGGACAAAGTGCTACCCTGAACTCTTGCCTTCCTCTCATCAAATCTTCATATCAGGCATATGTAAGGAGACCTACGGAGATTTTGTTATTCCCTACAGCGAGCTTGAAGATGGTTTAAAATGTTTAAAGAGGGGAGGGAAGGAAGGAAAGAAGGATGTACGGAGGGAGGAAGGAAGGAAGGAAGGAAGGAAGGAAGGAAGGAAGGAAGGAAGGAAGGAAGGAAGGAAGGAAGGAAGGAAGGAAGGAAAGTGTGCTCTTGGCTCCAGTTTGTGTTCTAAAGGAAGAAAACATTAACACTGTTGCTGTCATTTCAATTTCATTGGATGCCACCCACACGTTTGTAAACGAAAAGTTGCACATGAGAAGTTTTTGTGCACGGTGGGTTCCAAGACTGCTGATTTGCGAATAAAAGGAAATTCGCATGCAAGTTCGAATTAATGGAAAAAGATGTTATAGAAAGATCCGGCGTTTCTTTTAAAGTTAATGACTGCAGTTGAAACTTGCCACACAGTTTCGACCTGAGGGCAAATATCAAAAATCTGTTGGGCATGGAGGGAAGGGGGGAAAAAAAAAGTGGTTGCCTCTGATGGAAAACTATGTTCAACTCAATTTTCCATACTCAAGAAATTATTTATCAGCATGTCGTTCCTGCACTCAAATATAACCGGGACATACTACTGGAAGATGTCCTGAAAACTCTGCAAGGTCATATCACACGCAAGAAGCCACATTTCTATGCAACAAGATGGATAAAGCGTGGTCGCACATCGTAAATGATGAACATCTCACTAACCCTCCCTATTATCCAGTTTTACCCCTGTGATTTTTTCCTCTTCCCCAAATTAAAGAAACAGCTTTGAGAGAGACATTTGACATCATCAGAAGTTGTGGTGAAGGCTGCGTATGCGATTCCTAAGAGCATGTCAAAAACTAGTATCCAGCATTTGAAGATTGGGTAAAACACTAGGACAGGTGCATTCCATCTGACGGGAACTACTTTGAGAAAGATCATTACGATATTAAGGATGTGTATAGATGCCTTATCAAAATAGGATGATTAACAGCCCATGAGGAAGAACATACACTGATTTGGTCTCATCAGAATATTAGTGGCTTTTTACGGATATAAAATATTTTATAGGTACTAATGGTACAAGTATTTCTGAGATTATTACTTGACTGCACAAATTTTGCTCTATTGAGCATACCTGCATTTGTATAACTTCTAGACTAAGATCCAAAAGACGCGAATGATGAAAAATACCTGAATATTAAAGTTTTGGAATATCGAATTTTTTTTTAAGTTTTCGGGATTTGTTATTCAAATATCAGATCTGCAAGCATTATTATTATTATTATTATTATTATTATTATTATTATTATTGCTCTAATAACTTATCTAGAGACTTAAAAGGCGTGAAGCAATGCTCTCATAGCTTAACAGACTGGCAGAGACCACTCTTGAAACGTTTCCAAGACACCTGTCGAGAGCATCTCAACTTTCAAAAACATACACTGGTAAAACTGTCCACTTATGTTTTCCTTTTAACTCTTTGAGAGCAGAAGATAAGCTAATAAGGTACATATCAGATGAGCTGTTACAGGCCATTATCCTTAATAACGCATTGTAAACAGATAAGAGAAGCAAAGCAGCATTATACTTCGTTAAAACGGCGCTCGTTTAAAGACCCTTGGTGGTAATAACGGTCTGTTATTGCGGGCCATTAAGACAACTTCTAAGATTCAACAACAGAGACCTCCAAGCAGCTTACACACTGCAGTTATCTTCTCGCAGTTGGCGATTTTATAATTAGCTTTCAACCCTTTAGTGTTTCAGTGATTAAATACCTTTACAAGTAATCTTGCTGAAACATCCACGTCTTCAGTCTGGGGTAATTTTCTCATATTTTAGAGATCTTATCAACACGTTTTAAGGAAATTCTTTGGCTTTTCAAATAGTATACAGTAAGTATCCCTTTAAACAAGGGTTGCAGAAATTGTAACCTGCTACACTCCATCCTCTGAAATGGACTGCTCTATTTAGTGCCAAATGGTTGCTAAATATTTCTTGAAACAAAATGTAAGGAGTATATGCTTGAATTAATTAGTGTACAAAATGTAAATGTATAAGGTCTGTAAAATTGCTGTAATTTTTATGGAAGAGCAGCTTTTAATTAAGAACATTTTTAAAGTAACAGTGCACTCGGGATATAATATCAAATTATCTGTTTTATAGATAGCCAAAGTGTCTTTAAAATACCGAACTTTGGAGTTTAGTCTAATGACACATAAAACTAATGCAGTACTCCATTCTGCATTAATGTGGAGCGGAATGAAATATGCGGTATCCATAATGACCTAAACGGATTTTCTCTAAATGTTTTATTTTTTGCAGTCTGTCAGTATTTTTATTTAAACAAAACCTTATTTTAATATCAAATTCCGAAGGAATGTATCCGTGAAACATTTGAGTGTGTGCGTGTGTCAACGCTCTATCGGTCGCAATTTTTTTTCCTCAACCAAATTCTATATATAACCATCGATTAACAAAACATTCGTCGAGTTAGTGAAAATTGGACCATTGGGGTGGGGACAAACCTAAATCCAAACTTTAAAAAAATTAAAAATCACTCTAGCGGCCGAAATTTTTCGTTTTTTCTCAACGCAACTTGACATATTTCATTAAAGTAAATTAACATAAATAGTTTCCGAAAATGAGGACAATCGGGCCATTAGAAGTGGGGATATACCTAAAACAGAGTAAAGTAAAATTTAAAAACCACAGTTATAGTCGTAATTAATTTTTTAAAAGAAACTCGGTTTATACTGTTGAAATAAAATAAATTTGAAAATCGATGAAATCAGAATATTAGTGGCATTAATATATTTTTTCCCGTAATGATACACCGTATATACCATTTAAATAAAATTAAAAAATAATTTATGAAAATTATAGCAGGGAAATCCGGCCATCAGGAGTGGGGATTTACCTGAAACACAAAATTTAAAAATCACTCTGTTGGCACTAATGTTTTTTTTTTCACAAAAAAAAAAACTCGCCATGTATCATTTAAATGAATAAAGAAAATAGTTTCTAAAAATTAGGAAAATCGGACCCTTATGAGTAGGGCTATACTTGAAAACCAAACTTTTAAAAAGTACTCATGCGTTTAATTTTCTCTGTATTATTTCAAACTAAAGGAGCAGATTAATTCATCATGCAAACTGTTTTTATAATGATGCACATGTTTTATATTTGATAAAATAATTAAAGCGAAATTTAATATGTGTGATAATTATATTTGTATTAAGAAAGTTCTGTAATAACCTTCAGAAAACCTTTTCGCTACATGTTTTTACCACAATAATATTTAAATTAAATTTCAAAGGCACTAAAAATCGATGAAACCTTCGATTGTTTATTATTGATTGTGTATATTTGCTTAGCACATTGTAACTGTTTTTAAATAGTAATTTTTTTTTGTTTTATTGAAATATATGAACATCTTAATTACATAATGTAACTGGAAACGTTTTGTTGTGTTTCTTTATTTTAGTGAATGTAAAGATATCAAGGGTTCAGTTCATAAACATGGTTGCATTTAAAAACGTTTCATAATACCCACACAGTATACCTTTGTCTATCAGTATTCTTATATTTAATTTAATTAGTAGTATACCATTAATTTTGTGTTTTAAATTTAATAATAATAAGAATAATATTATAAATGTGGTTTATGTTTTGTTCCTCTAATACCACACATTAATGCCATATCTTATTTTATTTCATTAATTAATGAGACCTAAGTTGGATTTTATATTTAAATTCATTCATTTTTATTAAAAGCTATGAAAAGTAAAACATTGAGGAAACTTTAGCCACACGAAATTAAAACAAAAGTTACTCAGCGTTTTATTTGTAAATGAAGTTTTTATGCTTCTGTACCCTGGGATATGTTTGATTTAACAATTACTGAATTCTAATTAGTGTTTTAACTTGTGAAATTTCGCGAGTTAGGTTTAATTTAAGATAGGGATTAAAAGATCTAAAATTAATGTTTATAGAACCAAAATTTCCAAGCTAAGCATAACTGGTGGTTAATGTTATGCCCTAAACTCAAGTTAATTCTTTATACAGCCCTGAGATTTTTGTTGTTACAACCATCCCATTTTTTTCATTTCTAATGCAAACAACGATATTATATTACAGCACACTATACATTCTCCTATTCTACGGATATCACATCTAAGTGGTTATGGGCAAATACTTTTGAGGTACAATGGTGTAAAGGCAACAACGAAATGACCATGTACCTCTGTTTAGTTTGCAAGCCTATGTGCCATTAATAACAACAGATGTCCGTGGTTCGTAACGCCTGTTATTGTTCAGAATGTTTTAACAGGAAATTATGTTGCTGATGTTGTAAACAGAAACGCAACGTTTAATGCAAAGTGTTTCTGCTATTTTGAATTTTACCTTTGTGAATAATGTCGACAACAGCTAGAGAGAGCAGGACTCTCTTGTTCTGCAGTGATGCTTGAGCGATTTGAGTGGTTCTGCTTTAATTTCAAATCTTCCTGACCATCGTTTGACAGTTTAACATCCTTTCATACATCTCTGGCCAGTCCGCGTTGAATTTGTAGATTATTTAATCTATTGCCATTTTATATTTGGTAAGCATAGTAATAATTATTAAATTTAGCGAAACATTTGAAAGGTAAGCGTTTTATACATATAGTGGGTGACTTACATAAAGTGTATTACACGTTAACATCTCTTAAGTTGGGTAAATATAAAAACATTTTGTTTTTAGAGAAAGAGACCTTCCTAAAAACGACATGGGCAACATTTTAGCGGGCCCATGGACCATCGGGAAAAGGGGAACTTCACATAACATAACTAGCATGAGATATTTTGATTGGCCTCAGGAACTTTTGTTTAACACATTTCTTTCTAAAATGAAACCTGTTTCAAGCAGTTTTATAGAGCTTAATAATGTAAATCTCTCGCATGAGAGGAAATCTTAACGGACGTCTTCGAAATTTTTCTAATTTAATTCTTCCTATTCAATTAATGTCCTACTACGGCTCGTGTAAAAAAGTAATATAAATATTGGTATATATAAATTAACGCTTATATAGAAGCCTGGGTCATAAGTACTTATAGCGTTACAAATCGCCTTTTAAGGAATAAATCCTTCATAGTAGACAAACCTTAGGGGGGGGGGGGGTCTCCCGGATATACAGAGTGATTCCGAACTCCACCAAGTTGTTCAGGGACTTTCCTGAGTGTATTGATGTAAGGAACCCATGGTCTCCGGTGGCTCATTACCGGATAATGTCATTACTTTCGTTTTGTTTAACTCAACCACCTTTGTATCTGTTTACTTAGGATACGATTGTTTCCAAACAAAACACAACCTTTCACTGCTGTAGTAGAGCGTGTTTTTAGTGTGGTCTGCCACCAGGCTTGAACTCCTGTTCAGTTATGTGTCAGCTTTTGTTTCCTGCAGTACATTACTGTGTATGTGTTTCCAACATAATGGGCCGCAAGCACATTTTGCAGTGAATGTTAGGCAATTCCTTCATGAACAGTTCAGGTACAGATATATAGGTCCTGGTGGTCCCCTTCCATTCAACAGATCTGGCATCCATGTACTTTTTCTTCTGGGGTCACGGGAAGGTCTTGGTAGTCCCGTTTCATGGCCAGCTCGATCACCAGATCTAGCACCCATGGTCATATGAAGAGCCTAGTGTACGTACTCCTGTCGAAACTAATATGGACCTGGTTGCTAGGATTGAGGCAGCTGCTGACGATGTGAGATGCTAGAGCGTGTGCGACAGTCCATGAAGCGTCGCTGTGAAGTTTATCGTGATCATGGCGGTCGACATTTTGAACATTTATTTTAAAAAGTGCCACACTGTAATTTGGGGTTTTATATTTTTTGTAATATTTAGTCATCTATCCTTAAACATAAATAATTGCAATGTCAGGAAATGTTGTGTAGTTGATTAATTGGTGGCGGACCGTTTGTAAACACGCTCTACAGCAGTCAAATTATTTTGTTTTGTTTGGAAATAATCATATTCCGAGTAAACAGATACAAAGGGGGTTGAGTACTGTAAAAATAAAACAATAAGTTACCCGGTAATGAGCCACTGAAGACCATGGGTTCCTTATACCAAAACACTCAGAAAACATCCCTGAATAACTTGTGAAATTTTGTCCGTAGAGTTCGGATTCCTCCTGTATAGAATAAGCTGAGAGAGGTTCGCGGTTCCATGGGGGACATGGTAGCTCAGGTGGTTAGAACATCTATACGGACGACCAATTCGAATCCCGGCTGGGTTCGGACTTTTTCTAATCCAATTATTCCTTTCCAGTAAAACGTTCTACATGCTGCTATTGGAAAAAAATTCTGTATATTTGCAGAAAATATATATAAATTATAATAAATATATAAATTAAATCCTTTATAGTTGGTGGTTAAACTACATGAAAAGTAATCGTAGCATTACAAGTCGCATCTTAAAGGAATACATCTCTCATAGTAGAGAAATCTTAGGGAGGTCTGCGGGGCGTATAGAATCAGATGAAAGATGTTCGCGGCTCCATGCTTGGAGGAAGACACGGTAGCTAAGTTGATAGAGCATCAGCAGGAAGGCTGAATACCTGTGGAAGGAAACCCGACGGTAATCTGAATATTAAGTTTGCTTCTTCCTTTCCAATTCATTTATTAAAATGTCCAACGTATGAAAAGTTTCTCCACCAAAAATTAATGTTGCCCAGAGTGAGCAATCCTCTGCAATTGCAGTATGTACCATTCACAATAAGGTACGCAAAGCTGGTAATATCTTTGTGTAGTTTTCGGAAGCAAGCATTGCATACCTGCTGCTTTAGTGTTTGTTCTACCGAAATATGGCTGTTCCTGTTTGCCTCTAGCCAATTCACATTAAGCCTCTCTATGCGTTTGCAGATATAGCGCCAAGAACATTAATAGCATTCTCATCATCCACTTTTAACTCCCATTTTCGTATTTCACATTTCCATCGTGTATGATCGATTAAGTGGAAGGCGAACGAATACAACAAAATATCTACGGTGAATAATATACTCTTTTTAAAGACACTAATAGATATAAACTTAAAATGAAAACGGGTTAAAGTATACAGGTATTTATTGATTTTAAAATAGCCCTTGACAGTGTTCAGAGAGATGCTCTGTGGGTAAAACTATATCAGAAAGGTGTCTCCAACAAAATGATAAAAGTCTGATGCAGATATACAGCGATGTGAAATTCGGTGTTAAGATAGACCAAAACAATATACCTGAATGCAGATCAGTCGGGAGAAAAATTCGTCAGGAATGTATATCTTCGTTATCGTTAATTTATTTATAGATGTCTCGGATGCATTGATAGCGAAGGAAATGAATGATCCCGAAGTGAACGGTACATGAACTCCTGTATTTTTGTATGCCGTCGATTTAATTCCTTTAATCTCTAACAAGAGAAAGGCATTTACATTCTAGAACATTATTTCTGAAATGGATATGATTGTAAATATTAACAAAATCAAAACAATTGCATTTAAATATAGATATGTGTATGCCAAAGACGAAAAATGGCATTGCAATGGGCAAGAAATACCACATGTTAAAACGTTTTGTTATTGGGGAGTAACCTTCAATATGAGTGGGAAGTGGACTCGATTTCTAGATGTACCAGTATATACACTAGAGAGGATGTACAATTACGTTTATTCTGTTATATGGAAGTGATATATTGGGATTGGGAGGAGCTAACGTGTAAATAAATTTCAAATCTACTGTTGGAAAAGGGTTCTCGGGCTGTCCAAATGAACGTCAAACTGTGGGGGTCATGAGCTAGGTGGATTCATCTTCCTTTTCATCATTCATCTATATTCCATTTATACGTGCGTGTCGGCGAATTTCTGTGTTTATGTCTTCGTGGTGGTCCTAAAATTGAACTGATCACCCATTCACGGAATCTCTCATTGTATATGAATGATCTACAGAGGCAACTTGTTTTCCTATAGGCGAGTAATACGGGTAAAGGCTTATAAGTCCAAGCAGCAGCAGCAGTAGTGTCTTTATTTACAAAAGATATTGCTTACAAGTCTGCTCATCCATGTCGCATGGTCTGGGACCGTACGTGCTTTCCCAATACACTAAGAAATTCATGAAATTACACAAAGCAATATTTAAATGTTCTGAGACAAACGGCGTATATAATAACAAAATAAACAAATGAAAATATATGTATAATAGACTTAATATAAATAGAAAGCACAAAACCAAACAGCTTACTCTCTCACACATATATGTACAAAATATATTGACTAATGTCTCCTACCTCTCTTGTCTCTTCCAATCTGAGGGCTGTCTCTTTATTTAAAATGTACCTACCCCTTTTCCCCTTTTTAGTCTGCCAGCAAAATCCAGCGTTACCACTGCCCTCTCCCTCCGTTAACAAACGGGCCCGGCATGTATTTCTTTCTCCAATCTTCCGTCCCCTTGCAGTAGACCAGAATATGTTCCCCAGATTCTTTCTCATACATATATGGCTGATTCTCGTACCCTATCCGTCCTTTAGTCAACCGCCAGGCCCCAACCTAAACCAAGCGAGCCCCTGTTTGGATGTAACGCTCCATTTCTCATCCGAATTTCAGTTCCGATTGCATCTCCAGCGAAACTTTTTCTGCACACTCCGAAAGAGGCAGCTGTCTATTAATATCCCTCAAGTGTTTCTTGATTTTCCTCCATGACCCCCTCCTGTTTCTCGTTCTGCGGTCCAAATGTTACCCATTCCTATAATTCCCAGACCCCTTCTTATTTTTGAAACCCAGGACTTATTTCCTGTCATTCTCAGCTGCTCCTGGTAGCAGATTGCCTTAGTGTCTGACCTCCGTGAACAATTCGTAGCCAGTACTTACTCCTCGGATCCTGCATTCTTTAATCTCACTGTAGGCGTCAAAAACCCTAAGGATTCAACAAATTGCTGTATCCTTCCCCGCTAAAAGTCAAAGAAGAAGAGAATTCAAAATTAACAACACCAGATAAATGAATCTCAATTTAAATAGCACCCTCCTCAGGTACTAAGGTTAGATCCTGTGTCAGATTTTACCTTCTAAGCTATATGCATGAGATATCGTGCGAAATACCCCATCTTTCAGCATTAACAATATCATATTTGGTATTCTGAAATATGTGTTGGAGAAGAAGCATACAGAGGCATGTTTGTGCAGCGCTGTACAAAAGTATTTCAGTTTCTTAATCAAATTTATGTTCTTATCTCCTGTTTCTTTTGCTTTCTTACTTCGTTTCACTCGCCTCTTCTTTTTCTACCACTCCCGCTTAAACTTGTTTTTGTCTTCCTGTGATTCCATTCTTATATGCCAACTTATTTTATGCACTTGAAGCTCTCTTCTGTTAACATTAATTACCTCTCCAACTAAATCCGCTTCTTGTCTCGCCACCCATTCTTTATTACCTACTTATTTTTTTCCCCTAGCTGTTTCCATCATGTTAACTCCTATCTGCGTTTTTTCATCTATCAATTTACTGTTTTCTTGGTTCTTGTTGCATAATTGATTATTTTGCACTTTATTATAGAAATTATTTTTTCTAAAATTTTCATTAATATACTATTACTTTTTCAATGTTAATTTTTGTTCTTCTTTTACTAGTTTTCTTTCCTTATTAATTTGTAACTTTGTTGTACCGCTTGAATTTCCATCCCCTGTAGGATCATGTCTCTCTCTTTCTCCCTACCCACAAAAAAAGAATGTAAGCATAGATTTAACCCATTCCTGATCTTCTTAGTATTTCTAGGGAGACAGGGTTTTAACTATAAATTTGGAATAAGTTTAGGTTAGGTATATCGTAGAGTGCCAGAGCGTAGCTTTTTGTATAGGTTAGTAAATGATAATTTAATTAAATTGCATGAAATAGCTTAAAAAAGTTCATTTTCCATGACTCGTGTTTAAATCTGATTGTATAAAAACCGACTAACTTTGGGCCCCACCTGCAGGAGCCTGTGTAAGCTAGAAAGGTTGCCGCCAAGCTATACTCTATGCCCAGTAACACTCATGCAGATTGCTTGAAGTTTTTCGATATTCAAATGCAGGGCTCTATGGGGGGGGGGGAGAGATTAGTTTGTGGTTGACACTTGGGCCGCGTTTTTACCGGCGACTCAGCTGGCGAGAGGTTCGCCCAATTAAGTAATAGAAACATGTTATCGTCAGAGACATGATATCATCAATGTTGCAACAGTTACCGGGTTAAACGATAAAGATAGCCTATTGTTTCCCTTAAGGGCAAAGGCCTCCTAACATGTAGGGAAAAGTCCGTCCTGGTGGTGTAGTGGTTACCATACTTGCCTCCTACACCCACGATCGCGGGTTCGAACCCGGCCAGGACCGATGGATTTTTTCGGGCGTAAAAATCGTAAGTTTTCCTTCGGAAGGGAAGTAAAGCCGTGGGTGCCGTGTCGTACATTTACGGTACGAAAAAGAACCTCAAGCCTGAAAGAGAGGCCTCTGAGCAAAATTTGTCGGCCGTTTAACGCCCTGAGTTGAATGGGACGCTAATGAACTGAGATGTTAAAAAGCGTCCGTAAATAAATAAATCAAAAAAAAATGTAGGGAAAGCTCGCTTTTTCCTAACGTGGTGAGCTGTTCCACGCTAGTTGTTCGTATGCTGTTTAAGACACTCTCACTAATTTGTTCTTTGGGTTACTCCGTTTCTCATTGCACTAGTTGCTTCTCGAGAGATTTTCATTTTTCTTTTCCTCTTGCTATACATGACCAATCTGGAGCTGCATGTTCCTTGAAGAGACCTACCATCTTCTTCTGGGTCTGCTATCTGGGGGTCCCACATGGAGACCTTGTTGGTCCACCTATTGTCCTGCATTCTTGCGACATGACCGCTCCATTGCTATTTGCTTCTGGTAGCATTTTATGCGATGTCTGTTGTCTGAAATAGCTGATTTATTAATACTATACTATAGGTACTTGTTCTGTTGCATTTTTCATTGGCATATTTGAATTTTGTTCTTTTGTTTTTTTCTATTATAGGCCATGTTGGGCACCCACATAGTAATACACAGGTTTCGAGCGTCTGGAATCTGATTTTCTTAGTGTTTAGTCTGACAATATAAACTTAAGTGCCCAAAGGGTTAGAAAGTATCAAATTACCCAGTAGCGACGCGTTTTTTTTATTAGTGTTTAACGCCTGTATTTACTACTGAGGCACCACAGGCGGTGACACTGATGATACATGCATTGAAATGATATATTGGGAAAGGATCTTTTTTCTAAGGAAGGAAACTTTCCAGACCTAAGTTTACCGGCATTTGCCATTTATGAGGACTGAGAAAAACCTGGAAAAAAGCCTCAGTCAGAGACGACGGTCTTGACGGGATTCGGACCCTAGACCTCCCGCTCACGAGTCCGCGCCTTAACGACCACGGCCACCCTTGGCGGATACGCGTTTTCAATACATTTCTATAAATATGCTTTAAATCATACAGGAGCAGGAAGAAGAAGTTGATGCTGCTGCAGCTGATGATGGTGGTCTTGGAGTGCAGCCGTTGTTAACGAAATGTGGCAACAGAATACTGGGGCGGTCATGTGGGTAAAAACAGCAATCATATAGTAATTTCTTCCCTAATACAGTTATATCATCCCTGGACAGTTGAGTTTGTACGTGCCAGTTGGGACATATCATGGTTTGAAAGATACATAGTCACTAATCAATCTTCAATAAATACTGAAACTGAGAAGATAGCAAATACATTGCCGTGAAGGTCAGCAGAAAACTGAGCTCCATTACTGATTAAATTCCTCATAAAGGAAGCAAAAAAGCCTAAAGAAATACAAGATAGAGGAACATTGTATATAATAATTTGTTTATTTATTAGAGTTATTTATCAGCACCCCATTCAATTTAGGGTGTGAAACGGCCGATAAAGTTTGCTCAGAGGCCTCTTCTTTCAGGCTTGAGGTTATTTAACATGCGTAAATGTACGACACGGGACCTATGGCTTTATTTCCCTTCCGAAGAAAGCCATACTTAAGATTTTTATACCCGAAAAAAATCCATCAATCCTGGGAGGAATCGAACCCGCAATCTGGGGTCTACGGAGCAAATATTGTTAGCACTAGACAGCCAGGACCGATTTCAACGGTGAAATAGTTGTATGAAGCTATCAAGGAGAAACGGCATGGAAAACTGTCAGTGGACTTGTTGCTGTTCAACTAATGAACAATGCTACAAATGTTAAAAATTAAGAGTTGTAAAGAGTATGAGCACTTGGATATCAACTATCTATCCTATAACCCAGCCCTGAACCCCAGTGACTAGTTTCTCTTTCAAAACTTGAAGAAATTTCATAGTAGATCGTGGACAGAGGGTGTTCTAAAGTTGATGTCATAAAGGAGGGAATAATGGGTTGGTTGGAGGATCAAGAATATCCTTAAATTCCAAAGGGATTATATCATAGGGAGCAAGTCAAGTAAAACTACAGTGAAAAATAATGAGGTGAGTTCCACTGTCATTTTTTTAATTTTCATCACTTTTTGAACGCTACTCGAAGGAACTTCTAATATATGTGAAAGTAAATGACGATATTGCTTCCAGATATGGTACGAGGCGGCCTAGAGACTGAAGTAGAGTGTTGTAACATGTTATATTAAGTTTCAGGTGAAAGTACTGAGTATCTTATGAAACACTAACCCGGCCACTGCGAGCCAGATAATGAAGGAATAATGGTGGTGAGGAAAAAGGAAAGAAGATGTGTTATCGCAACTCATAGGTGGTGGCTATTTCAACGTCTGAGTCAGTACTAGGAAGTGTTTTGTGTCACGAGGATGTTCTCTCAATAAGAATTGTAATACTGCAGAATTTTTCAGTCAAATTTCTTGGTGTTGAGAGTTCCTGCAAAGAGCAATATACAAAATTTGGTAAATAAATGAGAAAACAATGATCGGTAGCGAGCGCGGAGAAAACAAGTGGAAGCTCGTTCTTACAGCAGCTGTGCGCGATGCTCAGAAGTCCTATTAAATCGACATGTAAACTGACGCTACAAGTTCAAAATTCGCTTTTGTTTACGAGATGGGCGGCCGGTTTTTTAATGGGCCACCCTGTATTATCTGACCATTATCAATCAGCATCGTATTTCTATTATGCTTGGGAATGTATAGAGCACTCTGTTGGCAACAAGGAAAAAAAAATCATCTAGTTACTGTTTTGATGAAATAGCTTTGTTTAAATATTTAAATATCAAGGCCATTTGCAGTATCGAAGTCTTTGAGTAAGAGTCGGGAAGGAACAAGGTTAAATATGCTTAATGAGAAAGAAAAAGCATTTGTTCTTAATGCAGATTTTCAAACAACATTCCTTCAGGTCAAATCTGCAAAGCATAAGAGTTGGGCTACATAGTACAGGCGGAAAAGAGCAGGAAATAAGAACAGAAGTAAAAAAGCTTAAAAGAAAAGAAAAGGAAACGAGACAGCAAACGGCAAGATAGAGAGGAAATTAACAAGTGGCATGTGTATCAAGAAGATTTAAAAGACAACTCCAGAAGGAAATAATGCTTTGTGCTGAGTTTATTGAAAAAGCAATCGCTTCAGTTCTTCAAACGAGAAGGGAAGGAAGAAAATTGTTTCTTACACATAAACTGTTCTTTAGAAATTGGCAGTTCATAAATATTAAGAACGGAGGTCTACTTTTGATATAATGCTCAAACATTCTTCTAAAGTATGTAGTTGGTTGTCTTAACTCCACAAATATAAGAGCTTCAAATTGTGATTCTGTATTTATTATTTCAGATAAATCTCATTTTAAAAGGAAGTTGCTGTCGCAACAAGAAAAACAACATATTTTCCTTTTTCTGAAACGTTAAAAACTTTCAAGCAAACTTCAAAGGTGCATTAGTAAACATAAATGTACCAAGAGCGAAGAAAAACAATAATTTAATAAAGTCTAGAAAGTGTAAGAACGAAATAGAAAGAAAAACTGAAGAGAATAAATAATGCAAGAGTGGATAATTGAACAAAATAATAAAGAAAAGAGAAAGATAAAAAAGAACTTGTAATTAGGAAAATAAACAATGGATGGTCTGAAACTAAAAGGCCTCAGTTAAAATTCAGTTATGCACATCCAGGCAGCAATTTGATATTTTGCTTGGCTCGCGCTTAAAAATTATAACCCGTCGTGCTTAAATTATAAAGATAAACACTGTAGCATATTGATGAGAAAGAAGTGAGGAGGAAAGAAAGATCAAAACGAAATGCGAAGAGTAAAAGGTAGCGCATAATTGAAAACACACACAAAAAATAGTGTTTATATTTTCAAATAAAATACGACCAACTGGCCTTAAATGTCATATATCCGGACATAAATCTCGTATATACAAAATAAAAAAATATACACACGTAAATCATTTTTAAGACAGAAGCAATATAATGTACTGATATTACATACTGGAATGAAGTGGAACTCGGAAAAGTTTGTAAACTGGCATTATTAGAAAAGTAGAATTAGTTCTAGTGTTGAGAATTAAGAATTGTTTGGAAATGAAGAATCGCATGGTCGGATCTTCAACCTTCAGTACAAACGCTCTAACCAACTGGGCTATCGTGTCCTCATTTAAGTAACGAACCACAAACCTCTCCCAATTGATTCTAATGGGAGATTTTTCCTTCGCGGGACCGCCCCATCGGTAAGTTCAAGCTGGTACTGCAGTGTACAGGAGTCAGAAAGTCTCAGCTATTATTATCGCGTAAGTTATTACTAACATTTAAACACTTAAAAGGAACAGTTACTCAGCATTATCAAGCAAGATGATGCTGAAAATGTCTCCCTTCATTTTCCATACATTTCTGGCATGGGGTTATGAAATTAACCATTACCCTCTGAGAAATGGAAGAAATTTCTTTAGGAATGTTGTTTTTCAGTTCATTTAATATCTGTAGATTTGTCTTGTGCACTTTTTCCTTTAATCCCCCCCCCTCCAAAGATAAAAATCGCAGCACCGAGGGTACCATATATTGTTACCAAAGCCCGGAAGTTTAGGAATTTATTTTGGTTAAAACAGGCAGGCCAAAATACAGTTAGAATACTGAAAATAGACAGTAATGTAATTAACATAGGCATTTATAAAAAGTGTAAGCAGAGAGTAATATCACTCATTAATGAGAATAGGCCTTTAGGATTGCTAATTTCTTTATCACATAATTAAAGTACTTTAGCTTACTTTTCTTGGTTGCAAGCAATCACAAAATGTTTTTTCAAGGTATCAACTGTCATAGTCAGCCGCTTGTCAGAGAGAACATTTTTCATCATGGGGGAAAAAAAAAACAAAAAAAAAAAAAAAAAAAAACGTTCTCCTTCCTCTGAAGTGATTGGAGCATATTTAAATCAAGTTATTTTGGAAGAACTCATACCAGCTATAACAGAACATTCACCTTTCAGGACATCATGTAAATGTTGATCAAGACAAAGTAAAGTAGTTGTGAATTGTCGTGGCGAATAAGAAAGATGCGTAGTAGTTTCTGGTGGAGTTCATTTTCTGTTTATGCATTTACAGCAGAAACAGATCTCTCTTACTTCCGTATTGAACACATTGTGGGTACAGTTTATTGCACAGCTGTTCCGCTCTCATCTTCCTCACTTGCAATTGTTTGTTACATTTATGCAGCTGAAAAGTTACCCCCACCATAAATTTCCTGGAATTGTCTCGTGTAGATCTATACAAGGTCATTCGCCAGGATATTCAGAACGACAATACTTTTCTCATCCTCTCTATTTCCTGGTATTTGTATGCCCGAGGTAACCATGCGTTCTTTTCACTAATGCTGGTTCTGCTATTTAAAGAGCTTAAGTGAATAGATCGATGAGAAAGTTTTTAACTGCTTGGGAAAGAAATAAATGTATAACAAGATTCGCAACAGATATTTTTGTGAGGTGAACATGCCTAGTTTTATAGCTTTCTTCACTGCGGTATATTGCAATTCTTTATGTGCTTTTTAAAATGCGTAAATAATCAAAGAAACAATGCGTAATAATCCATAACAAGTAAAAAAAATAGTTTTAAATTTTAAAATTGGCAACAGAAGCCAAAATAGGTCAAAAAAGGCAACATAAAAACCGATCCCAAATGTACAGAAATATATTCATTTGTGTCTGACTTGTAAATACGTCCACCCACATAGAAAAGACATTTTGCCTAACTTCCAGGATCTAGTGAAATGAGTCTATCGTTGAATATTTCATGCAAGAAGACATGGGCTGTGTGTGCCGTTGCAGAGGTCAGTTGGAAAGTTTCGAACCTACGTTTCATCACAGTTAATTCACGGAAAAGGGGTTGCAAAATACTCTGCTCATATCTATCACTATTTTCAAATGTTAACCTGCTAAGCCTTCCCCTTCCCCCTATTAATTACAGAGCAGCTATTGGCCCAAAGTAAACCAATAAGATGTGTGGTTATAGTTTGGAAAAATACCACACCTATTTCATTAACACGTTATTTACCACCGATGTTTAATATGTTTTCGGCCATGAATTAAACGTTTGTTAATTTGAAAGGTTATCGATGTATTTCAAGATAATGTCACAAGAGCGGTCATGTGTTAAGGTCCTTATTTATGACAAAGACGTAGGCGAAAGTAGAAAGAAACTTCAAAGGACAAATAAGCATAAAAATCAAGAATTTATGAAACTAGTGTTAATCAATATACTACCTGAATACCCTCAAGGTATTTAACGTGATCTGGTTACCAGTATTTGAAATGCCCGCAGGGTTCTAAGGTAAACGAGTTATCAGTTCGTCCTTATAACCTGGAATGAAAGTACAGTCCAAAAGAAAATTAATCAAACCCTTATAGTGTAAGGAAAAAGAGGAAAATATAACAATGAAATTTAAAGTTTAAAGAAAAGACTGTAAAAAATAAGGAATGGAGATAAAATGAACAATGGAACAGAAGGAAGAGATAATCTGTGCAAACACTAAAAGTTAATAAATATTTCTCTTAAATAATCTCTTAAATAATAATAATTACACTGCTTACGCGACGTGCGGTATGACATCGACCCTCCTGAGGAGCTCGAAATTCTTGAGTGGGGCAATGGCTTCGTCGGGGCGCTGTCTCTGGAGCCAAGGTCAGGAACTTCATATATGTCTTTGTCTCATCCCTTTGTTGCTTCACCCCTTCCTCCCGGAGAGTTATATTCCGGCTAGCGTCTAAATAAGAACATGTGCGCAGAAACACCGTGTACTTGCTTACCTTGCTGACAGTTGCAGTCATAGCGCAGCTGTTCCCTGTTGTTCGTTTATTAATTCGACAGTATACATAAAGTGGATTTTACCTCGTGTGTTTTCAACGGCAAAGGTGTCTTTATGTACGAAAAAATTATAGGACTAGCTATGAGCATCCGGTTGAATCTGTTACTCATGTCAATACCATACTAACCCATTTTTCAGAAAATTAACTCACAGATAGCTGTATCATGCATTTTTTTTTCAACAAGACTCTGCCTGTTCACACTGCGAATAATTATACGAGAGCAATTTACTATGTGTTTCCCTTTCTTCTTCTTTTTTTAATATTGTTTCACTGAGGCACCAAGGCGATGAGCACTGATTATACAGGATATGAAATGATAAATTCGGAAAATAGTATTTTTTTTAAGGAAGGAAGCATTCCAAGCCTAAGTTAGCGCACCACCCCGGTATTTGCCATTTATGGGGACTGAGGAAAACCTGGAAAAACTTCAGACAGGGAGGACGGTCCTGGCGGGTATCGAACCCCAAACCTCCCGCTCACGATTCCGCGCCTTATCGACCTCTGTTTCCACAAGACAGAGCTTTTAGCAGATATTTCCCTCGGTTCCTACTTTACCTGCGTGCAATGATTAACTCTGGGGTAAATTAAAAAAATGCTGTGTACTAGACAAACCCGCAAACCATGCACGCACTCAAATATAATGTTCGTTAGGAAATTGTTCAAATTTCTCAAAATTAATTACAGCAGGTGTTGAATAATTTATAGAGAGATGGCAAAAATGTGTGGAGAATGAAGACATGCAGTTTCAGTACCTTATTTCATTATTTGCTGATCACCGAGACTCTGCTGGCTGGCTAACCGACTAACGAATGGCGCACTTGTCATAGAAAAACAATCCGGGGGAAAACAAAACTAATCACAGGTATGAACACCCTCTGATTATCGATATAGAACGCACTTACCTTTCCTTGTTGCATGTCTTTTGTTTTCCCCAATTCCCTCTTCATCAGTAATAATAAATTCAAATTAAACACTCGGCTGTAACTATTGGAAAACAATGCAATCGATTCTTGAAGTAGTTCTTTCTGCCCATCGCTTGCATACAGCTTGATTTACCTAAGAACTGACTTCAGCCACGATGTTAGCGGGGAGTAACAAGTTATCTAGTAAAAAGGAAAGGAAACTATGAAAGGACAGTCAAGGAAGTGGGAAAGGGGAAAACAAGTAGAAACGGAAAGAAAAATGTGAGTCGCACAGGAAAGCAAAGAGAAGTTAGCGGTACAACAAGCTTGAAAATAAACAAGCAACAGAACATGCAATAGATGAAGAAACAGACAATTTACTGTGGTATGCACCCCTTGGTTATCACCATGGCCAAAAGTGAAAGTGCATCACAAACAATAAGATTGCAGAAACGTAGAAATGCTTTTCTGTTTTTGCCTGTAATTACTGCAAGAGATTAGTTTGGTTGCTTCATTGGTGTTGAAAAGAACTCCGCCGCATACGATAAACATTGCAATCTCGGTATATGTCTGGCAAAGCAATTTATTCTACCCCTCTCCCCCTGTTTTTTTTTCTTCCTCTCTAGCAGACATCAAGATGGCGGTCTCATTAGAGAAAATCTAATTTGTTTGCAGGGGATGACGCCTTTCCAACCCACGTTTCGCAACAGGAACTGCTTCATGAGAATCTAGCAATTTACGGGCTCCGGACGAGGTAACGAGGCCTTAAAGAGATTGTAACCTGAGACGATAGCGGCGCGTATCGACATAGAGGGGAAAGGCTATATCATATTGCATCCATTTCTTTTCATGGCTTCTCGCCATTAATAGAACAAATAGTTCAGCTTATAAAACACTCTTAATTTATAGTGACTCACTGATTATTTATCTCCAGAATTTTAGCTTTAAAATTAAGTACTTGCATAGAACAAATAAAATGATTATTAGTACCAGAGACTTGAGCACAAACAATGCCTCAACCCAGGGGCAGCCCTCAATCAGGACCAGGTGGAACCATCCACCTCCCAAAGAAAATGTTATAATTATTTACCAATTTTTCTTCTCCTTGTCAACTTTTAAAACAAAAATGCATGAAGACAGCGATATATAACCGATAGTTCTTAATTTTATCTTAAGCAATAAGTACATTTTATTTCTACTGTAAAAGCGGTAGCATGCGGTTCCTCTGTTAGCGAGGGAAGCTCCTGGGCCCAACATTAAAAGTTACAATTTAAAATTTTACCTTCATGGGCCAGCAAATATTTACAAGGATTTATGTTTATCTTCCTCCAAGTTGGATTAACCATTCTCCTGAATATTTATGCGTTCTTTTGGGCCAGCAGGATGACGGCCCATGGCCAGCGCTCGGTATTCTCTCTTTTCTTATGAACCAGATGTTGAGGGGTTACTGACACCACACATAGCTAACTGGGCGTTGTTTTCGTACTTTCGAAAGAAGATGTTGCTACATGTACTTAACATATCGCGATTACTCAAGAGTTTTAATACAGGTGTAACGAAAGGTATGTCAAAGCATTAGGGAAGCATTCCTCATATATACGGATAAAATATAATATGAATACAGGCCCGAAATTGCTTTATTTCTTTGTTAGAGTCCTTTTATTACACTTTACCACATCGCAGAATACTTAAAAACAGAATTGTGGGAAACAGAAAATCATATGAAATGTTCAAAATGTCCTCCGTTAGCAGGGATACATGCATCAACCCGCCGTCACATGGACTTCCTGATGGGCTGATGTATTCCTGGAGTATCTCGTATGTCTAAAAACCTTGCAGAATACGAGCACGAAGACTGTTACACCTTCGGCTAATTCATAGATGATATGAGCTTCTGTCAACTTCCCTATTTTAATACCTAATTTTACTGTACCTGGAGGTCCGTAAACACATAGAACTGACATTACGTGCTTGGTGCCAAGTCAAGCAATGAGGTGAATAGTATAACAAGCGGATTACCTGGTACAGAACGACCACAATTTCGATGAACCTAGGAACTAAGAGTAGTTAAAACACCCCTACTTCATTTACCCAGAAGTAAACATGAATGTTTATCTACTGTACGTATTAATCAAATGTTCTGTTGTAGGGTTATTGTCAAAGGACAGCTGTGCTTGCATATCACATCGTGTGAATGGAGTTGTAGACAAAGAGC
Organism: Metallyticus violacea; assembly: GCA_030762175.1. Classification (NCBI taxonomy): domain Eukaryota; kingdom Metazoa; phylum Arthropoda; class Insecta; order Mantodea; family Metallyticidae; genus Metallyticus; species Metallyticus violacea. The sequence continues at coordinate 22,750,704 of CM060831.1, read as the reverse complement.
TCTAACAAGGTCCCATGTGCATTTAACATGTTTGCACCCTCAATATGTAAGGATTATTTTCCCACAGTTTTGACAATTTTTTGTTAAACTCTGTATAAGAAACGCTCTCTATAGCTTTAAGCTCTGTGCCAGGGGCATAACTGGTGGTGAGATGAAATGATAAATTAAGAAAAGATTTGTTTCAAGTAAGCGTTGCAGACTTAAGTTACGGTACGCTCTTGCCGTACGGAGGAAAACCGTGCAAAAAATTTTAAGTCAGGAAGGACAGTCCTGGCGGGAATGAAACCTCAAAACTTCCATTGACCAATATGTGCTTTATCCATCTGAGTAAGATTGAGATATAGAATCATTGTACTCTATGTTTGACATCCAACCATAATTCGACAGCAAGGCGTTTTCTAATCATCCACATAAGACAAATATGCGTATAGCTCTGAAAGTTAAAGTGTCAATGCAGATGTTTTAAATCAGGTGAGTGTAAAAGACAGACAATTGGTTCACTTCCATCCATCTTCAATGTTGTTATGTGCACTCCTCACTTGCACGTGGGTCAAGAAATTAGGCTGACGTATTTTAACAAGTTCATAAGCTTTACCTGTTACTTTGTTTGGAAGTACCCAGGGAACTATCTAATAAGCTTTCCCCGTAACTTTGTTCCGAAGTACCCAGGGAACTACCTAATAAGCTTTCCCCTTAACTTTGTTTCGAAGTACCCAGGGAACTACCTAATAAATTATCGCCAAAATATAGACCCAGATGCTAATGGAGAATCGATGTTAATGTGATGGAAGAATCGCATGTCACGAAAAACAGGAAAGCTAGGAATTACATCACTTGCAGATCATCACTCGCGCAAGTTAATACGGGTTAATTAGATCGAACAGCGTTGTCGTTTTTCAGATAGTTGGCTCACATTATCTCAGGAACAAATCATGATTGTACACTTCTCAGATTTGGAAAAAATGTATCTGGAGAATAAATCACCATCAAAATAAGAAATTGAGGCTACAAATACAGAGTTAGTCAATAATAATTCCGTGTTGAGACACGTTCAGTTCCGGCTACAACAAAATGGAGGTGACATGCAACGAAAAATATGCTGCTGTGGAATTCTGCTTTCGCCTCAACAAATCTTCAGATGAGGCCTTTGCGATGTTACAGAAGGTCCATGAAGAGCTTGACCATCTCTATAGCACAGCTCGAAGATAGCTGAAAACATTTAAAGAAGAAAGACAACCAATTTCAAAGGAAGGTGGATATGGTGCTCCAGTTTGTGCTGTAACGTAAGAAAACATTAATACTGGTGTTGGCATTATGAGAGAGAATAGTGAATAACAATAAGAACAATTTCAGAAATTCTGAAAATTCCACTGGGTACCACTAACATGATGGTATGCGAAAAGTTGCGCATGAGAGGTGTTAGTGCATAGTTGCTGATTCCCAAACGAAATGACGTTCGCGTGCATGTTCGAATGCGTTAAAGATTATGTTGCAGGAAGATGCGGAGTTTCTGTCAAAAGTAGTCACTGCTGATGAAACTTGGCTATCCTGAGAGTACACTGCAAAACTCTGTGTGTCACCAAAATCAAAAAAGCTGGGAAAGTTATGGTCATCTTATTTTTTTATATTCACGGAATACCTGCACACACAACTGTAACTGGGCAATAATACAGAGATGTCCTGAAAACTCTGCAAGCCCATATGACACACAAGAGCTGTATTTCCGTGCAACAAGTTGGACGTTGCACCACGACAATGTAACACATCGCAAATGTGAAGTGTGTCCCTCCTGATCTATATTTATTTATATCCACATGACTTCTTCCATTTTCTCAAATTGAAGAACACCTTCGTGAAAGACATTTTCCATAATCAGAAGCAGTGATGTAGGCTACGAGGAAGATTTTAAAGGACTTACCTAATAATGGTTTCCTACATGTTTTTGAAGCCTGGCAGAAATGGACAGATGCATTGCATCCTTCGGGGTTTACTTAGAGAAAAATCATAAAAAAGTGTAAGGATAAGTAGAGGTATGGTATTAAAAGGGTTATGGTTCATTATTAAACAACAAACCCTAGTAATTAAGATTCTAGAAGCTTTTGGTGTAAGGAGTTAGGTTATGTACACCAGCTTCATGCTGCTACGAGCCGCCACTGCACATATGTACCTAAAATACAACATTTTAGGTACCAACATAACATCAAGCAGTAATTATAAATTGCAACAGCTTGCATAATTACATCATACATGCTACTAATTGAATTTAAACTCTTCTAGTTTAGTTGTTTAGGATCTTTCCCGGAACTATTTAATATACCGTATATATTTTTGAAGGTCCGAATTTTGATAACCTTAAACACAGGATTTACCTCCATCTTCTTCACGGTCCATGAAGCACATAAACCTTAGGGCTCCAACACTAAACGGTTACATCGTTTGCTGCTCACTTAAAACAGAAGCAAAACACAAACTATTTACCCCGCCTATAACCTTTGAATGGGACATAAATTAGTACGGCTGAGCGACAGAGCCTTGTGCAAAACCTTCCAAGCATGACTTGAGCTTGATGTCTTTAAGATGGACCGATCGCCAAGGTTGGAGGCACTGGCCTACTGTAATTACACACTTCTTACCATGTAATTGTAGCTCACATTTGAAACGAGACGTAATTAAAGGCGATTCAGTAAATCTTGTAACACGTCAAGATAAATCTTTCTGTCAGAAATGCGTATATAGTCCACACCCGGAATTAACAGCTTAATTTGCCAGCAACACAAGTTTTTATTTCGAGTTTTATAAATACAAGGTAATGCACTTTTAAAGATTGTTTGTAATTTTTATTAACGTAAGCTATATGATATTAGGAATATAAAATATTCTACATTTTGGATGTTTATAATGATATTAGCGGGATAACATGTGTCGATGATGTGGCCAAATCAACAGTCCTGTACTTGCAATTGGGGAAAAGAAAAAAAAATACACATACACACACACACACACACACATATATAAAAGATTAATAATGGTCGTTCAAACTATGATTAAGGAATTTAATGTACGAACAGATCATGCCACAAAACTGAGTAAACTTTCTAGATCATCTAAAGCAGATGGACAGAGATGTCTGATAAGCTCGAGATTCATAACTATGAAGAACGATAAGCCCCATACCAATCACACTTTCTCCATCTGATTCCTCTGGGGAACTCTTTTAAACTTGTTCAACCTTGTGTACATTTCTTATAACATTAAGTTCATCCTCAGAGTATTATGAAATCATAAATTTGTCTCGTCTCACAATTGACTTGTTGAAAAATTCAACAACAGATTTTGTCGCCTGAATGAATTAGTTGCAGTCCGTTCATATCCTGCCTCTTTACCCATCCTTTTTATCCCCACATCTTGTCTATAGGAATGAGATTAGATAAAAACTAGAAAGGGCAAATTTCATTACAATTTGTTATGATATTACGAAACGTCAATGGGGGAAACCGGTTGAAAGATTCATAAAATCAATTGCTGTTTCTGAATTGCTGCAGAAGGCTTAAGACGTACTTTAACTGCTGAGTTAGAAGAGTTTCATATAAACAGAAGTTTATAGGACAAATATACATGTGGCTACAGTTGGTAGGGACACATTTGGGTGTCATGTGGTATTCCCGTTGCCCACTTTTCTACAGGGATCACGAACCGCCACTGCTACTTAACATATATAAATTGAATACTTGTTTCAGTGGTTTCGATAAGGCTCAATTATTGTTAATGCCACTTTAGAGGCAGTAACATTATTTTTACAACTTTATAAGGATATTAGCTAATGTACTAGGGCTGGATAAAAAGTACTAGTAGTAGTAGGTAGTAATAGTAGTAGTAGTAGTAGTAGTAGTAGTAGTAGTAGTAGTAGCAGTAGTAGTAGCAGTAGTAGTAATAGTAGTAGTAGTAGTAGTAATAGTAGTAGTAGTAGTATTAGTAGTAGTAATAGTAGTAGTAGTAGTAGTAGTAGTAGTAGTAGTAGTAGTAGTAGTAGTAGTAGTAGTAGTAGTAGTAGTAGTAGTAGTAGTGGTAGTAGTAGTAGTATTTATAATACCATTTAAACTAGGTGTAAATATATTGCATATTACAGTCGTATGGGTTGTAACACCGTTCATGCGCTTGTAAAATACTTGATTTGTAAAATTAATTTCAACAAAAGAAACCAGTAACAACCTTAATAAGAATGGCCAATTCTTCAGTCTTAAAAATACAACATAACCCATGGACAAGAATTCTCAGAATATTGCTTATGCTAGATTCTATTTTTTAAAATCCCATTTACACAACACACACAAACATGAAACAGACATACAATAATTCCGATATCCATATAATTTTTCTTATTATTTATATACAGTATTTATAGAAATTTCTTGTCTCTAAAGCTACGTATTTCATTTAAGAAAATTCCCATGTTTAACCAGTTTTGTCTATTTGCAATTAAGTTCTAACATGCCAGCATCTGCAAAATTAACTTGGGAGAAAAAATTTCCTAGCATCTTCTATCTGTATACATTTAGCCAAAATGGGCACCTAGTCTTCCGGTTCCGAGCATGCTATTTCCGACCTCTGTTTCACACCTTACTCCTGATACAGTTTTTTTTTTTTTTTTTTGCTCTCATCTAATTTTAATTTCGCTCTGCAAGTCCCGAAATGACATCTGCATGCATCGCGCCTCTATTTCCTGCCGGTTTATGTCAGTCATGCATCTTTGGACTTTTTTCACAACACCACACTTGTTTTCTGCCAAATATCGTTTAAACAGATTTTTGATTATTCCGGCTGTACAACCTCTGCCCACCATTTTGGATATTGCATGTTGTTTAATTGGTGCCGCTAGCATATTGCCCTCAGAATTGTTTGTTATCGTTTAAATATTCTTAGCCAGTATTTAATTACATTTATTTTGCTACAGACTGCATCTTCCCAACATCCCACCTCTCAATGTACTCCTCTCCTAAAATTCGCTTCCAGAAATTACATTGTATTTATTTAGGCCGTCTATTTTATCCCATTCCCAAACCTCACTTCCATAGAGCATACAAAAGTAGTGGCAACACTGACGATACGCAGTCGGTCATGGGGTTGTGTAGATCTAATATTGGGATATTCGGTCACTTTTAGCAGCGAGTGGCGACAGTTGTTCAGTGAAGTACTGCGGTGTCTTGAGCTAGAGGTGGATAATGCAAGCGCTCTAGCAATACGTTTTCGAAACTGGAACATTGTTCGTGGTTCAAAATTAAAGTTGCTCGAGATCGTGGTGCTGAAGATTGTTATCAGGGAGAACGTGAAGCTTTGCCGTATCGCACAGTAGCAAGCTGGGTGAAAGTGGTTCGTGCTGTTCGGGACGTTCCTCATTCAGGACGATCCTAAAATGACACCCAGCTTCTCTGTTGTGTGTTGCTCGCCGATGGCCTGCTTGTAGATTTGCTCCAGAGGTAGGCGTGTGTCGCAAAAGTGTACTACACCTTCTGCAGTACATTCTTGCATTCCACAAAATTGCAGCTTATTGGTTACCCCATGTCATCACGGAGGCGTGACAATTTCACCGTTACGTAATTGCACAGGATTTGCTGAACTGTCACTAGAGAGATGGTGACGACTTCCTTGGGAAGATCTGGGCTCGTTCCTGTACCATACTTGAAATGGCAATCAAATGATTGGAAACATTCCGTCCAAAGATAGTGCGTTCTGAACATGATGCGAAAGTGATGATCATTGTGACGTATGACATTCACGGTGTTGTACTGCACCAAGCTGTACCTGAGAGGCAAGGGGTATATGTTGCCTATCAATGAAATTTACACCACTTTCGTCCAACACTAAAGAGAAATCGACGACTCTTGTTGGCAGTGAAACGCATCATCCTTCATGACACTGCTAACCTGTCACGGATCTCCTACATTGATGAAACTGGGAGATACTGGTACATCCATCATACTGGCTCGATGTGAGCCTGGGTGATTACGATCTCTTCGCAAAAATAAAAAATCATACCTGTAGGCCGTGCCCGTATTCTTTCATCAGAACCGCCACATCCTGTCAGCTTATACAGTGTATTCCCCAAACCCTGGAGACTTCGAAGACAATCCTGTCACAGAAATGATACCTCTAATAGACACCTGAAAGTCCTCCAATACTTTTGATTCAGGTTTATTGTTATAATCAATTGAATTCTTAACAACATCCAATTTAAAATAAAATGTGTTTTTATAATTTTAAAAATAAAATATACACACCTTCTTTGCTAAGTTAATTGTTTATTCCCATTTAGCGAGTTTCGAAGGAATGCAGCTATTGCGCTTGAGCCCTTTAAACGATTTCTGAAAAGTTTCTTCAAATCTCCATCGATGCTACCTGCTAGACATCCAAAATGACAATGGAAAAAAGTTCGCAATACAAGAGCTACGTAAACTAGGCGATTTCCTCACTTATTAGCATAACTTTAAATAAATATATATGTATATATAAAACCTAAACTATGGCTTATTAATTAACGAAATGAAATAACTTATGGCATTACTGTGTGGTATTAGGGAAACAAAATTAGAGTTCTTGCAATTTATAAGTATCACAATAGAGAAACCACATTTTTAGAACTATTATTATTATTATTATTATTATTATTATTATTATTATTCGGATTACACTAAAAATAAGTGGTATACTATTGATTAAATGAAAAATGAAACAAAATATATTTTTTATATTTTACAAAAGCATCATTCTGAAGATAGGAAATGTGAAACATTAATTTAATATGTGTATGAGAATTATATTTATATGTAAAGAACTCTGTAATAATCCTCAGAAAACGTTTGCTTTACATGCTTTTACTACAATAACATTTAAATTGAATTTCAAAGCCAATGAAAATCGATTAAACTTTCAATTATTTATTGTTGATTGTGTATATTTGCTTTGTACATTGTAATTGTTTAAAATAGTATTATGTTTTTGAAACATATGAACATCTTCTTCTTAAATACAATGTAAATCAAAAATTTCTGTTATTTCTCTGTTTTAATGAATGTAAAGATGATATCAAAGGCTCTGTTCATAAACATGGTTTCATTTAAAAATGTATAAAAATACCCACACATTTTCGCTTTGTCTGTCAGTGGTCATATATTTCATTTAATTAATAGTATACCATTAATTTTTGTGGTTTAATCTCAATAATAGTAATAATAATTCTAATCTGTTTTGTTATACTTATAGGTTGCAAGAATTCTAATACCACACAGTATAAACCGCCACGGGTGGCCGAGGTCGTTAAGGCGCGGACTCGTGAACGGGAGGTCTGAGGTTCGAATCCCATAGGACCGTCCTTCCTGTCTGAGGTTTTTCCCAGGTTTTCCTCAGTCCTCATAAATGCCAAATGCCGGGGAGATACCTTAAGTTTAGGCCTGGAACGTTTCCTTCCTTAATAAAATCCTTTCCCAATATATTATTTCACGTATCATAGTGGGCATCACCTGTGGTGCCTCTGTAGCAAAAACGGGCATTAAACACCGTTCATTCAATACTACAAAGTATTGCCATAACTTATTTTATTTCATTAATTAATAAGGCCATACTTTTTATTTTATATTCATTTTAAAGTTGCTCTACTAGAGGAGGAATTCGCTTAGTTTAAACAGCTCCTTCGTGAGGGACTTTCTCTTTATATTTTTAATACTTTGCTTTACTTTTTCTATCTTAACTAAATGTAGTTAGTCCCATAATTCCTATCCGTCTCTTCTTTTTCTGTTTATACTTTTATTTCGCAAAACAAAATAATGTTTTCTATTTGTTCATCTCCGTTAATCTCTGTTTATTTTCACATTGCAGCCTCAAGGTGAAGTGAGCTATAGTCACTCATCCATCTCAGGACCTCTTTTTATGGTACATGGTTACAGTTATTTTCCTGAGTCATGCGTGACAAAATTCAATGAAAGATCGGTTTTACGACGCAGAACAGATTGACGGGAAATAATTACAGGCTAATTCCTGTCATGACGACGAAAATCTCGAGGACTTCCAAAGGGTGATGACGAGCGCTGTTAAAAAAGGAAAAAATCCCAAAGAAGGCCAACTTATGGAATATCCGGAGGGTAATTGCCCAAGGCGGTTCGGGTATTGACGCACTCTACAGGAACGGGAGGCCGTAGGCGGTAAAAGACGTGGTCTCTTTGCTTTTTAACCCTCCTGCAAGTTTTCCTTTCCCTTCACCGTCGATTGAATTTTAGAGCAGCTCGGCCTATTAAAAATGCAGTAATATTTGTTTTATTTACGGACGTTCTTTAACATCTCAGGTTATCAACGTTCAATTCAATTCAGGGTGTGAAACGCCTGGTAAATTTTGCTCAGAGGCCTCGTCTTTCAGACTTAAAATTCTATTACGTGCTGTGGATGTACCCATGGATTTACTTCCGTTTCGAAGGAAGCCATACTTAGGATTTTTTACTCCCGAAAAAATCTGTGTCGACTTATAAACCACTTTCTTGCTGCTCTTTGACATATTATAAATGTAGAAACTTTATTATCTGTTCTACAACGTATATAATCAAACTATGACTGTTCAATGAGCTCATTTCCCTAATAAAAGCTTATCTTAAAAGGTTATACAGAGTTTAACAAACTTGTGAAATGCGTGATGACAACATAAAAATGTGCCATTCAGCTTCTTAAGCTCATTATTGGATGAAAGAAAGACGCGCTTTGAGATTTCACTAATAAGAAAAAGCACATGTATATCATAAAAATAACAAAAACTATCGTATATGACACTGGGAGTAAGTTTTTCACTAAATATTTCCTTAAACCGTTGGACATCCACAGAAAGTCATTTTTTTGCATTTTTCCTTCATCCTTCAGGTTCTACAGCCATTCAAAGAATTCCACGTATCTTTTTAAAACACTATTTCCCAGCATATGTAGAGTTTTTTTTTTTTTCAAAAATTGAATTTTCGCAAATTTATAATATCCCAGTTTTATTTTAAACTCAATTAAAAGTTACCAGAATGTGCAGCAGTATCCATTGTAACATCGTATAGTACAAAAACATGCTAAAAGCAATAATAAATTTAAAAACAAATAAATTTTTAATTTTAAAGTTTAAAATATCTTATAGATTTAAAAAATATCACAATTCACTCATCAAATGTATTTAAAATATCTCTCTATACAATTTTTGTGCGGGGTTCAAAGTTCTATTTGCAAAAATCAACAAAATTTCTCAACTCATGAGTCACGTGGAACATTTAGATTATGCGTCATGTTTACGTAATTATATTTATGAAATAATTTATAGCTCAAAAAGTATTTATCCATCTTGAATGACATTTGGAATACGTATTACTTAATAGCAATGCCATGAAGTAAAAGTTTCCGAAAAACGCATATAAAAATGAAAGCTCACTCCCAGTGTCCCTTACCATACGGTGAATCCAGCCACTAAAATTTTTCATTTTTCTTCTTCTGGAATATATTGGTGTCTCCTAAATGTACATCAGAAATATTATCCTAGAACATTTAAATAGCAAAAGTCTACCGGAATTCAACCTTACTATTTATATTCCATGTGCAGAACGTAGACAAAAGCGTTTTTTTTTTTTATTTGGTTTATTTACGGACGCTCTTTAACATCTCAGATCATCCGCGTCCCATTCAAATCAGGGCGTGAAACTGCCGACAAATTTTGCTCAGAGGCCTCTTCTTTCAGGCTTGGGATTTTTTTTCGTGCCGTAAATGTACGACACGGGACCCACGGTGGACAAAAGCGTGTAATGCTTATAAAGCAAGAGCTATAAAGCACTTGCTTTATAAAAAGCTCTTGCTTTATACGTAGAGCTTTATACATAGCTTAACAACTTTCAAAACTGTACTGAAAGTATTAATAACCACAATGACCCTCCCGCAATTCGAACGGTGGGGTAATATTTCTGCCTCAAGTAGTTAAAGTTTTTACCCTAGAACTGAAAGGTAGATATAACAAAGCACTCTCCTTAAAGACACAGTATGTCTATAAAAGATATAACACTCTGCATATTAAAGACAAACTTTAATGAAGGAAAATAGCTAATATCTAACTTTTATATCATAATGTGGGGCAGGGGAAAAAAACTGGGAATTTTTATACTGTACTACGTTTTTATAAGATGTATTTCAATACTTATTTTAAAATATCTTTAGAAATATTCTATGTCCGCGTCACATTGTTTATCTGTTGACCAAAAATAATAAACTTTTTAATTCTAGGTGATGGGGCATTAAATTAAAAATGAAACAAAGAGCGCTAGATAAAGATGTCCAGATCTTAAGAAAAGTGATCTCAACTGAACTGACGTTTTTTTTTGGGCACTTTACTCTCCCTTGCATTTTCTTTTCAAACAATAATCAGCTTTTCGTCTACTTTGGTGTCTGTTTTCCACGTCTTTAATGTGACTGCTTGTTCTCTCTGACATCCCCCAGATTTCCCTGATAAACTCAAATGTGGGTAGAGAAAGTGGAATTGCAACCAAACATTTGGAAGATTAACATACTTTCAACAAGCCATGAACATTCCTTTTTTGATAAATAATGTTAGAAATGCTAATTTTAGGAGTGTCCACCCAAACACATCACAGCTGCATATGCCATGAATTGATTGAGTATAGTCTTCAAGTTTTTATGAAGTAAACAAGGACACATTAATATTCTGTCCTAATGGACTGGAAATGGGTGTGGATCACGCCTATTCCATTTATGCAACATCATTGGTTAATGTTGAAGCAGGGGTTGTGAGAGGGGGGTACTCCCTCTCAAATATTGACGCATGCGTACACCAAAGAAATGCTTAAAGCTGTTTACCTTCAATAATTTAAATTTGAAAAAGTTCTTGTCTCTCTTACGCAAAAGTTCTAGTAACTTCCTCCACAAATATGGTTTCCTTGTTTCAATATAATTAATAAAAAAGCATGTGTTATCTATAAGACAGAAGTTGGGTGTAATGTGCAGTCTATTAACTCACGAAAGCTGGCAGCCTTCTTGTTTACACGAACAAGAAAGGAAACAGGATTTCACAGAGGAAAACAACTGGGCATTTTAATTGTTGTAACGGTTTTCCAAGGAGAAGTAAATCTTATTTTTTTAAAGTATTTTTTATTCAATCAATTTTTAAACAGTAACTCAGGTCACCAGGCATCCTTAAAAACATTTGAAACTCTTTAAACTCAAAGGATCTAAAGTAAGGGTGGGGATTTTTCGCAAATAGGATACAGCGAGATGAAATGCGAAATTTACTATACTAAAATACCATATAAAGGCGAAATCAATAAATTTTTTTTTAATAAAACTTTTTTCTTTGATTTTCTTTAGGAAACTTCAAGCGAGCAATTTTTACATCTTTGGAATGTTTATGGCGCACTTGAGCGCCACTGTTATGGAATGCGAAAAGTAACTCCCCCCTTCAAAGAGATAAGTGCAAAATTTGGAAAAGGGGTTTTTGTTCAAGACACAATGAAGATGTTTATGGTAAAGCGGCAAGCCACCTTACAAATGATATACCTTCTGAAACTCCCGCGTTACTTACTCCTGAGTGGTAGTGACATGCATTATGCACTTTATGGTGGTGTTCATCTGGCATCTTCGGATGAAATGTCCATTCCCCCGTCAGAACCTTTTCTTTCTGCTTCTTAGGTTTAGCGCTGTCCCTAAACTTATTAACAAACATCTAATTGTTTCTCTATCTGGAGCTGGAAATTTATACTGAAATGTCTACACATTTTTCTACGTGAATCGGTTTTTACATAAAAATTCTTTGTTAAAGCGTGAATTTTTCGGTAGGCATTTCAGTGGACTAATAAGAATAATCTAATGTAATTCATACACAACACAAATGTCTTTAAAAAACTTTCACTTTTGAGATGCACAAAGAACAAACTCTAGTCTTTACAGTTCGAACAGAAGGCAGCAACTGACACAATATAACACAGCTGATAAACGTAGCCTTGAGCGGGTCATTTACCTCTAGTGGGCTACTGGAATGATACCAAGGTCACTGCAGTGCAAGCGAACTACACACACACGCGGTCTATTATCCAGCTATAAATGGAATGCATCGTAGTATATTTATCCTCTGTGCCCAGTTGTGTTCAATCATGGCATTGCTATGTATGTGCAAATAAATGCCCAAAACTTTTGTGTACTCTACCGTTTTCATATCCAAATGTTTAACACACGGCTGCGTTTTCCCAATAAATAAAAATTCAAACTTCTGAAGATTAGAGCGTGCTCAATGTCGTTAATGTGTCCATGCTTTGCATAACGTAATCATCTTTAGCCAGGACAGTAATGTCATCCGCATATGTCAGATGCTTCTCATATACATCGAGTTCTTTTGAATATTTTGTAATAAAGGACCTAGGTATAAAGCGAATAGCATCATGGGCTGCTTAACCGATTTCTTAATCGGTATTGCGGTTGAGAGGTAGTTATTATAAAGCACATTTGACAAGGCTGCGGCATATAGTTGGCGGACAAGTTTACAGTCTTGAGTACTTTCTCGTCTGTCAACCCCTTTCATCTTTACATTATGTTCTGTAGCATCCAAAAGTTAATAACAGTCCACTTAGCCACATATATCTTACAGAACACAATTGTATTGCAGAATATTTTATGAAGGTGTAGTGATGCCGCCACATATGGCCGAGGTTATTAAGGCGCGGACTCTTAATGGGAGGTCTGGGTTCGATTCCCATCAGGGCCATCTTCGCTGACTGAGGGTTTTCCTCAGTCCTCATAAATGGCATATGCCGGTGAGGTATCCTAAAATTAGGCCTGGGACCTTCCTTCTTTTAAAAAAAATATAATTTTCCAATTTTTCATTTCAGCTCATGTATCTTCAGTGTCCACTGCCTGATACACTTTAATAGTTAAAACGGCGTTAAACAACATTAAAAAAAAAAAAAAGTTGTAGCAGCAGCAGTAGGAAACCACATTAAATGTAGCGGAATTTTCCAAAACGCACATTACCAATTTATAGTTTTCTTTTCAAATGTAATTTTAAACTTAGAATAAATTAAATATAACTCTCATTTTCACGGACGGCGTACTCAGTAGAAATTATAGCATCAGTATTTGTGAACACTTGTCTACGCAACAAGACATTGTTATAATACGACATAGCAACAGATAATAAGTTAATCATCAAGTTTCAAGTACTCTAATTTAAAATCATATCACAACCTTGTGTTTCCTTATTAAAACGTAAGGCCGTTAGGGAATGTGTGATATCTGCATCGTACTAAAACACATTTAAATATATTAGTACAATATCAATCAACATTTTAAGACCATCCTCTAATTAATTGTATGAGGTTAAGTCCTCAAGTAAATTACAGATGGATAAAGAACTTAAACAAATAAGAGTACTGATTTGAAAAAAAAACACTTTTATTTCTCAACTTATCTCCCTGTACACTTGTCCGTTGTTTTACAAGCTTCTGAAACCCAGTAGCATTAAATTCTTTGGGCTGCGGTGACTTCTTTTTCTACAGCTTCGTTGTTGGGAAAATGTTCATCCGAAAGATAATATTTATGAGGACCGTGCACATGAAAATCGCATAGAGCAAGTTCGGGGCTATATGGAGGATGTTCTAGAACTTCCTACTTGAAAGTTTGCAGCGTCTCATTTGTCTTGTTTGCAGTATCAGGAAGCGCATTGTTATGAGGAGTCCTGATCGTTTCCGCCTGAATAAGTTTCCTGAATATATTACAGTAGAAGTCGTATTTACGGTTAGCCCTTGAAAATGGAATGCCTTCGTGATCCCAAAAGACTGCGAGTATCACTTATATATAAAATAATAATAGAGAGAGACTACATCCTTGTTTTAGACGGACGACAATTTGTTTTTATTTCGTCTTTTGATTTCCTATTCACATCTATTATTATTTTTGTATTCAAATATACGTAAGCGTTTTATGTCTATTATTATATTAGAGGGTATAATGTTTCATATGATATTTTCCATAATAATAATAATAATAATAATAATAATAATAATAATAACAACAACAACAACGACAACAACAACAACAACAATAATAATAATAATAATAATAATAATAATAATAATAATAATAATAATAATAATAATAATAATAATAATAATAATAATTCTGTTGGTAAACTCCGTTGCGAGAGAAGTAAATGTTAGACGCTGAAAATGGTCCATCGGCTTCACTTTTTGTGTTAGTTCGATCTTAAATTGATAATATGCATATCTTTTGTGAGAAGTCTCTGCAAATTGCTTCTCGGTAGCGTGTCCACTTCATTGGCTCGTAGCAACGCTCTTTCTGATGAGGGCAACATTCTCTACCGATCGACGAGAACGTCCAGGTGATTCGATCGATGTTCTCTGTCAATCCTGTATCTTCTAATTTCCTTATCAGTCTCTGCATTGTTGACACATTCGGAGCATTTCGTCTACCAGAAATTACACTTAGTCTTCCAACGGTCTCTGCATAACATTCCCCGTACTTTAAATAACTTTCAGAATATAGATGCATTGATCTTTTGTGTATTACTTCGCTTTCGCTGATAACAATACACACAAATGACAACCGTTAATCGCAATACAAGCAGATGACAGTCTGTTAAATTTCAGATCCGGCAACCTAACGAACCGACAAAGGCACTCAGTTTAAAAATTGCATTCATTATGGGACACCCTCTAGTTCATAACTACTATTTTGGAAAGAAAATAACAAAACTTTTTGAATGTCTCTCGTAAAATAAACTTTGGTAATTTATAAGCTCTGTGACAATGAATAAGATAGAGTACTTTAAAAAATGCCAAAATGGGAATTATTAAAATAGAAAAGGAAATTTGGGAAACATAGCGGAATGAAAACAGCAAGAAGATTAAAAATATGGAAGTGAATATTCTAAAGAATCTTATGCATAGGAAATCGCATGGAACTAATAGCATAAATTATGTATTCAAGTTACACACATACATTACTGAATGATATATGAAATGTTGGTGAAATCCCGGATAATTGGACTATATCCAACGTAATTATCATACATTAGAAATGTGACCGGAAGGGCTGTCCAGGTTACAAAGAGATCTTTCTATTAAATACAGCATCATAGGTTGTTATTTCAACAAAGTTCCAGCTACAGAGAACATAATGCACTTCTCCACAGGAATACTCCATAAACTGTTATAATTTTATAAGCAATTTCTTAAACGTGTGTATTACGGCATTTATACTGATGCCATTAGAAAGAACGACTCAAAGAATTCATAACGCGGAATGTGCAATTACAGAAGGTAACAATAAGTGCTACAACAATGAAAGAGCTCCTTCGTTCCCTCCACTGAAATATAATTATAACCTATATTTATGTAAGCCCAATCATAATATTTCATATGTTGTAATTAGTAATGTAGATATCATATTTGTATAATACGGCATAATGTTAACATATGAGTTGAATGTCAACAGAAAAGAAAACTCCCTAGTGGTTTGTTCCAGAAAGCCTGGAAAGCCAACAAAATCTCTATTCAGAGGAAGTAACCTGAGGGTAGCGTGTGTGAAGCCCTTTTCTTTTTTTTTAGAAAGCATAGCTGTTGCAGAGTTAATAAACTGAAGAACTTTTAAACCATTTGGGGCTTTGACCCCGACCGGCTGTCATGCTGTTAACGCTTTAAACCACTCCAAAGTCAACAAAATGTTTTAAACTTTAAAAAATAGCAGGTGAATTTAAACAGCCAATTGAAAACTTATGTTTAAACTTTTAAAGATAGGCGCGAAGATTACTCTACCTTTGTGCCTTTAAGACCAAAACTATTACTTGATTTGAATTTAATATTTAAGGGTGAGTTTGCGCGGCTGGGGTACTCAGTTTTCAAGTTCTACACGCGGCGCGACAGTCAGTCTTAAGTTTTACACGCGGTGAGACGCAGTTATAAGATGTATACCGCGACAGAGGCAGTAAGCAGTTCGCAGAAGCAGTTGTAATTTTGACATTACTGAGGCACGCAGTTATATTATGTACAATCGAAAGGCCCATGCGAACACTTTTTGTAGAAATAATATTTGTAAATATTGAGCAATAAATACCGTTACTGCTACTATCATCCCAGTATGTTGGAGCGCATGAGGGGAATATCTTTTGATGTCTGCAGCGTGACACGCGGAGTACATATTGATTGTCTTCTATAAAGTAAGCATTAAAAGTTGAATTTCTCTTTCTAATATCACTAATTTCATGTAAATAGCACTACGACCGACAATATATCGTTTATAATCACGGAACGTTTCTTTACACATCCTGAATGTGATTTGTGAATCGTTCTTGAAATTCTACACAACGCTGCGTAGGTTTTTATTTCTTAAAACGTTACAACAAATGAGAATGTGTTCTTCTATATTAAATCTTTGAACCATGGCAAATAGAGAAATGAACCGCGTTAACACAGTAACTCTCATGTTCCGAAACAAAACAAGCATTAACGGCCTTATATGAGACAGTAAGTGCCCTTGAATGTCGGTGTGTGCAGCTGTGGCCTGGCAGGTTAGAATCTAGTCCACATTTGGGGAAAACCAAAACAAGGACTGTATATCAATGCTCAAAACCGCATAATTGTTTGATCTATTCGTTGAATGACTTGAAATGACCGCCATAATAACATACATTCATTGTTTTAAAACAAAAATTTCATTTAAAAGTTGACTTCTATATACTTTCGACACTTTCACCTATGAAAATACTAAGAATATCACATTATGTTCTTCTTCAAGCCCACAAATACTGTCTGAAAATGTCCTTACACCATTTAAAATGGCCGTGTTATTCATGTGGCCTGTTTTAAGTGTCCCATCTTGTACAGGTTGTCCACAATTAACTATCGATTTTGTAGAAACAGGTGACGTAGGGGTAATATTTGTATGCAGTGCACTGCAGGTGGATTTTAGATCTAGAAATTATACTTGCCCTTGGAATCGAGGCATTGACTTAATTCCGCTCTTTCGTTGATTGGGGCTCAACAGGACCGGGAGGGGATATTATAGGTATGAATGAGCATTCGATGTGACGGAATATGTTTGCATAGATTATTATGTCCAATTTCTATTACGTTCTTTGGTGATTTCGCGTTTGAAAGAATTACCTACTTTGGATATAAACTTAGTTGCCGCGTATGAAACTTTTAGACGAGTACTGCGAACTGCTTAACTGGGTCGCGCCGAAATGAACTGAATGTTAAGTACCTGACTTGACCGCGAACTGAGTACTGCGAGCGTGGAACTGCTTGTCGAAAAGTCATTGCTAAGTGTGTACTGAGTGAATTGAGAAAACTTAGAGAACTGAATGCCCCAGTGGCATTCTTATATATAAAATTCGAATCAAAAATCGTTGGCTAGGAGACGTCGAAAACGACTCGCAAGCCCAGCGCCTTTCTTTAAAAATTCAATTTCCTTTTTTTATTGGCTGGTTCAATTTTATCTACCTCACACTCCATTCGCTTATATTTGAACGTATATAAAACGTAAATTATCACTGGATTATTTAAAGAGCAAACGGACCACCAGCCGGTAGGGGTCAGTTTTCCCCCTTCCCTGAACGGTTTAAAGTCCTTCAGTTTGGTCATTTCCCTGCAATAGAAAGCAAAACTTGAAAGGCCACGCGTACACCAATCATAAAAATGTTGAATGTTTTATTATACTGTTGACAAGTTCAGCTACTACCGCGGAGGACGCCGGAGGAAATTTCTGTCCACAATTCCTATGTTGTAGTTACAGCTTATGACACAAACATACGTAATTAATTTCAATGTCAAGGCATGATGATAGGGCTGCATAAATATACATGATAGTTATATTTTATTGGGGTGGGTCGGATGGATTGTTTCAGATGGGAGGTATCTCCCGATGTGAATGGTATTCATGTTGAACGTAACATGTAATAAACATTTAACAAACATGAACGATTCAGTCACAATTTTAAACAAGATATTAAATTAATTTATGGACACCCTGTACTGTAGCAGAGTCAGGAAAAATCAAAATGTTGTTTGTAGTAGAGCAGTATCTCGTGTAGTGCTTTGTAATGCTGTAAGAGGCCTGTATATCACCTCGTGCCACTAATGTATGCATTAAGATCACAAAATATGTTCACATGGGACAAGCGTCTTCTTTATTAAAGTTCCGCCTTGAACAAGAGTCACCAAGATTAAAACTCCCGCGAAGAGCGTGCAGGAGTTTAATTAGAACAGGCCAGGTTACCGAGACAGGTCTCTTACCTTGTTTTGTGTGCGTGTGTGAAGGTTGTGAATTTTACTAACATCCTGGTTACAGCAGCATTATTATTCATAACTAGCAGCTAAGTTCAGAACCACTGGCCTGTTAAAAGTCATAAAAATAAAACGCTGTTAATGGAGAAATATTGGACGATAAAGAAACTAGGCTGCAGTACTCCATCCGTTAATCACTACTTGCCGTAAGCAACAATCACACACTTGATAAGACGGTATGGTCACAGTCCAGTATAACTCTTACCTCACGGTGCAGACAGCGCTCCAAGCGGCCAGTAGGCTGCTGTTTATTGTTTACAGTTATTTGCTATCTTATGCCCCCTTTTTGCTTTTAATTTTCCACCTCAGGTAAAATACAGATTCTATCATATAGGCATCATTAATAGCTTTGTTTAAACAGCATGCAGGGTTATTATAAATGATTGAAGCAATTTCACAACTTTACTTTAGTTGGCATATTATCGCAAACTTAACAGGCATATAGAAAAACTAAAACAGATTTTTTATGGGGGGAAAGACATATTACAAGATCTCCATGCGCGAACTTTAGATATCAAGTCTATAATCAAGTTCCTCCCACACTCGACCTAACATGTTTCTTTCAATCTGTTCAAAGGCATTGTTCGCGGTTATGGTAGGTTTGCTGTAAAGGAAGCACAAACACTGAATCTTTGACATATCCCACACAAAAATCCCATTCGGTCAGAGGAGCGTGAGGGCCATGATAGGAATTACTGATCATTATCCCCAACACGACCCATCCATGGATTCTCAATCTCCTGTTTAAAATTCGTGAACATTTTGATGGAAGGGAGGTGGAGCACCATCCTGTTGGTAGACAAAATCCACACCATCAGTCTCCAGCAATGGCATAAGTCAATTTTCCAGCTTTCTATGTACGCCTGTCCCATAATAATCTTCGCAGAAAAATAGAACCTGGGTTAAAACCAATCTACTTTTGCCTTATACACGGCTATAAATATACAGATTGACGCAAAAGTAACTACACACTTTGTGAAATTCAGCTAACATATGATTTCGTGTCTTTGTATGTTATGTTCAAAATGTTCTCCTTCTTCGTTTGTTTTAACTGCATTGTATGTCTTTTCTAGATTAGTAATACTGTCAGCAGGAAGGATAGGAAACAGGAAATGAATCGTCAGTATCATTTCAAAAAGTTAACAAAAAAGCAAAGAATTTTTGCTGTAAAGATCGGTTATCAACAAGAAGGGAATGGAGAGAACATTTTGAGTCAAATACACAATCATGTAAGGCTGTTTATAATGAAGTGCAATACTGAAATTTAAGGTTTGTTTAGAACGCTCCTAGGCGACATAATAGCACGGAGTGAGGAATATGAACTAAATACCCGTCTGGCTATCACTAGTCCAAGGAAGTCCACAAGAAGATTAGCCGCAGATTTTCCTGCAATGTGCACCAGCAGAAGTTGAAAGTGTACATTCCACACATGGTTTGTTGGAAGATGATCCAGACAGGCGGCTACAATTTTGTGAGATTATGCTCGATCAGTATCGACATGACCCCAGTTTCTTTCACAACATTGTGTGGTAGGATGAGGCCACCATTAAGCTACCGGGACATGTAAACCGACATGACTAGATATACACGGAAAACCATACTTTTTTGGAGCATGCGCTAAATCATCCCGGCGTAAATGTGTGGGGTGCAATATTGGCACATGGTGTAATTGAGCCGCAGTTTATTGGCGAATATCTCGATGGCTCAAGTACCTGGCTCAACTTCAACAGGTTACGCCAGGAATCATCATGCATTTCGACAACTTTAATCAACTTTACTTCTAACACGATGGAGCTTCTGCGCATTAAACTACAGTTGTTCGGACGTGCGTTGATAACGTTAATTCCCACTTCGATCCCCTGATCTTACCTCAATGAATTTCTTTTTTTTGGGGTATGGTTAAAGACGCAGTGTGTGGAAGGAAACCACAAAACTGACTATTTACATGCCTTCCAGAATCTGGACAGCAATATTCAGCTTGGTTTGCATGTATGACAGAGCGTTCCAGGTGGACTCCAACGGTATGTTAATGCAGAAGGAAAACGATTTGAACATAAAACGAAGTGAAATTTTTTGCTAACTGAAAGTAGAAAGGAATCTGGCTAAGGGGCGACAGGTCGAGCATCAGGTGGTAAAACACTCCCTACTATGGCGGAAACCAAATGACTTATAAACCTTATCTTATAGTAAATGTTGAAAATGTCTTTCCCCTCGTTATTGGAGAACATGTTATCATTCATTTGTCACCTCCTCGAAAAGCATGAACACACGTATGTTTATATGGTTTGAACTTTAGTAAATTTGTTGTTTTTAATGTGAAAGATTGAAAACTTTAGTTTCGCAAGTTTAGCTATTGGTCTTTGTAGTGAACACTCTAAACTATCTCCGATTTCATCCTATTCGTATTCAAGAACTTGTTTTGTCGAACACTACCTGTGTTTACTCATTTATTCACTAATCATTGTAAAGCACGTGTTGAAGGGAACACCGCATTGGAAAAGTTTTAACAAACTCTCTTCTGGTACATCTGTTTCAAAGTAGCTTTTACAAGGAAAAGAAAAAGGCGATCTGGGTGGTCTAGAGGTAACCATATTTACCTCGTAGATCCAAAATCAATCCCGGCCAGAGTAGATGGATTTTTTCGGACATAAAATTCCAAATACAACTTCCTTCGGAAGAGAAGTATACCCTTGTGAATCCCGTGTCATTGATTTACGGCACGTAAAAGAACCTCAAGTCTAAAAGAAGAGATCTCTGAGCAAAACTTATCAGCCGTTTCACGCCTGAATTGAAAGGACGTCTGATGACGTAAGTAGTTCAAGAGCTTTCGTAAATAAACCAAATACTACCACGAAAAAAATCCACTATTTCACTGTAAAATGCGCATTTGAAACACATGTGTCAACCGCAGAGCATACGTGTAATAAGTACAGCTTGTATCCGGTCTCGTGTGATGTGATCACGTGTTCTTGACAACATTACTGATAACTTCAATGTCAAGAGAATAACACATTAAAGAGTAATGGCGTTCCTTCGAGACGCGTATATCTTATATGCGGCAACTACATATTTTAATAACCATGTATATTACTTTAGTCGGTGGTCTAAAAATGGCGTGCTTTCTCTTCACCCGATCGAGGTCAATTGATTTTTCAAGATGTAAAAATTTCCTGAGGGGGACTTCAAAGCCATGGGTAGATTTATAGTACGATAAAAACTGCATTACGAAAGAAAAAGAGATCTCTTGACAAAATTATCAGCCATTTCACGTTCAAATAATACCTTAGTTATCTCTAGTTGACATGGGTTTGCCGCCTGTTAGTTTGCCCTCTGTCGGAAAACAGGTTTAAATAAGCGAAACGTCCCACATAAGAGTTGTCCATGTTCCAGAGTGGAACTACGAGTAACAATTTAAGTAATACATTATTTTGAGTACACAATTATATATTATTATAATATTAAGAAAGCTTTATACTAATTTTTATTATTTTTTCTGTTTGTATTTTGCATTAAATCTCTAGCAAAATAATGTCTTTTTATATACATTCCCCCGCATAGGAAATATCCTCGTCGCTTAGACCTTTTTTGCTTGAATTGGAAAGGCGGTGCTTGCAGTTCGATCTACATTTTGTTTGGGTATTCTACGTTCTTAAGTTTTAATAATCCACCTACAAGAAGAAATACCGAAGATGAAAGCCCACAAACAATTTTCATACTCCTGGCGAAGTTGTTTCTCACTGAGGCGAAGGCCGAGTCATAACTCGTAAAACTTTTTCATTTTTTTTTTTTTTTTGCGCTGCCGAAAGGAAAAAGCAAAGACAGAAGAAAAAAAGGACTGTCGTCTACGGTGGGTGAAACTTTGTGGCACCGCTATATAGAAATACCAGCGTCGCCTCCCTCCCCTTGCCCAACTGCTGGTGGAAGATTAAAAGCTTCTCTGTTTTGAGGAGAGATATTACAAAGTTTCCTCATATCTGATGATATTACTATCGGTTATTGACGGTGTCCTCTCCATCTTCCTTCTCCCTCTTCCTCTCCGGTTCTTTGTTGTTGGTTTTGTGACAATAGCTCCTGCTATTCCATGCATCGTCAAATCCAATCTCAAAGACTCTTTCTCATATGGAAGTTTAGACAGGGAAAACTCGTTCAACGTTTGGTTTACCAAAGGCATCACAGGTAAATTTGTTTGTTTTCCAAGCCATAAACAAAGATGTGCCTTTGCTATACCAAAAGCAGCTATGCTATGCACTTTGTTGAATGCGTATGGCTTCGCTATCACACAACAGTTAGAAGCCATCTGATCTGTATCATAAAAACTGAATGCTTTTGCATATTTGTTGAAAAATACAAATATAGAGATATAAGCGGAGTTAACACAAATATCTAGGCCTACAGCAAAACCACAGAGTGTAAAATCAAAGTAGTGAAGAATTGCCTGCGAATTATTCATGGTAACCGAACTTGAATTAGGTAGTTGTGTTAGTATGAGCAGCTGGGAAGAGGAAGGAACATGACATGGGCATCCAAATTAAGAAAGGTACTGGTAACAGTGAAGCTGGGCTCCATCTGGATGGCAGGTCTGGGTAATAGAAAGAGCGCATGGAGGAGAGCTAAGAACTGCTTGAGGGATATGGATAGGCAGAGCAGATAGTTGCACAATGTAGAGAGATGAATTCGCTGGAAGTACAACCTGCATGAAGGATGGAGTAGTACATCAAAACAGGGGCCAAACTCACTAGACAAGAGCTCGCGTGACTCATACTTGGGGCATAGGTGATGATTAAGATCAGCGACGTAATGAGCGAGAGATTGAGGAATCACTGATTCATATACAGTATAAATTTTAAAGTATGGAAGAATGAAGGGAAAAGTATCGACCACACTCATTTACAAATCAAACAAAGGGAGATGGTTAATGTTAGGCTCTGCTAGCAGACAAGAAAGGGGAGGAGAGATTAGGTAAATATTTTAGAAAAGTTAGATAGCTTAAGTTTGGAAAGGCTTATAACCGGAGGGTGGGGGAAACAAATTGGTTGAATCCAAATCTGTGTGTGTATGTGTTATGTGTCATTCATGGCCTGATTTTCTATTTTTTTTTTCTTTGCATATGTGTTTAAAGTGTTTATACACATTTCTTTTATCTTCCTATTATTAATTTGCATATATTGCTGAATATAAATTTCTTACTTAGTTTATTGTGAAATTTTTAATCCGCTATCTTGTATTTAATCAAATAGTGTATTATAGAAACATCATACATTTATATACAAACTTAGGCTTTCACGGCCGGCGTCAATCCAATAAAACGATGATTTATCCGGGCTTCTTGGCCGTGGTCTAGAGGTAACACTAGTACCTGACGTTTCGCCCGCCACTCCGTCGGGCATCCTCAGAGGTAGACTCATGACTGACAAAACTCAAGAGTACTTGACTCTTGAGTTTTGTCAGTCATGAGTCTACCTCTGAGGATGCCCGACGGAGTGGCGGGCGAAACGTCAGGTACTAGTGTTACCTCTAGACCACGGCCAAGAAGCCCGGATAAATCATCGTTTTATCATACATTTATCCCACAGGGAGACAAGATGGTCAATGCCACCCTTGCAAACACGTTTAAACTGCGTACAGATCTCCAATTATCCCCACCCACACACGTCCTCGTCCATTTCAAATTGATGTCCTAGAAGGACGCAAAAACCGTGTAAATGAGTAGAAAGATATTGTCTGTAGGAGAATGATGAGGAAATTCCCAGCCAAACTCTTAAAACTTCAGATTGGAAGTGTGGGGGCAGGCGTTATCGTAGAAAGGGATAATGCCTTTCGACAGCATTCCAGAGCTGTTTGACTAGCGCGCCCCTCTTTCTGCAAATTGTCTTCATAGCACTTATTATTGATTGTGATCCCATGCTAATGAAATTACGATGACTTTACCGGAACTTGTGTGTGGACTTTAGACCTTTTGGCGTAGGAGAATCCATTCCTAGCTCCGCCGTTTGCTTCCTAGTTCAAAATGGTGGCAATGAATAAAGATACGGAAAGAAATGCATAATCTTCCTTATAAATAGAACCTGGATGTCAGGCAAATTTTTTTTCTACCTGGATGGATATATTTAAGAGCCAGTTTGCATACATCTGGCGTCGGTAGGCCCAGTTTTTTATTTTTTCTTTTTCGCGTATTTTCACTTCTGTTGCCTATTGTAAAGTTTAACATATTTTTTGCCTATTTTGCATCACTATGGATTTTTCCTGCTATTATTTACGCATTTTAAAAAGCACATAAAGGATTTCAATGTGTAGAAGTGAAAAAAAATTATAAATGAAAAGACATGTTTCCCTCACAAAAATATCTATTGAGAATCTTTTTATCCGTTTATTTCTTTTCAACCATTCAAAAACTTTCTCCTATGTCCATTCACTTAAGCTCTTTAAATAGGAGAACCTCCATTAGTGAAATGAATGCTCGGTTACCTCGAGCATACCAATACCAGGAAATTGAGAGGGTGAAGAAAGTACTGTAGTTTGAGTAGTCCTGGCGAATGACCTGTATCGATCTGTGCGAGACAATTCCAGGAAATTTGTGGTGGGAGTAACTTCTCAGCTGCATAAATGAACAAACAATTGCAAATGAGAAAGATGAGAGCGGTACAGCTGTGCAATAAACGTACCTACAATGTATTCAGGACGGAAGTAAGAGAGATACTACCCTGATTCCCCTATAAACGCATAAACAGAAAATGAACTTGGCCAGAATCTACTGCGCATCTTTTGCTCGCTCACCAGGACTATTCAAAACTACTCTACTTTGTTTTGATCAACATTTTCGTGGTGATCTGAAAGGCTAATGTTATCTTTTGTAACTGGTATGGGTCCTTCCGAAATATATGAGCTTTCGGGTACTTATCATAATGCAGTTACAGAGATACAGCCCTTCTACGAAACTTTTGTCCTTCAATCATTTGATGTCATTCGCGCAACTTTTTCGGTTTTTTTCATAATGGTGTTTACGGGACCATATCTTGTTACCAGCAAAATACGGATTTCTTTGTTGAATTAATCGGTTTTATAAGATAAGTTCAACCATTCTCCTCAATGTATATCTCATACTAAAGAAACCATAGAGAGATCCCTAGGGTGCATACCTTAGAATTAGATGAGAGAAGTTCGTAGTTCCGAGCTTGGAGGCAACCGATTGCTCATTTGGCAGAGCGTCACTCCGGAAGGCTAAAGATCCGTGGTTTTGATGACAGCGGTCACCCGTACTTTTCAATAGTAACAATAAAATTCAAGTGTTTTCCTAGAAAAAAATATGTAGATAAACAATCAGCAAACAAGGTTTCCCATTAAAGTTTCCAAGATATTAAGGCATGATTATTGCGTAATTAATTTTTTTTTATTGATTTATTTATGGACGCTCTTTAACATCTCAGGTCATCATCGTCCCATTCAACTCAGGGCATGAAACGCCCGACAAATTTTGCTCAGAGGTCGCTCTTTCAGGCTTGAGGTTCTTTTTCGTGCCGTAAATGTACGACATGGGACCCACGACTTTACTTCCCTTCCGAAGGAAGCCATACTTAGGATTTTTACGCCCTAAAAAATCCATACGTCATTAATGAAACAGGAATCTAAGAAAGATTGCTTTAATTTGAAGAACTTGAGTTGCCCTCGAAAATTTTCACTGCTGCTGTTGTTGTTAATATCACTTTTGAATGCATAGTATTTTAATGCCTTTTAAATATAATGAGAATAGCATACTTTTCCAGACTTTTCCAGACTTTTCCAATAAGAATAGACTTTTTGAAGTGATGTTCTTGACATCTAGATGTCACAAAGAAAGCTTTCAGTAAGTTGGGAGAAAAAAATTATATTTCCTTCCTCTTTTTACGAGACGTGAAATTATTCCAGAATAATGAAGAAGAGATGGGAAAGTATTGGTTTTCCTGAGGCAAGCACGAACAAAGATGCATTTTTGTGACATTCATTCGTAACATGTGTTGGGCGCGGAGGATATAAATATGAGTGTATTGAGAATATAATGAGGTCATGCTGTCTTATTAAAGATCCATTCCTTTGGGCGATATATGGTTAATCCTATCCCACTCTTGATATGTCCTTGATATATTTCTCACATTTCGGTATAACAAAAAATAAATAAAAAAAATAACACTTCATTCCTCTTTAGTCGCCAAGATTAACTCTACCCCCGAGGAAAGCTTAAAAAACACAGAGAAAGATATCTGAACATTCTATAATATTGAACTTTTTACATTTCTTTTTATGCCAGAAAAATCTGTAGAATTCTAAAGTATCCCTCTTAAAATAAAAGGCCTAGTCTTACAGAATGACAGCTCATTAACATTTACCTACAAGCAATATTGTCGTGGCCCCCTGTAGAGCCACTTAAAATAAATATCATTTTATATATTCATCATAATAAGACCCGACATGGAGCGTAACTCAAAATACTTATCTGGTCGCATCCTGTCCACCACTAATCTGAATAAAATAAAAACAGGAAAATAAGAGATCGAGTTGTTCACTGAAAGCACAAATACTATCACATTTAATTAGGCATTTTATTAACATCTATGAGTCACACGTCCAGCATGAACGTCGACCAAAATGGCCATATCGAAGCAGTTGGTAACACATCCACTCTCTTCAAGTTTCATCTTTCGTCTCACTAGAAACCACTGAAAAGCACCATGCATTACTCTGCTGCGCATGCTCATCCTTACCTTTCCTCATGAATGATCCCAACCGTCACCTGTAAATATTACCGACTCATTACTGCAATGCATGTATTAGTTTTCCCACATTGCCATTTCATATGCCACAATATAAAGTGTATTATGTGGAGTGATTGGATTGAATTACGTGGGATGCAGGACATTACTTCGATAATTAAATGGGGGACATATCGGGGAGAAAGGGTGACGTGGGGATACATCGGGAGGTCTAGATTCCTCTAACATATTTCCAAATAGAAACTGATTGCACTGTACATGTGCATAAATTATTAACTAGTAAAATGCATAATAAAATATTTCTAATAACTGATATTTCTCAAGATTATTACATAATTCATTAATATGGTTTTCTAAATGAAAGAATCTATTATTACAGTTAAACAGGATTTTCCTTTAGGGGCTACTGTGCATAACATCAGAGATGTAAGTCGTCCTGGAGCCAATGAGAAAACCACATGATTATATTTACATTAGGATAGAAATAACAGCGAACAGATAATAGTCTATAATGTTTTGGACTTAACTTTAATGCCAATTAATGAACTGTGAGGAATTTAACTATTTTCATGTATTAATTAAACAAGAAAGTCATCAAATGATCAACAATAGCACATCTGTTCAAATAATGCAACCTCTTTTCTAAATTTTAACATGACATATTTTATTTATACTGGTTTTAGTGCATATTATACCCATGCATAATTTTGTCGCTTTTAGTTCATGTGAATCAATCCATTAATTATGATCTACTGAGTCTTTCGTGGTTTTGAATAATATAACATATAAACAAAAAAATAATGACACGGGAAAAGCATATACGAGGGTAGTTTAGAAAGTAGTGCCCCACATTTTTTTTTTCCTCAGCCGACAACAATGTTGCGAATGCGAAACGTTAGATACGAATTATTTGAAGTTTCCTGAGTGCGGGCGTAAAATTTCCGTTCCCTGCGACAGGTAGCGTAGCTGCAGCAATGTTTCAAAATAGTGTCAGTAAGTAATCTACGTTACAAGCAGGGTGTCGTCATTGA
The DNA here is from genome assembly GCA_030762175.1 of Metallyticus violacea. NCBI lineage: Eukaryota > Metazoa > Arthropoda > Insecta > Mantodea > Metallyticidae > Metallyticus > Metallyticus violacea. Next base: position 22,722,567 of record CM060831.1, on the reverse strand, counting down.
TTTTCTCACTGAGGAGGAAGAAACTGTGGGCAATGTTCACAATGGTTTGTGTGAAGTCTATGAGCATCCGCAGTCGACAGAAGTACATTTGGTTGCTGGGCACAGAGGGTGGGGCCATAGGCAGGTGGTTCGGCGGAACTCCAAGATCTGTTGCTGGCGGTGAAACGTCCACTTTTTTTGTCCCGCGAAAGCGTGCTGATGTTCTCATTTGTGAGGATCGACGCATTACGACTCGGGAGCTGAAGCTGTCAATCAGCAAAGCAACTGTAGATGCAATTAACCAGAATCTTGATTACTCAAAAGTGTGTGCAAGGTGGGTTCTGCGCTGTCTTACGCTGGAACACAAATCTCACAGAAAAAACCATTTCTTTTGAGGTGTTGCATTGTTTCGAAGCTGAGGAGGAGTTCGGATTGTGACAAGTGATGAAACCTGGGTTTACCATTTTCAACCTGAAACAAAGCGACACTCGATGGAATGGCGTCATCCTCGTTCTCCACAGAAGAAAAAATTCACAGCAACTGCTTCCGCCGGTAAGGTCATGATCACTGGTGACTGTGAGGATGTGTTTCTCATTGATGTGATGCAAAGAGGCAGTACCATTAATTCAGAAGCACACGTCAACACATTAACCAAATCCAAGAAGCGCTTCCAGCGACTTCGGCGCCTTAACAACCCAAGAGATGTTTTGATTCAATACGATAACGCTCGGCATCACCAAGTTTGAGGACTTCTGAACACATCAGAAACAGGGTTGGACAATGTTAGACAATTCACCCTATATCCCTAACCTAGTTCCCTCGGACTTTCACTTGTTTGAGCCATTTAACAATGGCATTTATGGAAGACATTTTGAAGATCACGAGGAGGCGGTTCGAGCAGTAAAGAAATGACTTCGTGACCAGAACAAGGATTGGTACCGACAGGGCATACATGCCCTTGTGTCTCGCTGGGAGAGGGCCATGGAACTGGAAGGAGATTACGTGGAAAAATTGGGTGTGTAGATAAAACATCATTCTTTCATGTGTGCAATTCTCATTGTGTTGAAGAAGAAGAAAAAAGGTGAGACATTACTTTCTGGGTGACCCTCGTACTTTTAAGCTTGAAAGTTGTGTTTTTTAGTAAATACATCTTCAGTTATCGTTACTTGCTTTTTACTGTGTTATCTGCTTTAGAGCTGTAATCACTTTCACAAATTCAACTTGCCAAGAATTCGCTCTTAGTTTATACAGCTCCTGCGTGACCGACTATTTCTATTGTGTGGTGAGTTCATCTGTACTCTATACACTTTATTTTTCAACTTCTACCTATAAATAAAAATCACACTCAGTCAGTTCGTCAAACCTGTATATATCTACAATTTATGGTATTCTTAAATAAGATAGACTCTGTTACTCTATATGCATTTCCTGAGCGCCATACACGAATTTTCCCGTCATGCAAGGCGGTTTCGTATATAAAATCGGGATTTTCTGTACTCTATTACCTCTTATTTTGTATCTAAACAAAACCATGTAAGTGGAACCGCAATTCTTAGTCTAAGAATATAAAGCGTCGATTAATTAATGTATAATTACGTTTCGTGATACCCAGGTAAAAAATGTACCCAAATATCTGGATAATGTGCCTGCAATTCGTGAATAGCAGTGATCCTGCATGCTTTCAAGTTTATATTGACTCGGTTTCGAAAAATAAACATATGCAATTTTCTGAAAAGATGCCAGAACATCTTGTGACATACGATACGCACGTGTTTCTTTGTAATTTAATTGAAGCTGTAATTGCGAGGAGGTGAAGCAACTGCTCGGATGTTTCATCCGCTTCGCCGGGAGTAACGCCGATCCACAAGGTGCAATGAAACGTGTTTCAAAAACCTTTTCAAGTCCTTTAAAAAAATGGCAATATCTGTTGAACTTATGAATTGAATTGAGTGCAATGCGACTTATGGCTTATACTAAAGAGTCCTTTATTATTTGAACATCTTCAACATCTCTTCAACACCTCAGGTCATCAGCGTCCCATTCAGTTAAGCGCGTGAAACGGCCTATAATTATTGCTCAGAGGCCTCTTCTTTCAGAGGTTCTTTGGCGTGCCCTGTGATGTGAAGACCCACAGCTTCCCTTCCCATGGAAACCAAACTTAGGATTTTTATGCCCGAAAATCTATCGATCCTTGCTGGGATTGAACCCGCGATCTTGGGCCTGCGAGGCAAGTATGGTTGCCACTAAACTACCAGGACTTTCTCTATACATTCCCTTCTTTATAAATAAGATATAAATGTAACAGAATGTTTAAAGTACAACAATAAGGGACAATGGGAGTAAATGTTCAATTTTCACATTTTTATATGGATATTACTAAAACGTTTATTGTATTTTACATTGCTGTAAAATTAATATGCATATCAAATTTCATTCATATTGGATGAATACTTGGCCATCAATTATTTTATAAATTCTATTACGTAAGTATGTCGCATAATAAAATATTCCATAAGCTTATAAGGTGAGAAAATTTGTTGGCATTTTTGTAATTAGAACTTTGAGCCACATACAAAAATTATATGGAAAGATATTTTAAATAAATTTTATGAGTGAAATGTAATAATTTCTTGAATCTGTAAGTAATTTAATCTTTATAAAATTAATGATTTTTTCATAATTTTTTAAAATTATTGTTGATTATATTTTGCCTTATAAAATATTACAATGAATACTTCTGCACATTCTGGAAAATTTTAATTGGATTGAAACCAAAATTGTTCCACTATTGTGGAATATTTTCAATGTGTAAAAATGAAGTATTGAGTAAACGCTGTTTATAAAAAGTGCGCTGGGAAACGGTGAGATTTAAAGATACGTGCAGCTCTTTAAATGGTTGTAGAGCCCGAAGGGAAGGGGGTGCAAATGTTGATTCTCTGTGAATGCCCAAAGATTCAAGGAACCATTTGCAGCAAAAGCACTATTTTTGATTTTTTGACCGATTTTAGCGAAATGCTCTCTCCCGTGTCCCTTAAGAATACAATTGTCTGCCTCCGTGCTCTAGTGGTAGCGTTTGTGACTATTAATCCGGAGATTCTGGATGCAGTTTTCGATTAGATCAAGCTGTCTGGGTAAGGGTTTTCAGAAATGTTTCCTTGCCCTGAGAAGGTGAATGCCAGATAGCTTAAAGGAAAAGACTCCAAGTTCATATGTGCCATCATTCATGCATTTCATTCACTCTCTATAAAACTACAAACCTACACATACATCAACAATATCCAATGTCACAGACTACAGAAGCGACAGTAAATAAGCAAATCTTTCTGGCAAAATTTCTTTTATTACATACCTGTAGCATGAGTAACAACTCTGTTTAATGTTTTTGCTTAAGGTTTGAAAGTCATCTTCTCAGTGCCCTTGAACTTAACAGGAAAGTGCACTAAAGGTCAATGCGTGGTGCGCTGTTAAGTGGCGGTCTCTGCAGGTACATTCCTGGAGGAGGTCTGATGCCAAGAGTTTTTTTTTTTTTCTTGCTTTTTCCTGTGCAGGTTTTCTCTAACGAGAGGCTAGGGTCGCTTCCGCTATTCACGTTGCTTTCGCTGTTTTATATTTACTGTGAAACATGTTTTAAGTTTACTTCGCATAGCTGCTTTAACTGATGAAAGTTTTTAGTGAATGGTACATAGCGGCGGAAACTTTTCTATCGCAGAAGGAACTGCGCTTCAGCCGTTCATGAGAGGCTCTGTTTCCTGGGCTTTAAAAATAATTAACTCTTTTCGTTTGGCTTGTGGATGGATGAAGTCTTGTGTTTTTCACTTGCAGGTTTGTACTTCAGCAACGGGTAAAAGCCGGCCAGGGTCGATCAATTTTTTTCAGGCATAAAATCAAGTATGACCCATTGGAAGGGAAGTTAAGCCGTGAGTCGTAGATTAATGGCACGTAAAAATCTTCAAAGCTGAAAGAGGAGGCCTCTGAGCAAAATTTATCGGCCGTTTCACACCCTGAATTGAATGGGACGCTGAAGACCTGAGATGTTAAAGAGAGCCTGTAAATAAACCAAATATAACTACTTACGGGTAAAAGGGATTAACATTGTTTTCTCTTTATCTGCTTAGATTTTCTTTTGTACATACGTTATGTACCTTAAATAAATAAAAAAACCGTTTGATATTACTTTCGTATGCACAATCTTACACTAAATTTGCCTGTAATCTGTGCTTCCTTCGCCTGTGATCTCCCTCTCTGTGCTCTCTCCTTTCCGTTCTCTTCAACCTCTGTGCGTTTCTTCTCCTTTGATTGTTTATTTCTTCAAGATTTTCATCTTCTCCCTCCAATTCACTTTTCACATCGGCATTTATTCCTTCTTATGTTTTCTCTTTGCTTTGTTTTGTCCTTTGCTTTCCCCCCCTCCGCATCCTCTCATCATTTATTCTTTTATTCCCTACTTTTCTTCAATTTTCTCTCCTCTTCTTTCTTCTTTCTCTTTCCTATCTTTTTTCGTATATTTTCCAATTCTCTTCTCGGTATCGATACCATAGTTTTGTTTCTCGTTTGACTCTTGTTTCTTTACGCTTGTGTCCCTTTTTCTATTTTAATATTTTTATCACTTTTACTGTTTTATTATTTATTACGTTATCACTTGCTCTGTTTTTTTTTCATTCCTTCTCTGGTGGCCGAGGTCGTTAAATCGCGTACTCGTGAGCGGGAGGTCTGGGGTTCGAATCCCGCCAGGACCGTCCTCCCTGACTGAGGTTTTTTCCAGGTTTTCCTCAGTCCTCATAATGGCAAATGCCGGGGAGGTACCCTAAACTTAGGCCTGGAATGTTTCCTTCCTTAAAAATAAATCCTTTCCCAATATATCATTTCATTTTCATGTATCACCAGTGGCCATCGCCTGTGGTGCCTCTGTAGCAAAAAACGGACGTTAAACACTAATCATTCATTCCTCTCTTTAATTTCTCTTTTACTTTTTCTTTCCTTCTGTTTTACTTTTATTTCACACATTCTGTTTATTAATATATAGAACAATGCTTCTTAACCTATTTAAAAATGTTTACTAATGCACATTTTTGCATCTATTAACAATGGGGTATAAACAAAACAGCATTACTTAATGACAGGCATGAACTGATGTCATCTAGACGGCCTAAAGGTGATATATCTCGATGCTCCATATAAAGCACAATAAATTGCCATGGCTGAAATCGTGGCGATGAAAACTTGATAGTTCGATCTGCTACGCTGCTTGTGGTGTTGGAAATTATAGACACTCTGTGGTAAATCAACTTACAATAAATCACATCTTATTTTGTTAGCCATGCTTGAGCATTTTCCAATATAACAGTTTTTTCTCAAGAATTCTTTCTATCGCAATGATAACCTATCTGCTAGGCAAATATCCAAGAATAATTCTGGCAAAGTTTTCATTACCACATTATTGTTTTTAGGAAAAAATTAAAGTGAAGAAATGCTAAAAGCATTTTGAGCCAAAATTGCACCTCTAGCATGATCTACACACCTTAGTAGTCGCTAGTCTCAAAATAAACATTTTGTTTTCTTTTGTTACAGTCCTTCGCCATGAGACGAGAGACCTTTCTTTCTCCTTCACCGGTGTGCAAGGAAACTCTCGGCTTGGCAGTGCACACAGAAAAGAAATTGCTCTTGAAGATTTCGAAAGGGGAACACCGAACTCCGGACCATCTGTTGACTATGTAAGTTGTTACGAATCTTTTCTTTTTGACCTCTAAATTACTAAATTGCATTCAGTATTTATTAACTTTTTAGGACAAAATTTTTTCTCTTTTTGAGCTTTTGTGTCCCTGTAGGTACCCGATTTGCCTAAGGAAAATGAAATATTTGGAACCCTTGCTAGTTATTTAACATATGTAAAAGTTTTATAGGTTCCACTTTAATCAAATTATTGTGCATTCTTGATTATTTCTTTGGCATGTATTCAGAAACAAATTTGTAAAATTTAAAATGGTAAGTATGGTGATATTTCACGTAAGAGCTACCCTTTAAGCTTATTTCTTCTTTATATCGCTTGCATCTTAAGGTACTCCTATCCCCCCCTTTTTACTAGCCTGATTTAATATTGCATACGCTTAAATTGCAATAGTTCGCACCCCTTGTTAAGCCACTTTTTATGTATGTATGTTTTTCCTAAAGATCCAGGTACTAGCACGTCACCTCTTTTTTCAGACCTGCCTTTTAAGGAGTTGTTAAAAAGTGCAATTTAACTCAACATCGGGAGATTATGCCAGGAAATTGTAAATTATAAACCACTGGTCTCCAATTTCTGCGTTGATGCGCCCATCAAATTGTCATTTACCAACGTTGGCCAACCGCAGCTCTCCTCGTCATGCACGTTCTAATGACGATAGGTGAATTGCCGGACCCATTTCTTCACCTTTCTACTCGCTGAAGGCGCTTTGGCCGTTTTGCTCTGACCTAGTCGAAGAGATTACCGAAAGCAAAAGACATCTGCAAGGTGTTTATTTTTCACATGACGAAGGGATGATGAAAGCGCTAATTGAGTATCTCTGGAGAATTTTGTAGGTGCCTTAAGAAAGTTACTTTCATTTACAAAATTGAAACAGAAAAAAAGAAGAAAAATGTTTCATAAGTTTTAGGTTTTTGTGTAGTTTTATGATTAATGTGTGTTTGCTTCAAGAGCCTTATAACATTTACGTAATTCGATACAAGATGCATCACAAAACTTTCTAGAACATCCATTTTTGGTACAGTTATTCAGACTTGAGAACCTAAGTACCTACTTAACATAAAATGTCTCAATTATGTAGTTATTATTTCCTTGAATAAGGGAATTTTAAGCTAAGAAAAACGTGAAGATAATTGGTGTTTTTTAAGCTTAGTAATAACGTTAGGGCGGAGGAAACTATATTGATATGTGTGGCATATCCGCCACTTTGTGTAGTAACAGAAATAGATATGTAAAGCTTTGCGCATGTTCTATCCGCATTTTTATGGCAGTGCTTTCTTTTATACGCGGTCTGTTCAATGAAGAAATTTCATAATTTTGATAACATATATTTATTTATAATAATTTTTATGATCTTTCTCAGAGTAGTCCCCGTTGAGTGCAATCCACCGTCCCAGCGTTTCTGCCGGTCTTCAAAGACATGCTGGAAATAATTTTTTGATAGAGCCTTCAGAAACACCTCTGTAATGGAAAATAGCACCCGCAAAGCTGTTTTTTCAATTTCAGAAAAATAAAAAACCACAGGAACTAAATTAGGACTATAGGGAGGGTGATGGACATTCTTCACATAACTTTTATCTGAGATATTCAGTAACAACATTTTTTTGTGTGCAGCACGGACATATGGCCTTTTGACCATAACTTTCTCAGCAGAAGCAACTGTTTCTTCTTCTACTACTACTACTACTACTACTACTACTACTACTACTTTTGGTGTTAGTGATGATGCAGACTTCCACACAGACCTTTGCCGTTTGCTCTCAGGATCCAAGTGATGTAACCAAGTTTCATTAGCAATGATTACCATGGAAAGAAACTCCGCATCTTCCTATCACATCATTTTCAAGTTCATTCAAAACTCCACTTGAACGTCCTTTTGTTCGACAATCAGCAGTCTTGGAACGCACCGCGAACAAACACGTCTCATGTGTAACTTTTTAGTTACCAAAGGGTGGGTGGTCCCAGTGACATTTTTATAATTTAAGAAAGTATTCTTAATTTATTTGACGATGCTCTTTTCAAGCGACAGCAGCGGTGTTAATGTTTTCTATGCTGTACTATAGGGTCTCCATAGGCCTGCTGTAACATTGCATATACTTTAGCTAAAGATCTGCTGGAGACAAAAGAAGAATTTCAGAGCTACAAATAGTCACCCCTTTTTTGCTGTAGGCGGAAATGAATATGTCTCAACTTGCACACCTCTCACAAATAGAAACCGAAAGTGTCAATAAGAAACTAGTACCATGTGTGCATTACGCACTGATAATATTTTTTGAATAAAATTCACTTTGGTAATAAATTGAAGAAGTAAAAAATGGTAAGCGAATTAGACAGAAGCTGCATTACTGTAATATTAATTATAATTTGACTTAATAATGTTTTCAATCTACAACTAAATCACTTATTTTTTATTCTGTAGTAATCGAAACAACAACTATATGGGTTGATAGAAAACAAAAGATATGGAATCATTTTCATTGTCGTAAAAATTATAAATGTAGTTTGAAATTTCATAGCGCAGGTGGCGATGAAGTGAGTAGGTGAAACCTAAAATGTACACACTGGTATTAATTACCTCTCAGTTTTTTCTTTAAATTAAATTTATTTAACTGTTGTACTTGTAAATGGGAATTTTGAAAATAAAACTCTCTATGGTAAAATGTTTACAATTTTCAAATAAAAAGTATTATTTCATACTTTCTGAACGGAAGTATGTTTTCCACTTTTCAACCTTCAATATACATCTAAAGAATTTCCTTTAAACTTCAATCTTCTATGGATAACAGTTTCTGAGAAAAACGATATAACTTTGTTTATGTAAACGTAATTTGGGAAAACTAACATTAAAATGGAATTGTATATCAGAATATAGGTTTATTAGCACGCCATTGAAGAATAAGCATAATTATTATTTGCCTCTGGTTATTTATACGCAGTTTTTCCATCTGACTGCTTTTATCTATTAACACTTTTTCTGCCTAACACATTTTGAACTGAGTGAATTTCTTTACTGCGAACTCTTGGTTTCGTTCTCTCTCTCTCTCTCTCTCTCTCTCTCTCTGTCTCTCTCTCTCTCTAACCTTCGAGTATTCTTTCTCATTTAATGCAATAATTGCAAACATACAGCAATCAGTATTGCATTGTATTTCAGGAACACTGTTTTTAGTAACCGTTTCTCATATATAAATGCTAAGCAGTTTGTTAAATTTTGTTTTACCATGCGTATTGTCAGAGACTTTATTTAAACCTCATATAAAATACCCAACTTCCAGAATATGTCCACACCGCCTCGGTCAATGCCAGCTCCCCGGCATTCACCAGTCTATATTCGTTCCAGAAGATGGCAAGACAACTGAATTTAGAGCAACGTATTTTTGTGTGCAAATGTTGTTATAAATATGAATGAGCTCGTCGCGTTCATGAGCAATTTATTCGGGAGTTCCATGGGCAATTACATCCTTTTAAAATGCAATTCATGATCCTGTTAATAAAATGTTTTTCTATTGATCGTTTCCATGATCTAGTGGTACCGTTTCTGATTACTAAACCGGAGGTTCTGGGTTCGAATCTCGGTCAAGTTAGGCTGTATGGGTAAAGCTTCTTTTTTTCGGTTTTTTCCTTACCCTCAGAAGGTGAGTACTAGATAGTTTTAAAATGCCAGGGACTCCGAGCTCGTTTGCGCCATAATTAATTCATTTTATTCACTCATACCGACGTCCATCTATAATATTTAATCCACAGTCTACAGACGTCGCGAGAAGACCAATGTAGACAACGCGATAATAAATAAAACAATACTAAAAGAGAAGAAAACAAATTAGACGAAACTGGCGCAAATCTTGAACGTTAGCTAACAAAACTACTACAGAAATTAGCACATATTAGGGTGTCTGTGTCTTTTGCACACACAGCAACAAAATGTTAAAACTCAAATCTTACAAATGGACACGTGTCCATTGTCCACGACAAGATGGTCCCATGGCATATGTGCATTACTGTGAGTGGTTTCTTTCATGAATGACTGAAGGGTTAAATCACCCACAGCTTGTGTTCTTTTCAAACGATACATATTTCCACCAAATGGTCGTGTGAACACTCACATTACTCGCTATTTGTGTTCTGAAAATTGAAATTGTATACAAGAAGCCCCTCTTTATGGCAGGAAAATTGGAGTTTGGTGTGCGATTAGCACAAGCATAAGGCGTGGCCGAATGTGGCATATCTCGCCGAGATGCAAGATTTGTGTGAGTGTCTATTGCTGCTGCTACTACTATTACTGCTACTACTACTACTACTACTACTACTACTACTACTACTACTACTACTACTACTACTACTACTACTACTACTACTACTACTAGAGGAAAAAACCTTTTGTGATTGAATCATCAAGCATTGATAATTACAATTAACTAAAAATTATAGCCGTTTTGATCATATACATATTTTTTGTTGTTAGCCTAACCAATTATATCATCTCTCGTACATATAACAATAAAAGGGAGGGTGCATATTCTGATCTTCTTACACTTCCCTGCTCTCTTGAATGCTTGCTTTCTGTATGCACTTTATAGCTAAATATGATTCATAAGGCAATGTTTACATTTCCGTCAGCGGGCAGAGTTTGAATTCTGAACGAATTCATTTTTGCACGAACTTCATAGTTTTAGAAGAATATCTGAGTATTAAAAGGCCACCAGATTCGGCTGTTTAATTAATTGCTATCATATTTAATGTAACTAATGCTTCACAATTATAATTTTGACTAATGCATAGCATTTATAACATAATTCTAGGAATTTTCCACAAAGAAGCAAACTTCTGGCCACTTTATGAACCTTTTTTTAGGAAAATTTAAATATGAGTTGCTCTGATTTTTTTCAAGCCTGTTTTGTTGTTGTGCTAATATTATAGGTACTTTATCATGCATTCTTAATTCATCCCATGATGCTTCACTTGCACTATCTTATATCTAGGTCACTGTAGCTTCACTTAGCGGTCAAGGTCATCTCGCTCGGGAAACTTTTAAGTGATTCGTTCCAGAATGAAATAACAAAAGCGAGGAATAAAACGTAACAATAGGCGTACCCGGTAGGAAACGGTCATTCAGAGGCGGCACCAAATACCACCACCGAATTCCTCAAAGTGGTGACCTAGAGAGAAAGAGAGTGACGGTGAAGTGACCAAGTCGGTCGCCAGCTCTCAGTCTAGTGGTATCCCTCACAGCGTCTACATCTTCTGGAGGAGGAGGAGCAATAACAACTTTCCCACTACCTTGCCGTGAGATCACTAGACCTAGGAGCAGGCGAAGTCACAACACGTAGGTTCTAAACCCATTCACTTGCCATTCGCAGTCCCCGCGCGACGGAGTCTTCAGTCGAGGAGAGTTCAACGCGCGTTTAAGAAAGGTAAGTGTGCGGAATTTCTCTCCTATATATTCCTCGTGAAACAAAAACTAGGAATGGCAGGAAAGGGAATTTAAGGAGTACTTTAATAAAAAAATAGATCAGAGTTAGCAAAGGTAAGCTCCTTTATAAAAAAAATCTGAAAGGAGTGCGAAAATATTTTTATCTAAGCTAGCAGCTTCATTCTGTAAAAAGAATTATGATGGAAGAAAACGTGATTTATTTACTTTTAATGAAAACCAAATATTATACCCAAAAATTAAAATTAATAAGATCTTAACTCCTATAAATGTATTAGATGTACATTATTATTCCCAGTTAGTTACACCCCAATAATTGCAGCATCTCTGTTGATATTCCCTACCATAAACTTTACGATGTAAAAATCTAACCAACAAGTTACTATTGAGAACCTGAGTAAAGCAATTCACGTTGTGTTGCAATGCGAAGATTTTGTATGTTTTGAGCGAGAATTTCATAACTACATAAGGTTTGCTTAAGAGCGACATTTTCCATTCTGTGTAATATTCCATTTCGAAAGTGAGTTCACGCTCAATTTGAAATGTCCCTTAAACAGAAAGTTAATGCTTCATTATGTCACTGCCAACCTTTGTGCTCGCAGAACACGAAACTAACATTTAACTTTAAAATATTTAGCTTCTAAAACTAGTAGATGCATAAGATATTAATAAATGCACCATATACTTTGCGACAGAATAATTTTGCCTGTTAAGTGTTATGGAATTACTCTAATATAACTGCAGTCCTTGAGTGCAAGTTGGTTTGTTCCTAGTGAAGCGTCACATTTAAGTGAAGCCAACGCGATGACAGCTAAAACCATGTAGCCAGTCTTTATAAAGGAGGTCCACTGTACGTGGAAAAGGTTCATGACTCCGGTCCTAAGATCCATTGAGGCTAGAGCAACGACCAATCAGGTTGCAGGAAAAGCTGATGTCACTATAGAGAATGCTTGGTTTCAAACAAAAGATTTGCTTTTTTCTCCTCCCCTCTCCCCAAGTGGAGAGGAAGGGATTAGGTCATAACTTCTTTAGGTGTATTTTGGCTGTCAAAGGGCGTTCTTCGTACTACATAGAAACATTAGTCTACCCCTCCTCCCTCTCTCACTGAGGTTACACCCCTTTCCCTGGAAGGCAATGGAACATGACTAATAAGTAACGTTGAACCTTCTTAGAACTCGGGTCACTTCAGATTTAGTTTCGGTTAAACCTTCCTAGTGTTCAGTTCATTATAACGAAAACAACACTGTACTGTCTGTTGTTTATTTATAGCTGGGACTGCCGTTTCTTTCTAACAGTCACTTTGTATTATATATTACTGTCATTAATAATACAGGAATGCCACCCGAAGAAGAAGAAAGTGAAGCGGAAGATGTGAACGGTGTTAGAAAGCGCACACGTCTCACTTTTTATTTTGGATGTTATCTTCCTCGTCTTCACGGAATGTTTCTGTTTGAAATGCGTAGCGAGGATTAAGTGATTGTGTGAACCAACTCGAGTGTTGCATAGCAAGTGGACAGAGGCTGGTTGTTCCGCGAGTTCCCGCGCCAAACTCTCTGCGAATGCCAAAGTAGTTTAAACCAGGCACTAACCTCAGCGAATTCCTTCCAAGTTATTGCTCCGTCGACACCTCTGAGAGTGTGGGCTTAGATTTAGGGGAAAACTCTAAAGCAACTCAAGAAGAACACATTTTCAGATCGTTTTGGTGAAATTACTTTGTAAAAGTATTGTTTGTAAGGAACAATTTGTTACTCAATGAATGCAATTACTTTACTTGTGTTTCTGGGCCGTAGTCTACTTAAGGTTTAAGGGCCAATGACTATCATTTACTTAGGCAGAACCAGCCACTGCTAACCTTTATTAAAGTCAATACTCTTTTAGCAGTTTAATTAAAGGAAAGCTGCCCGTTTTTTCACTATTTTTCCCCTAAAATGTAAATAGCAGCATTCTGCTTGGTTTGGTTCAAAAATTTGAAACAGAAATCCTTGGGATTTCCTTGGTGTTCCTAGCTAAGAACCTTTTAACGCATTCCGAAGAAATATGTAGTTACCCATGAAAATATTTTAGAAAAAAAGTCTTGAAAATCTCCATCGATCCTACTTACTATGCACCGAAAATGAAAATGAAAATAATCTATTATAAATTTGTATGCGTGTGTGTCTGTCAACGCTCAACTTGAGGTGGTTTTTTTTTTTTTTTTTTTTTAAGTATGCCATTGAAGTAAAATAAAAAAAAAATCTGAAAATCAGAATTTGTTTTTTCACAACAAATTTAAATAAAATGAGTAAAATAATTTCTGAATTTTAGGAAAATCGGACCCTTAGGAATGGGAGTATACCTGTAAACCAAAATTTAAACAGTGCTCTAGCATTTAATTTTATCTCATTTTTTCAAAATAAAATTATAAATTAATTCAGCATATAAACTGTCTTTATAACTTGCTTATGAATGAATAGCGTTTAACGCCCTTTTTTGCTACAGAGGAACCACAGGCGATGGACACCGATGATGCATGAGATGAGATGATATATTGGGAAAGGATGTATTTTTAAGGAAGGAATCGTTCCGGCCTAAGTTTAGGGGACCTCCCCGGCATTTGCCATTTATGAGGACTGGGGAAAACCTGGAAAAAACCTCAGTCAGGGAGTACGATCCTGGCGGTATTCGAACCCAACCTCCCGCTCACGAGTCCGTGCCTTAACGACCTCGACAACCCGTGCTTATGTTTTAATTTAACATTGCCCTAAAGATCACTATTAATCTAATATGTGTTTGAGAATTATATTTGTATGTAAGAGCGCTCTATAATAACCTTCAGAAAACATTTGCTTTATACGTTTTTAATACAATGACATTTAAATTAAATTTCAAAGCCACTGAAAATGGATGGAACTTTCGATTGTTTATTGTTGATTATGTATATTTGCTTAGTGTAAGGTAAATATTTTTAAATAGTAACATGTTTTGTTTTATAGACATATATAAACTCCTTCATATTAAATACTTAAGGTTTCTCTGGTTATTTCTCTCCATTTTACTGATATAACGATATCAGTTTATAAGTATATTTACATTTAAAAATATCTAAAAATACCCACACAATATATCTTTATCTGTCAGTGATCAAATATTTAATTTAATTAATATTATACCATTACTTTATGTGGTTTAATTTCCACAGTAATAATATATTAAGAAGAAGAAGAAGAAGAAGAAGAAGAAGAAGAAGAAGAAGAAGAAGAAGAAGAAGAAGAAGAAGAAGAAGAAGACGAATTCTAAAACATTATATCTCTTTTGTAATACTTACAGATTACAATGTTTTTAAATTTTTGTACCCCTTACTTTTGAAAATTAGAGTAATTTCATTATATACACTTATTTTCAAGTGACTTTGAGGGAAAAATAGACAAATCTATTTAAGTTATATGTTAAGTTCAGTTTTTCTTTTATTAGTTAGATTTAGAGTTTATTATGCTAATTAATGCGATAACTGATTTCATTAATTAATAAAGTCATAATTTGTATTTTATATTCTTTTTTAATGTTATTCCACTTGCTTCAGGAAATCGCTATGTTTACGCAACTCCTGCGGGAAGGATTTTTTTCCTTGTCAATTTAAGGGTTTAAATGATAACACGCACATAAAAAATTACTCACTGACTGACTGAGTGAGTGACGAATCTAATGTGTTGATTGCACCGGTGCATTATGGATATCCACAAATGAAATTTTATGAAAAAACTGTATATTTTTTAACATTATAAAATAGTTATAGCCTGTATGCACTATAATGTTTTATTTTCGGGTATCAATTTTACGTATCCACTGATGTTCAAAAGTTTATTTGCCTTTGTTATAAGTTATCGATGAAATATTTTATTAGTAGTTTCTCTCCTTGGGTAAACGTGTTGAATTCAAAGTAATGATATTTGGTTTACAAGTTCACAAATGTAATCCTGGGTGTTATGTATGTACCTTTTACGTATTTTTTCAACATTTTAATATAAGAATTTTCCAGGTATTTTAGATAAAAAATTAATATGTAAAAATTATAGATATACTAATACCATAGGTGCATTGAAATGTAAAGAAATTTAAAGAAGTGGAGTATATACGTAAGTTTAAAAAGTACTTTTTTTGCAAAGGTGTAAAAACTCAAACAATGGGCATTATTTCTAAATCATATATTTGAAGAAATGTATATATTATATACATCATAAACTTTGTTATAAATCTTAAATATCTGTTTAAAATTCCAACACTTCAGTAATGGCGAATCTTAAAATTAACCAAATTTGAATAATTATTTTGGAGTAAGAGCTTATTTAATACTAGTAACAAATCTGTGTTGCGCTACCGAGCTTTTCTGTTCTGTATAAAGACAAAGTAGACAAGCGTTTTACACATTCTGCCTGACTTCCATAATAAGCTGTGTTCTTAAATTGTGATTAACCAGTTAAATATTTCACCAAGAGCAAGTTATAATCCGAAGAAACACCAATCTTTGATGGGAGATTTTGTGACACAAATGTTAAGGAAAGAAATAATTGGTACAATGAGTTGAAACTAGTCCCCCCCCCCCCATTGTACGATGTTGGTCCTGGTGATGTAGTGGTAACCATACTTGTCTCCTAAACCCAAGATCGCGGGTTCAAACCCGGCCAGGATCGATGGATTTTTAGGGCGTAAAAATCCTAAGTATGGGTTCCTTCGGAAGGGAAGTAAAGCCGTGGGTCCCGTGTCGTATGGAAAAGAACCTCAAGTCTGAAAGAAGAGGCCTCCGAGCAAAATTTGTCGGCCGTTTCACGCCCTATTTGAATGGGACGCTGATGACCTGAGCTGTTAAAGAGCGTCCGTAAATAAGACAAATAAAAAATAACACTGTACGATAAAGAATGCAATATATTCCACTAAATATTTAGAGTTGTACATTTATATATATCAAACACGCTGGGAAGTATCGCCTTTAACTGAAACAGATGAAGGTTTTTAAAAAATTAACTCACTCTTATGTGGTAAGCAATTTCATATGTTTTTCTTATGATCAATTTTGTTATTAGCAGATTGCGTCCGACGTTCTCTGACGTAAGAATTAAACAAAATGATCTAGAGATCTTAACGGCCATACGGAAATGCAGGAGCTGTTATATTTTGACATAGTTTAAAATTTAGATTGTATTTATAGGGACGGAGGGGGAGTTTTCAGTAATTTTTAAGGCACGCATTTGTAAGCGGGAGATATAAGGTTCGTTTCCCGACAATTTCGCCTCCCTGACTGAGGTTTTCTCCAGTTTTCCTCAGTCCTCATAAATGGAAAATGTCGGGGAGGTACCCTAAACTGGGCCTGGAACGTTTCCTTCCTTAAAAAAAAATCTTTCTCAATATATCATCTCATGCATCACCAGTGTCTACCGCGTTTGAAGCCTCAGTAGTTAAAACGGGCGTTAAACATTATTAAAAAAAGTCATGCTCAAGAACTGGTCATTTGTGCCTACAATCTTAGGAGGGGCGGCCACATTCTAGTAATGGTGAGGCAAAGACATAGATGGGATATGAAAAGGATAATAAAATGTTCTCAAATAACTAGGGGATGTGACGAAAACATTGAGTTCGATACTGCAAATAACTACAGAGGATTAAGACATCTATCTGATATAGTCACTGTAGAAGAAAAACTAGAAAACAAAGCATATGTCATACAAATGTACACAAATGGCAGCAGAAGCGAACGCGAAGTCGGTGCTGGGGTGGCCATAATTGAAAACAACATATTCATAATCAATTTTATAATAAACTTAATAAAATCTGTTGTGACAATCAGGCTGGACAAATCTCTGGAAAATATAGCCTGCGTACAAGATGAGATAGCAGAAATCTACACAGGTCCTGGAGTTATTAAAAACACAACTTAATTGAAGACACCAGACAGCAAATATGAAACAGATAAAAGGAAGGGTGTACTATATACTTCGCCTACACTGTGGAATCTTCGGGAATGAGCTGCAGTTCGGCCCACAACAAGGATCTACAAGAAAGTGCCCAAAAGTGCTGTGAAAAACTTAGTGCACAAAGAGAGTGTCGATGAATGTTAAAGGAGAGGTTAATGAGTAAGAACGATGCAGTAATATCTTCTTTTTTTCCAGTATAAAAGATAGGCAGTCAGTAGACATTAGGCTTACTGGTGAATCTGAACACGGAAAGTTAAACCAATATTTTCATAGGTTTAAAATATCTGATAACCCAAATTGTTCGTGCAACAAAGATATACGATCACTAAATCACCTTTTATAGGATTGTGAACTATTAAATGCAAAAAGACAGACTCTAAGAACTGAAGTAATAACAATAGCCCAGTACCAACATCGAATTAAGAAAGAAAATTTAAATACCATTGCTAGATAAATAAGATCAATAAATTTAGACACTCTATAAGTATTTTAAATATTTATACAGTTTATAATATTAATACAGGCGAGAGAGTATAATTTCAGCATTGTATAAATTTAGAATTCAAATTGTTAAAGTAAGATAGCTTATTACATAATATCATGGAGCACACTTCTAATAAAGATTTATAAAAAAAATGAGATATTGTACTCCTCCAAGTGGTTTGAGCCCCTTAGAAGGGCCGCTAGCACACCAGATGTCGGAGTGTAAGACACTAGATAAATCGTGTTTCCTCGATATGCTGAAATAATTCGTTGTTCTTCTTATTTTGCGTTCTGCACTCTACGTTCTTAAGCCATCTTAAAATGTGTTTCAACTAATTACCTATATGAAATCAATGAACCAAAATAAGAGAACACCTGTATTTTAACTTTTGCTAAACATATTATATGAGGAGAATGGTGAACTGTGCCACATGCAAAGTAAGTGGTGAGACCGATATGACGCAACAGTTTTAAAAGCTTCTGCACCTTTTTGGGTGTCAGTGTTACGCTGTAGACCACAAAACTGTAAGGGTTTTTTTTTTCTTCCCAACTCAAAGGACACACGAAGAAACGCAAGTATGTCGCCAGACCGTATAAAGAGACAATTATTTTTTTGTTTTGTGATTGACAGAACGTGAACCAGCATTGACAATGGAATTTGTGGTAAGAAAGTTTACGGGTGTCTTGTTTCCAAGAGAAATCAAACTTATTTCACGATTGCAAAACACGGGCGTGCTACTGCTTAATTTGCCTTCCGTTATCTGTTAATTATGAGTAGAAAGCAAGTAAATGCATATACTCCTCACTTGAGAGGTAATTAATTTACCACTTTCACGAGAATCCTGTTGCACATTATTTCACTGTTTTAAATTACAAGCGTATAAAATATCCCTCTATGCTTTAGGAAACACGCGATTGTCAAATGTCAGCAAAAAATGAGCGTGGTATGACAAAAATAATTAGTATCCCTTTAACAACAAACTAATCTGTGCACAGTCATCTGTTAAGCTCTGGACGATGTAATAATGCTACACAGCAACTGTTTTTGTGCATTTTTATTTTTAAAGTTTAGTGTTATTTTTTAGATAGTTCGATTCTCGACTACACTAAAGAGCTTAATACCTATGAGATGGCTTGAATTTTTTTCTACAATATAAAATTATTGGAATCCTATTCCTAGATTAGAATGAATATTTTTAGAATATCTAGTATAAATTTGACATTCTAACAGGACACCATTAAACGACAACCGCTTCTTTTGGTCTAGTGATAGTGTTTGCGATTGCTAATACGGAGATCTGAGTCCGAAACCAGTCAGGTCAAACTATCTGAGTAAAGTGTTTTTATTTTTTTCGAAGTTTTCCTAATCCTGGGCTAGTGCATGCCAGATACCGTGATATCAGATGTTTTCCACTAGAGTGTGTTGCCTATGGGCGAGTGCATCAGTTAGTCGACCAGCCTGGTCTCGGTGATTAACGGTAAGGGTAAAATAATAAAACAAACTAACCATATGACAATACACAAACCAGTTTACCAAATTATTAAATGAGGTATTGAAACTACCAGCCTTCATTCTCCACACACATTTTTGACGTCTCTTTCTAATATAAAACACCCAAACTAGAAATTGCATTTTGTAACAGTCTATATACGAATAACAGTTCAGGATACCCAGCTTTGTTTTAATACGAACTATGATTATTAAAATATAAGTTACATATATTATAATATATTTTTACATTTCTCATGGTCCGTGATATTATATAATAACTAATTGATTTTTAAGATTTATTTACATAAATAACGCTGTTGCCAACCTTCAAATCATCAGGCTAGACCGCCCGGGCGACTGAGGTCGCTAAGGCACGGACTCGTGAGCGGGAAGCCTGGGATTCGAATCCCACCAGGACGTTCTCCCTGACTGAGGTTTTTTTCCAGGTTTTCCTTAGTCCTCATAAATGGGAAATGTCGTGGAGGCACCCTAAATTTAGGCCTAGAACACTTACTTCCTTATAAAAAAAAACTCCTTTCCAAATTGAACATTTCATCTGGCGTATTATCAGTGTCCACTGTCTGTGATGCCTCAGCAGCAAAACGGGCATTAAACGCCATTAAAAAGTTAGGAAGCAAGTCAAATGTGAATTAATTTATTTCTCTTCCTATTTTAAATGTTATATTAAATATGGCACGTTTATGTTGTTGGTTTGGTTTATTTACGGACGCTCTTTAACACCACAGGTCATCAACGTCCCATTCAATTCGGGGCTTGAAACGGCCGAAAAATTTTGCTCAGTGGCCTCTTTTATCAGGGTTGAGGTTGTTTTTCTTTCATAGGACCCACGGCTTAACTTCCCTTCCGAAGGAAGCCATTCTTAGGTTAGTTACGCCCGAAAAAATTAATCGATCCTGGCGGGAATTGAACCCGCGGTCTTGGGTTGAAGCCGGAAATAAGGCTGCCATTATTAGTTGAATAACTAAAGGCTGCAAGGCTATATTTATAAAGGCATTAGATTTGATAAGGATAATTATTATGTATAGGTATAAGAAATATCGTAGAGATAGGTATCAGAAATAGAAATAATTTGTAACTTGTACTTACAAAAGGGTTTTGTATACATTTTGTGTAAAATATGTGAGAAAGAGACAGATGTATACCTGACGACTCGTCCGCAGACCGCTCCTTAGACAAGGCTGAGGAAAGGGTAAACTATCTTTTGTTAGGTTACGAACCTTCTGCCCAGGAAATACTTAGGAGTTGACAATAAGAGAAACATGTGGCCGTAACGGGACAGTATTTAACAAAGTCAGAGGTAGCAATAATTTAAGAGAAAATGAAAATATCAGAACGGAGACGAAAATGTTTTATTACAGGAAAGCCGAAAAACAGCCCATCAACACGTGCTTAATCTCTAGGAACATTTAGGAATCTACAAACTAAGGAAGGCAAAAAATTTTCAATAGAAATCAGAATATAAGGAAAGTGCCGAAATTTACGACAGGTTGTTCTGGGAAAATCCAAGTTCGTGGGAAGACATTAGATCAGGGGGGAAAGAATAATTTTAGCCAATGGTCTTCGGATAAAAGTTAACGAATCAGGAGAACTTAGATACAAATAAATAATTTTAGGATAGCCAATGACGAACATGTAACACAGAAATAGATAAAATACGAGGGAATTTAATTTAGCGAAAGGCGTGGCGACGTAATAGAAAAACTAGAGTACAGAAGTCAGAGGGGCACTCAGTAGGCACATAGTCATACATTCAGACATTCACGGAGACATTCTCTCGCACATTCAGACCTTCGCAGATTGAGATTCAGACATTCAAGAGAAACAGGGACATCATACGAGAGACGCGAAAGAAATGTACGGAATCAGGCAGTCTGAGTCATCCGAAAGTAATCAGTCTAGATCATTTCTAAAGTTCAGTTGAGGGCAGTGTAAATCATTTTCTAAAGTCAGTCTAAGTGTGTAGTGAGGTCAGCTACGAGCCGTCAGGAAGTAACCTGCTAAGTTATTAAATAAATCAAATGTTCAAACAGTGCCGGACTTATTAATACAGCGAACAATCTCCTTCCCCCCCTAACGACTTTCAAGTCGTTAAAAACAGTCCAAATTTACCCTGAGAACCCATCAATCCCCCCTACATTGGAACAACTATATTAACCTACTGCAAATTAACGAACAACAGTGGAACCCCCAATTATAACCGTTCCAGGGTTTAGGTGTCAAGTATGGTTTCACTAGGGTTGACTACTATTTATGGAAAGAGTGCTATCAGTTGAAACGTCTAGCATTAGTCATTTTGGGTTTATGTCTCTAAAAACTGTTGATTTTTATAAATATAACAAAAATATCTCGTATTGAAACAAGAAAAGCAATAGACTTTAAGAGAAATTGCCTAATGTCTCTTTAGTGTCCGACTGACCTATATGATGATCATACTGTACATAACCTTAAAAAACAAAACAAGTAAAATAATTAAAGTTATTAAAATATTAAAAATTCTTTGTTTTAACATGTAAGGAAGTGAAAATATCAAAACTACCGAAGTTACGCTGCTTACATGTTCTAGAAAGGCAACTGAGCATATGTAACGAGCTACTTAAAGCGGAACTTGTCCTTGAAGTGAAGAACTAGTGATTTAGTGCTTATCTAATCGACGTCGCCGTTCCGCGTGTCAGAAATTGCTTGCTAATTTCGCGCAGATACTGCAGACCTCATTGATGCAGAAGCTGATGGGACAATGGCAGAGAAAACCAAAAACCGCTTTGACCGCCATTTATTCTCGAGGGAGGCTAGAAATAAATAAAACATTATAGGTAATATTTAGTGGTTATTATTATTATTATTATTATTATTATTATTATTATTATTATTATTATTGGCACTACAGCCCGGAGTGATCGTTGTTGCTTTGCCGAGGTGACCTCTGCTTCCTTTACCTCCTCCTTAAGACTTCATGATCAGCATCCGGTACGTCGTCGTGGCCTATCACGCGGACCCCTAAATTTAAGAACTCCGCCTCTCCATTAGGCTACTTCCCAGTTTCCTCACGAGGCTGGGAGAACCCTGTTCCAGACCTTCCTAACTCTGGAAAAATAGCTAAACGGCTCAATCTTTCTGTATTCTGTATTTTACATAAAAGAAATATTTAATTGTGTAATTTTTCTACGATGAAAGAAGCAAGGAAGCGCTGGTTAGTGACATGCTTCATTACTAATTCTACGTGTAGAATTAAACCGCTCACGTTTTTGAAAGGCGTGTTGCGAGACATGGACAGCAAACAGTATGTGCTTGTGGTACCGGCAGGATGATGTCCTCTGCTTCCTTTTACACGAAGAGAAGGTGGGTCATTACTTTGAACGTGTTCGGCGATCCATGACAGGACATGTGCAAAGGGGTAATGTAATTTTTGCGAACAATCGGCAACATTCGAAACCTAAAGTTAATCTAGTTCCGTTTTACTCTAGAAACAGGCCTGCCCCAAGTGATACCACGGTGTGCATAAGACAGCTTACTACCGCCTTAAATAATAATTTAATATACGTTTAGAAAAAAGATAAAAACTGTAAAATAATGAAAATGACATTAATTGTTTTATTCTTCTTCTCCTGCAATAAGGAAAATAATATTCATTTTCAAAACCTTGTATGGTAATGTCTTGCCTAAACCTGTGGTTCTCTTACTTTTTGTGATAGAGATAAACAATTTCACAGTTTTCT
Source organism: Metallyticus violacea (assembly GCA_030762175.1). Lineage (NCBI taxonomy): Eukaryota > Metazoa > Arthropoda > Insecta > Mantodea > Metallyticidae > Metallyticus > Metallyticus violacea. The sequence continues at coordinate 22,699,787 of CM060831.1, read as the reverse complement.
TCTTTATTACGTCAGTTGATTATCCAAAAAACATTTTTACTGAATTTTATAGTTTAGACTTCCAAATGTGTGGCATCTTGGGGGGGGGGGGAAATGACATGTAAATTCGTTGATAGAGTTAATAAAATTACTGAACTCAAACTTTGAACTTTGCTTTTCTTGTAGACATCGCTCCAACTACAGCGAAAAGTTTTGAGTTAGCCAAGGTGTAGAAAGTGCTATAGCACGAGGGGCGTTCGGCAATTGTTTACAATAGCGGTATTTATGAAAATCGCACAATCTGTGGATACATCCCTTGTGTAGCGAAAGGAAAGTGTTCGTTTGTTGTCATGTAGAGAAAGACGTGGACAAGATGGAAGTTGAATATCACGCACAAAGATGGATTGCAGGGCTTTTGTGGAAGAAAGGCGACAAAAGTGCAGCTATTCAAAGACGTCAAGAAGCTCCTGCACAGAAGACAGTTTACAACGGGGTCAATGTGTTCTTCAGCGGCAGGAAATCTACACATAAGAATGTGAGTACTGGTCGTTCGTCAATATTGAGGATAGGTCCGAATGTATTCATGGCATAACCTTTGATGAACTGGAATGTCTGACAGGTCTCGAACGCGCAACCGTGCACACATTCACGCGACGATTTGAATATGAAACACGTATGCTCTCCAAGGGACTCGACACAAAAGAACAGAGGGTTTAAGTCTGTCGTCGGCTACTGGAAATGCATAATGAAGATCCGGCTATTTTTTAGAAACTGGTGAGTGGTAACGAGTCAAGATGTCAGTATAACACACCAGAGAACAAAGTCTAATTCATGCAATGGAAACATTCAGACAGTCCCCGGCCCAAGAAAGTTTGTGCTGCTCACCACAGTCTTTCGGTAGTCTTCAGGCTACTGCTAATGGACTGGCTTCCTCCAGAAACGATTGTCAACATGTCTTAAACTCAGGATTCAGCAAAGGCCAAAGGAAGTGTTCCTTCAACATAACAATGCGCGGCACCACGCCAGCAACACTACGACCGTAAAGTTAGCATTGCTGGAGTTCATTGTTGTGCCGCAGCCACTATATTAGCCAGATTTCGCACCATCTGATTATTCCTTATTCACAACAACATGAAAAACTCGCTACAAGGTAAAAAAAATTGGGAACAACGAAGTAATTCAGGCAGCTATCTGCAATTTTTTTTAATGGTGTTTAACCCCCGTTTTTACTACTGAGATACCACAGGTGGTGGACGTTGATGGTACACAGACTTTTTTTTTAAAGGAAGGAGACGATTCGGATCTAAGTTTTGGGTACCTCTCCGGACATTTGCCATTTATTAGGACTGAGGGAAACCTGGGGAAAAAAAACCTCAGTCAGGGAGGATGATCCTGGTGGGATTCGAACCCCAGACCTCTAGCTCACGAGTCCGGCCACCTATAGTGGTTCTATCCACGTATGGTGACTAGTACTCTGACTTGACTACAATGACTTCGCGATGATATAACGAAGTTACGAGGAAGATGGCATGTTGCATAAAAAACGAGGCACAAAAAGTACTACTGATAACATTTTCTGAACGCTCCGTAATAGATCAGTGTATTAGTGAAGGCATGTGTAGTTTTCTATCTATAAAAGCCCCTATGATTTCGATCTCTAACAAATTTGGTCCGCTTTCAACCCTTACAATTCTAATCATCATGACATGAACTTCTTGATCCCGTGAAAGCACATGGGTTCAGTTTTGCTTTGCTCGCACAGAGACACGTCTGTGAAAGTGAGTTCTGGACATTAGGTAGTCACCACTTGCGCCAGGACACCTGCTGCTGTTGCGAACGCGGACTTGGCAGGCTGTGACAGATGGCGTAACTGTGGTGCATGACGAATGGAGACATTTGATGGAAAGTGAATCTGAACTAAGTATCGAGCCAAGGACGCACACAGTTGTTTCACCTACACAAATGTTGCGTTATTAATGCGTCACTATGCACAAGAACTAAAGGCAAAGTAATTTACGATCCATTTGTTCGCCACATTAACCTTTTTGAAGCCCTGTGGTGTATTGAGCGAAACATGAGCTAGCATATGGAAGAACTTCTAATTTAGGCTGTGGGTTTAGCAGCGTGCGGTCTAGCATTGTCATGCCGTAAGACTACTTCCGAGCATTTTGATTCCACTATCGTAGATTTATTCATAAATTATTCGTGGAGTCTTATTTTATGTTGCTTTAGCGTTAGTATTACTATTTCGCCTGAGTTAACAGATCATATATAACTACTCCCTTCTCGTACAAAGGTGCACTTTCTGATCTTGGATATATCGTTTCAGTCAACTTTTTTTGTGGTTAGGTGTCAACATAATCAAAAAATTTATCGCCGTCAATATAGATAGAGATACATAACAGGAAGGTTTTTTATTTTAATTAGTGTTTAACGCCCGATTTAACTACTGAGGCATGACATGCGGTAGACACTGAAAATATATGAGATGAAATGATAAACTGGGAGGGAATTTTTTTTAAGGAAGAAAGGCTCCAGGCCAAAGTTTTGGGTACCTTCCCGGCATTTGACATTTATGAGGACTGAGGAAAATCGAAAAAAAAAACCTCAACCAGGAAGAAAGGTCCTGGTGGAATTCGAACCTCAGACCTCCTGCTCACGAGTCCGCACCCTATCGACCTCGGCCACCCGTGGCGGTAAAATGGGGAGTTTAATAGGGACTGAAAAAACCTGGAAAAAAAACCCAGTCAGGGAGGACGGTTCTGGTAGAAATCGAATCCCAGAACTCCTCCTGCTCACGAGTCCGTGCCTTAACGATTGCGGCCACCAGTGATGATAATTAATGGTTGTGGCTTTAAAGAGCACGGTAACTCAAATAGAAGAGTATCAGCACAGAACTCGAAGACTCGTTTCCAGATTCTCTTCGAGCTTTTCCTATCTTCCTCTGATTGTGATAGTATATTTGAAATATTCATTCATATGTCCTTATTGCTACTGGAGGGCAATTTCAATTTTTATTTGTTTATTTAAGGACGCTCTTTAACATCTCAGGTCATCTCCTCCTTTCAATGCCGGGATGAAACGGCCGACAAATTTTGCTCAGAGGCCTCTTCTTTCAGGCTTGAGGTTCTTTTTCATGCCGTAAATGTACGACACGGGACCCACGACTTTACTTCCCTTCCGAAGGAAGCCATACTTTGGATTTTTACGCCCAAAAAAAAATCCATCGATCCTGGCCGGTTTTGAACCCGTGACCTTGGGTTTAGAAGGCAAGTATGGTTACCACTACACCACCAGGACCGACAGGGGCAATTTCAAGCTGTAGATTAAAATTAAATATCGTCAAAGTCTTGTGTGGCAAACAGTATAAAGTCTTAGTTTTGATGCGATGACTTGATGGTTTTATAAGACACAATATTTTTAAAAAATAGTATTATAAGACAAAAATGACAAGGTATTAAATTATTTTAAAACGGAAAGAAATGGTGAATGATAAATTTATTGCAATGATTATCAGGAGAAAGAGAACATAAGAAAACAGCGTGTCATATGAAAAAGAAATGAGAAACACGTTGATAGAAAGAATCAACAAAGAAGATATAGACGATAAATTGGACTGATGTAATAAACTTGCATTATATTACTTTTGTTTCGGGTTATCCGGCAAGGTAGTTAACAGTTAGTTCCAGAACCGCAACAGGTTTATCCTTGCCCGATGACTCTGTGCTACGCATTTGTATCTTATTTTATTTGTATTTCTTCTAAAAGTAAATTACAACTCATTCCTTCATGAGTTTCAAATGTTTTAACGCGTTACAATTAGTTGACGGTGTAAAATTCGGGACCGAATGTGTGTATACTGCTCATTTCCTTCTTAGCTAAGGAGAAGAGAAACTGTTCTTATGTGACTGTGTTCCACGGAAGGCTGAGTGCTTGCTTTGTGTAAGTTTTTATGTGTGCGGAAGCTTAAGTGCAATACTTTCTAAAGTGCCAATCCGCTACAAGATTTCCGCGAGCAGTAAAATCATCAGCAATGCTAATTGAAGTAATCGGCACTTCTTCCCGATTACTCTGCAAAGCACAAATCTGTCGTTTAGTGACTCGGCACAACTTTCGTAATCCATTGGCATCCCCTTATCACCCATACGTAAACCATGTCTTTTAAGTAAAGTCATTGGTCGTTGCATGAATTATTCCGATGCTCTGTCTTAATCTTGACTAATTCCTTTATATATATATATATATATATATATATATATATACTTTATATATAAAGATAAAGATAACCTATTGTGTCCTTTAAGGGCAAAGGCCTCCTAGCAAGTAGGAAAGCTCGCTTTTTCCTAACGTGGTGAGCTATTCCACGCTAGTTGTTCGTACGCTGTTTTAAGACACTCGGATTTGTTGTTTGGTTACTCAATTTCTCACTGTACTAGTTGCTTCTCGAGAGATGTCCATTTTCCTCTTCCTCTTCCACTCTTGATCAATCTGGACATGCATGTTCCTTGAAGAGGTCTGTCCATCTTCTTCTGGGTTTACCTTGTGTCCTTTTTGCTATCTGGGGGCCCCTCATGAGATCTTGTAGATCCACCTATTTGTCCTGTATTCTTACGACGTGACCGCCCCATTGCCATTTGATTCTGATGCTGTATATGTGGTGTCTGTTGTCTGAGATAACTGATTTATTAATACTATAGGGAATTTGTCCTTCAAAGCTATTCCCATAATGTTGCATTGCAATATTCTTGGGCATATTTGAATTTTGTTCTTTTGTTTCTCTGTTAATAACTGTGTCTGACACCCATAGAGTAACACAGGGTCGACATCTTAACTAAAACAAATATTTTAAAATTGTTCTTATACATCCCTTCTTGTATGAGGGTTAGTCAGAAAGTAAGTTTCCCCATTATATTATTATATAACTAATGCACACAGATTGCTCAACGCGTGCGTCATCTCACTGCCAGCGTACAGCAACACTGCCTTACAAAGAACGTAGACATAGCAGCAGGCTACAAAATGACGACGATATCGAATGAGTGGTTAAGGAAGAAAGTGCGCGCATTTATTCCTATTCTGTAAGCATTCACGCATTGTTTTTGTCTCTTAGGAGTGGACGTTATATCCAACCAATAATCGTGAAGATAGTGAACATTCACGCTTATCTATGATAAGGCGCCAGAACTTTGCTCTTGTGGTAGATTGCTTTGCGTTATCCAGGGAGCATCAAGTGGAAACTATCCATCTTTACCCCCTACACAAATTAATGTATTAAGATCGTTTGTGGAGCAGTAAAAACGACAGACATATCAACACTACAGAAGTGTACTAGTGGCAGAGGAAATAAAAATCCAGGCTGCATGAACATGTATTAAAATCGGTTGAAGAGCAAACCCTAAACAAACTAAAAACACATCATATACCTACAAACATAATCACCCATTATCTACACAACTTACAAATCAGAATAAATGTCGAACCTACAAACAAACCATAAAATCCTTTAAAATATTTTGTATATGTATATATAGACAAAAATCAAGAAGCAAGATATCAACCCAGAACATATAAAATGACTTTCGCTGGTAACTATTGCTAAGAGATTCCCAGTAGATGAAGGTTCCACATCTGCACCGACGGCTCTATGATCAGTAAAGGAGAAAAAAACAGCTGGAATATTTCAGCCCTATTTTCACACTGTATTTCAACTGAAGGATGTAACACAAGCTATTGTGCAGAACTCGGAGCAATACTCCATACCCTGAAACAACCCTTATTCAGAATAAGCTCCTTGCAAACAACAGTAGATTAGTAGATTGCAAGGTAGCATTTCAGTCACCGGCATCAAACTCCAAACAAAAAAGATACAAGAAATCACTGAACAATCTTCAGAAAACCATAGCGTTTCAGTGGATTCACTCACATAGGGAACGAAATAGTAGACTGTTAGCCAAAAAGGGAACGAAACTACCTCAGTCAATAAAAATACAGGACAAGAAAGCAATAAGATGACAGATTAACTTGAAAAGCACATGAAAATTCAAAATACACATAGAACTGGGAGGGGGAAAAATCTTAGACATGAAACAGCGCAGTTTTCAGAACAACAACACAATATGACTACCTAACTGGCATCTATAGGTAAGAAAGATGCACTCTTTGTAATGAACCAAACAGCAGGATGCACAGTGAACTGCAGAAACTTCATAGGGAGCTGCAGAAGAGCAAGAGCATATTGTACCCCTAGGAAGCAAATGGGATGAAATTGCAGAGCTGCCACTAGAAGAAGAAAAAGAAGACAATGAACATTATGCAAAGCTTGAGACGTTCTAAACCTAAATATTAATTTGAGTCAAACTCTGGTTTCAAAACATAGGAAGTATAGCAATGCCTTCCATTGAGACGAACTTCATCTTGCAGATTTCACACTTTAATCACAGAATCATTGTTGATTCGTTTGTGGTATGGAAATCAGGAGGATAATTTCTTTAACATGTGCGTTAGTAGCATATTTTTCTTTTTCTCTGTCTCTGTTTCTGTTGTGAATGTTCAGACATGCACGTATGAATGTTAATTATAGCTCTTAAGATTCTAGAATCTTGCAAGCTCTGTTCAGTAGCAGCGGTATAAACCGCACCCAGATTTTTATTTTTTCTCAACGAAATTTGACATATAACCATCAATTAACAAACGATTCGTCGAGTTCATTAACTACTTATATTGGGCAATTCGGGATGGGGGGGGGGGGCTAACCTAAAGCGAACATTTTTTAAAAATTTAAAACTCGCTCTAGCGGCTACTATTTTTATTTTTCCTAAACGAAACTTGACATTTTTTAAAATAAGTCACTAAAATAGTTTCTGAAAATCAGGGCAATTTGGCCATTAGTAGCCAGGGTATACCTGCAAGACGAGTGGGGTTTAAAGCGAAATTTAAAATTCACTCTAGCGGCCACAATTTTCATTTTTTAAAAGATAATTGGAGTATGCAACTGAAATAAAACTAACTTAATAGTTTCTGAAAATCAATGAAATCCGATCTTTAGAAAGCAGGGTAACGAGAAATTCAAAATTTAAAAAGCACTCTAGCGGTATTAATATTTGCTTTTTGAAACGAAACTCCGTATATCTCATTTAAATAAAATAAGAAATATAATTTATGAAAATCAGGGAAATCGAGTTATTAAGAGTGAAAATTTATCTAAAATCCAAAATTTGAAAATCGCTCTAGGAGCACCAATATTTATTTTTTGCAACAAAAATCGCATACACCATTTAAATCAAAAAGAAAAACAGTTTCAAAAAATTAGTGAACTCAGGTTATTAGGAGGAGGGGGTTTTACCTGAAACCAAAAATAAAAAAAAAATACTCTACCATTATTTTAAAATAAAGGGAATAATTAATTCAACATTTAAACTGTGCATATAACGATACATGTGTTTTGTATTTAACAAAAGTCGTCGTGAAGATAGCAAATGTAAAATGTTGATCTAATATGTGTGTGAGAACTATATTTCTATGGAAGATCTCTCTATAATAACCTTCAGAAAACATTTGCGTTACATGTTTTATTACAATAACATTTAAATTAAATTTCAAAGTCACTGAAAATCGATGGACCTTTCGATTGTTTATTATTGATTGCGTATATTTGCTTAGTATAGTAATTATTTTTAAAAAGTAACATGTTTTTGTTTTATTAAAACATATGAACATCTTCTTAAACACACAATGCAAGGCGTCACTTTCTGTTATATCTCTCTATTTTAGTGAATGTAAAGATGATATCAAGGGCTCATTTCTAAATATGGTTACATTTAAATGTAACTAGTTTTAAATGTCAGTGATCATATATTTAATTTAATTAATAATATACCATTAATTTTTTGTGGTTTAATTTCATTAAATAATAATAATAATAATAATAATAATAATAATAATAATAATAATTCTTTTTTGTAATACTTATAGGTAATTCTAATTTTGTTCCCCTAATACCATACAGCAATTCCGTACCTTATTTCATTTCATTAATTCATAAGGGCCATGATTTGGATTTTACATTCATTTTCCAAATTATTCAAGTTTCTGAAGAATTCTTTTAGTTTACGCAGCTCCTGCGTGACAAACTTTTTTGTTGTTTTGTTTTATGTAACAGCCAATGTAGAAAACAACCTAAATTCTTGTTAGTAAAAAAAACAAACAAACAAACAAATGTATGTGCATACTGCAGAGACGTGCGGAAGTCAACATAAAAAAATCTTTTTCTATGAAGAAAACAATTTTATAAATATTAAAAGCAAGCTAGCGAAATGTAAAATATATAACAATAAAAACTTTCTGCTAAAAGATATTTATCTCCAGACACATGAATAGCACCTAAAATTTCATTTAGACAAGAAGGAACAATGCCCCCCGATACAATCAAGGCAAAAGAATTTTAATTAGTGGCGTGCAGCAAAAACGTGTTATTTTTATTACGTATCAGAAAGAATGCTGTCGCATCATTCGATGGCCCATTCAGGATCTTCTCTTTCGGGTAAATGTGTCGCTAATGACAGAAAGTCACGCAAAAGGGAGGTAGCGGTGACGAACGCAATTTTCGTACGAGAGTCGACTTCCTTCTTCCTTTCTTTTCTTCTTTTCAGGTCCAAGTCTTTCACTTTTTCCTCCAATCCGAGCTCTCCTTTGGTCTGTTAATTGCACTGTACTCTTCTGGAAAAAAGTGAGAGTTTGGAGTAAAAAAGAAGAGGACAAGAAGATACTGTCCATGGGAGATGCTTTTGTTTATAGTTGTTATATACCTAAAAGCAGATATAGAAAACCATGTAAACGTATTTTTATCTCATTTCTATTTTTCGTTGCTTTTTTTTTTTTTTACCTTATATTTATAGACACTCGTGGAATTTTTCTAGGTTTTTAAATTATTTGACAGGCAAAAGAAATGTATACTTCTAATAGGTCAATGATGTAACATATTTACATGCATTTTCATTGAAAAGTCATTAGTCTTTAATAAACGTTTTCCAATATTCTATACAAGGCACGTCACCCAAAAGTTTATGCATGTTTCGCGGGCAGAATGAGGCGTACACTAGCGGCGAATGCTTCAACTGTTTTCTACATTCATTATGTTTCTTATCGGGGAAGTACACTTGCGGAAATAAATAAATTACATATTTATTATTTATATATTTGTTGATTTTTAAATATATATTCTTTTATAGCACAGCTTAATTTTTTGCTTAAAGTGAAAACTGTTTCTGCGTGTTTGTTAAAAATTTACGACAGTACTGTAATCTCTGCAAAACGCTCACAAACTCACCCACACACTTGTTATAAGATTTTATTATAAAAGGTGGGCTTATTAAGCATTTGAAATACTAAAAATATAGCCACTCTTTTTTGTAAAGCTGGTAAAATACATTTCTGTCCTTGCTTAAGCATAGATACTATTATTTCCATTATTGAACCACAGAATTTTTACTGGATCTTTCTTTTGGCATTTTAAATTTATTCTATACAACTGTCACCAACTTATATGCCATTAAAGAACAGTACAAAAATTGCTGGGCGCACACTTCGCCTTTTGCTCGCTAATGCACAGTATTGCCAATCTTACTTAAATTCCGATAGATGGCTCTGTTGTATGTTACATATTTTATTTAAATCTAGAAAATTAAAAAATAATATTTGCAACAAAAATATATAAATATCCATTAAATAAGTGTCAGTAGTCTTAATTAAATAAGACGCACGTAACTGTAAATGTTTATTAAGATATATAACTACAATACAAATATGCATTTGTATACATTTCTCAGCACAGTAAAACTGCCGGTCTATTTGTGAACATGCCAAACAGCCAAGTAACACCCGTTAGAATCAACTCAACACACTAAAATACGTAACAGAGTATGTCTATTTAGGACAAACAGTTGCATTCCAGTATCATATGGGCAAATAAATCAAAAGAATTTTCTCGGCATGGAGAGCATTCTGGTCATTGAAATTCACACCGGTGGACAGTACTTTGAGGTGAAAACTGAGGTTAGTCGTGCTGGACTCCTGCATATTCCCAATACTATTATATGGATGCCAAACTTGAAGCCTAGCTGAATTGTAAAATAATTATATTAGCATCTGCAATGGAACGAAAGTACTAGGTATATCTCTCGTGGATGAAATATCATCTGTGGAATTAAGAAAGATGTCGGGACTAAACGACGTGGCTCAACGTGTAAACAGCCTGAAGTGGAAATGGAGCGGACATGTAGCAAGGTTACCAAGCAGCAGATGGGGACTTATAGTTATCACATGGGATCATTAGGAGAGGAAGAGGGAGACCGAGAACGAGGTGGGCAGACTCCTTCAGGAAAGCAGCCGGGACACACTAGATCAGCGTAACATGGAACCGCAGTACCTGGAAGAGGCTAGGAAAAAGCTACAGAAAGAAGAGAGAACAACTAAAGCCTATAGTGAAAGTGATAACAAACTACAATACAATAACTTAATAGACTCAGCACTTGAACCTGCTAGTTAAATTGTGTTAAACTTGTAAAATAAGAAACATTATAGACTTAACAAACTCATAGGGATAAAAACTCATATGGACTCGCTCACCTTATGAGAAATCAATGAGCCCCACGCTGGCGGAGGCCCTAGCCCTGGATGGTACATAAGTGGCTTAATTCGTTCATTCATTCATTTATACATTTCCCCACACTATACGTAATAAAAAGGAAGAAAGCGTAGTTCAAGTGCGGTCACCACCGGCTGCAAGACGCATGAACAGTTAAGGTTTACAACAACTATATTGTTCGATCTATCAAAATATTTTCAAATATTTAATGTTTCATTCTTTTAGCAGATTAAAATCCACAAAAGTAAAACTAATTTTATTTGAAGTAATAATTTTATTTAAGATTATTCTGAACTAGAGAAGAAAATTAAGGAATTAAAAAATCTAAATATGGGTAAATTATTGTCAATAAAATAGCCAGAAGACTACATAAAGTTGACAAACATGGACTACACTTGGTATGAAATAAGTTGTAGGGTTTTTTCCTAAAAGCGTTTGCGCTCTCTCTCTCTCCCAAATAACGCCAGCTAACCTTAATGTGCTAAAACCTGCACTAAAGACTGAACGACTTTATTATTTTGTTTCGTTCCGGTGAGTGTCAAAGTCAAGCAAGCTCAGGGACTGGTGAAAATAGGTAGGAGAAAGTAGTAGTCTCTAACTGACAGCATTCACTCTCTTTCTCTCACTCTGTACGCACGTTGCCAAAAAAGAGAGCCCGAGGGAGATTGGGACGTTGGAGGTCGACGCTGTTCTGACCTTAAAAGTGACCTCTGCCACCTTCTCTTATCAATCTTCCCATCTCATCTCATCCACACATACGTTGTGTCACTCTCTCATTCCCTTAAAGCCAAGTTGTTTTTCATTCCTCCACGGCAAAGTTGCCTGTGTAATGTAATCATTACACGGGGAATTCCGGCTAGACACATTTCTCATATGAAGAACCCACCAGCAAAAGCAAAGTTGACTGCTGGTAGGTAAATGAAAGTGAAGGTGAAAATGTAAAGCACGTTTCATAATTAGACCGGAAAAAAAATAATAAAACTGAAATAGTGAGCGGTTTCTAAAAACTAAGAACAAATTAATTAGATGTTAGTTATTTCAGTTAGTGTAAAATATGGATAATTTATTCAAATTTCATTTCCAAAATAATCATATATAGTGTTACAAGCCAATATATAAATTGACCAATTAAACCAAATGAAAGGACTTTCATTATATGAAGAGCTATAAAACTTAGTAGTCCTCCTTATGGAGCTGCGGGTCAAGAGAGTAGCCTCAGAACTTTAAAAGGAAGCCTACTGGATAGTACGGTAATACCGAACGCTCTTGAAACGAGGCGAAACTTAGGGTTCCAACATGACGGAGCTCCTGCACATATTTCACTTGCATGGAGCAATTGTGTCACCATCTTCTCGCATTCTATGCTTCATATTGTCCTGTCGTGGCCCACTGTACTCCTTTTATTATCATAAGGCCGGACATGTGAGCGAGATCACAATACTTAATTAAATACACGTATATAGACAACATCTCTACTCAAAATGAAGTGAAAACAAGGAAATAAAGTACAGATGTATTCTATGCAAATATAAACATTTCTAAACTTTAAACCATACTTTTATTACCCTTCGTAAAGTTATGGGTTCGACTTGTCCGTTACCTTCGATGTTTTCTTTTGCCACCTTCACTTGTCTTTCGCCTTTGAAAAACACAAGCGGTTCGAAATATTGTAATGTGTGTGTGTGTGTGTGTTTGTTACTATTTACGTTTTCCAGTCATTTCTGCTTCTCTAGTTTTTTTATATTAGCTACATCGTTCTAAAAGTTACTTTATTTTTCATTTTATTATATACAGGATGCGGAAAAAAACAAAGTGCAGAAAATGGTATGGTAAAAGGTAGTACCAAACTAAGCATTTTGAGGTTAGGAACATGGGGTCGCAGTAGCAGTATAACAGGAGCGCTGTATGAACAAAATTGAAATCTGGGTTATGTAACATCTTCATTTGCCGATGAAAATGAAATGCAACTCACACAAGTGTGTGTACTGTCTGAACTAATGAGTATGTTACACAATGAGAAAATAAACATTACATGTGCGTACTTAATTGATGCACTGTACAACACATCTTAAAAATGTTGGCTGGAGAAAATCAAATGTTTGTGCACACTGTAATTCATGTTACAACATGCCCTAAAATATCTGACTGATAAACGCTTTTGTTTCTTAATGTACAGTTACATTAGAGAAATCTAAAAAATCTTGCAATTATTAATGCTTAATTAATGTCAACATGCCATAGCAAATGTCCTATACGACCACCGTTTTCATGCTGGTAAACAACACAGCGGTGTTGCAATCTCTGAAATACAGCGAGTTATGTGAAGCACTGCTAACATAATGCGACCTATTAAGTCTTGTGTATCCTCAACTAGTGTTTTATAAATTGATCTTTTAATGGTGCTTCAGAGCAAAACATCCAGCGGTGTGAAGTTACGCGACCGTGGAGGTCATCGAATTGGTCCACCGCACCCGATCCATCTGTCACCAAATGTTCTATTTAGGTGATATGGAGCTGCAAGTGAAAAATGTGCAGGAGCTCCGTCATGTTGTAACCCTAAGTTTCGCCTCGTTTCAAGTACTATCCAGTAGGCTTCAAAACACAAATGCTGTAATGAACAACTGACACACCTAGCGGTAGTGTCTAGTACTGTACAAGAGTGTGTTTTGTTCACATCTGACACGCCACAACCAAGTTTCACAATCTGAGAATCTAACATGACGCATTTAATATTGACACGTGTAGCGCAGTGTTCTACAATTTGCTGCACATTGTTTTTCCCCATCCAGTATATATAATATCTTACTTAGCATTGCCATTAATTTGCAAATGTGAACTATAATACCCTATTTGTAATTGGGAGTCGAGTTCTCCACCAAACGGTTTAGTCATCACAACAGATATCCACTTCTTTGGGAGTAAAGAGCATATTCATATACAGCTCATCAGCTAAATACCTTTCCCATCTCCTTTGAATAACGGGAGAAAAAAAACAGCTGAAGAAAAGGTAGAGAGGGAATAAGAGACGTGTATGCCGTATGTCATGTTTTGTTCATTAGCCCTGTTATCTCTGACACACCGGTTTAGAAGTATCAAGAAGGTATAGCTCTCTCCTGGAATAGGAATTTCAAATCCCATAAGACTGCTGATGTTTCCTCTTCACTAACCCTTCTCGTTTTCTTCTAAACTTCCCCATCTCCTGCTTTTCCGATGCGCGGACACACAGCAGAAGGAAGACGCTATTACCTTCATTTCGGTTAATGGAAGAGATTTGCCACAGCTGCCAATTATACACCAGAGGATTGCTCGGCTAACGACGTTTAGGCTCTCTCATTCATTCGACCCTTCAAGCCAAATGCGTCTCCCTCTACAGAGACGTAACAACTTCTAACTCCGGCGGTCAGCAAAGTAACAGCTAGCTGGGACATGGATGCTTTTTTGTATTTTCAAAGTATCTTACCTTGCAGTAAATCTTCAGGACGGCGAATAAAATTAATTAATAGTAGCACTAATGAGTTCCTGGTAGACCTGTTTGTAAACGAAGTATATACAGAGTGTTCCAAGAAAGTAACCTGAACTAAAAACCAAAACTTGCACAAACTATGTTCATCATGCGGTCATAGATCCATGCAACCAAATCAGTATCCTAATCTGAATTTATAGCAGTCATTACGAACTCTAAATTTACACAGAATTCATTAACAGTACGTGATGAAACACAGTTCTTTTACCATTTCCACAAAAAAGCATCACACACCTTGAGATCTGAACTTTTGACAGGATAGGGAAAGGCAGATCCGTTAAACACAACCCTTTTCGGAAACAGTTTCCAGAGGAACATCAGATTACCATGACCGATATGTGAATTAGCCCCACCTTATTGAAAAACTTGCTGCTCGAAATCTAAATTATTGATTTCACAAAATACCTTTAAATCGGCATGGAAGCGGATAAGGATCTACTCTCAGTAGCCATTAGCACTGACAGTGATGGTCGTACCATTCATTGTCATCTTGAATGAAGAGTCGGTCTTGGTGGTGTAGTGGTTTACCATACCTGCCTCCTAAACCCAAGATCGCGTATTCAATCCCGGCCATTATAGATGGATATTTTTCGGACGTAAAAATCCCAAGTTTGGCTTCCTCCGGAAGGGTAGTAAAGCCGTGGATCCCATGTCCTATATTTACACCACGAAAAAGAACCTCAATGCTGAAAGAAGAGGCCTCCGAGCAAAATTGATCGGTCGTTTCATGCCTTGAATTGAATGAGATGCTGATGACCTGTGATGTTAAAGAGCGTCTGTAAATAAACTAAATTAACATCTTGAATGAAATGCAGGTCAATAAAGCCACGAATAGGCAGCCTATATGGTTACTTTTACAGAATGTAGGGGTTTCTGCAGGTGTTCATCAGGCTTCTTCCAACAAAGGAAACGTCCTGCTTGTTAATGCAGTAGCTTGTGGAGTCATTTAACCACCACCAATTGGTGATCCACATAAAGGCAGGCCAGTGCACGGGCACTGTGCTGCTCAAGAGACGTTAACTCATGCAGTACCTGTATTCGGTAGAAGCGAGCTTAATTTTCTTAACCATACGTCACACACCAATGGTTTCCAGATGTAATTCCTTGGAAATGCGCCTCTTCTTTGACTATTGCAGCACTTTTTTCATAATATTCCCGATATTATGATTATTCCTAGTGCTGCAGGATATGCTGGAGAGTACAGAATTATGATTAACCACATACCCAGTTTCCCGTGGCATTTCCACCTGTGACAGGAGGGTTTTATTTGGTGGTGCAGGCCTTCGGTAATTGTCTTGAAACCTGGTTGCTATGGATGGCATTCCGTCCTGCCCCATAGCTACGGAAATAATGTTTTACGTACCATGCACTTTCCTGGATGGCGTACAGTGGCATGCGGGCTGACTCTCAAGTCTATGGTAAACATAACCATAATATATATATATATATATATACACACAATGATCAGTTCGTTCTGTTATCCTTTTTTGCAACATTCTACAGTTCTCTCTCTTGATGTTATATGTCTGGCGCCACTTTTTCCAGTTATCGGTTACTGAACATTAAACATTTTCCTAACAAGCTATAAAATAAAATTACTTGAAAAAATACCTTAGCTATTTTAAGAATTAGGTTTTAAAACGGTCAAGGACGTATCTCCTGAAATCTCAAAATGATGCAACAATTAAATATTTCACATACGTGTTTCTATTTTATATTGAATTGACTTAGTTTCTGCAGTTCCTTATGCTGAAACATGTGTGAGGTTACTATACCAAGGATGATTTAGCTACGCTTATTTTCGCACAGAGGAAAGAGTGACAGGTGTTAAATCTATCGCTCTCATAGTTACCAATTAGGAGATATTTTTTGACAAAAGAAGCTATAGTTCTAAATTTATGGTACATTTTGGCTGCTGTGTGGTATTAAATATGAACCTTTAAAATGACCTTTTCGCTTTGTATAACTTATACCAATATAAATTAATATTGACATTTTAAATATGTTTATATTTTTTAATTTGTATTATTATTTTTATATTTTTTAATGTTTTAATAAAAAGTTTACTCTGTGTACTCCTTTACCAATATAATTATCCAATTAATCAAATTTTATATTATTTACTATTTACATAATTATTTTTAGATTTGTTGATATTTTAACTTTTTATAATGAAATATATACTTCCATATTTTTACTAATGAAAGTCTGCAATACGCAAATTTATTCTTACTATTTTAGATGACTTTAATTGTTTTATTACCTATGTTAATATTTCAGTTGTATATTACACATTTGGATTTTAGAAGGAATTGTTTTTTGTTTATAATTGCTTAGCGTGGAGATCTTTAGTGAAAAATAAGAATGTACCAAAATTAATACTAATAATACGCTCTGGGCGGAGATTAAAATTTACACGTTAAAACCTATGAAAGTCGCACCCAATAACATTTGTTATATTTCGTTTTGGTATAAGCCTTCAACAACATAATTTAAATAATCGAAAATGTGTATATACTCTTTTACCGCAGTTTCAGTAAAACCTGGCCAGCTTCACGAGTTGCAACGAGTGTCTCCGAATGAAACCGTAGACGGAAACTAAGCTCTTAGGAAGAAAAGACAAAACACTCAACCTGTTCTCCGAAGTTAAAATTCGTGAGGTTCACTGCTGACCAGCTACTATTCGTTTATATGGAGGAAAAAAAAAAAAAAAAAAAAAACCACGAATGCATTAAATGTAATATATCCTTTTGATATTTCTTAGCAAAATTCTTAGAGTGAGTTGCTGCCTAGCCGATTCTTTGAACGCAATAGCAATGCTAGTGCTACATCTTTCTTACTAATATATTTTGTGCTAACATCCAGTTATTATCGTACTTTATTTGTTCGCGAAAATTTGTGTTGTTTTCTATTGCTGCTATCTTATTTTATAATTTATTTAATAATTGAATAACGCATGAACATTAAAGAATGTCTAAATGGACGTAAAGTTCCCCAATATCAATTCGATGTTGGACTAAAACGGCATTATTTCTCTCACAACATGATATTCACGACAGTTACTGTTAAACTCAACTGTCGAACTGTTATTAATTAATTAATTACACAAACGGAGCGCAGTATGACCATGTTTTAAATATGAACGCAGTGAGTCGTAAATATTAGCGCCAGAATGACAGTGAGGCATACCGGTTTTATATGGGACATCATGTATTATCTACGATCTATGTTTATGTTTTCTTTTTTATTAAATTATATTACTGCTTTTGTAATATCAATTTACTCTATCTACTTTTCAATAAAATTATTGTATTATTAAGTCTAGTATTTTAGAAAAAGTTTCTTTGCTGATCCTTTGCAAACTTTTATTAAGCGAACTTTTTACGGAACATAGGCAAACACTATAAATATTTTCGTTACCCAGGTGATTATACTATTTATTTGTTTTCTGTATCCACAAAACAGTCCTAAATATTATATCGTATGATATTCAGCTTTCTTTGAATGAATTTACTTGCGGCACGATTAAATTGTCTTTTATTGCTGCCGATGACAATGAACTTAAGGGAATGCATTAAAAACGTACTGCTACGTAGTTCCCCTATAGCTTTGAGCTATCACGCCACTGATTGCTCAACTCCTGTCAATAAATTAGAGCGATGTTTTGTAGGTATTTATGGGAGGAAGGGACGCACTGATTGCAAGTGAAGTCCACAGTGGAAGACAATAAAAGCAGCTCCGTTTACGAGCACTTAGGTACTGATTGCGCGAAAACTACAGTTCGCAAAACAATCGTGTGTGCTCCTTGGCTGGTAAAAATCGAGTACAAATGCTGTCATTGTTCTCTCTTAAAAACTAAACTGTAATTTTGTTGTTACGAATGCGCTCTAGTAATGCTACTAATTTGCTGCCTGGGAAAGCTGGGAAGCTGTTATATATATATCTTGTGTTTTCCATTTGTTTATGTATCATTCTAATTACATTTCCTCTATCGCAGATTAATATATAGCGAAAGTACCTCTGCAAATATGAGGGTAAGCCATTAAGCAGGTTACAAATTTACGTGTAGAACTCAAATTTGGATGAGGCATGGAGACTATTCCCCCTAGAAGGCAGCATTAGTCTGGTATCAATAGGTGATATTCGACACGAAACAATCGATGTTTACAATAATGAAACAGTTGCAAGAGAATGACATCTCTGAGTGAGTGTACAACCCTCCAGCAGGGCTCCGTTGTGCGATTTTTGTGAGCAAAAAGTATGTAATCAAAAGATATTCATAAAGTAATTCTTTCCATCTACTGTGAGAACTGCCTGTCACTTCAAACTGTTTACAATTTTGTGTGCAGAAGTTCTGGTATCAAAGATGAGTACCGCGTTGGCCGGCCAACAGAGGCGAATTTGCAGAGTTAAATTTTTTCGTGCAGGCAGAATGGTAACTATAGCCGCTGCTATTGATTGTTCACACGACATGGTCTACCTCATTATGCGTGATAGGTTAGGTTTGCACAAAGTCTGGCAGCCAGCATGCTGACCCTACAACATAACATGCAAAGAATGGGTCTGGCATTACAGCATCTTAATCGCTACCACGAAGAGCACGATATGCTAGCCCTAATTGTCACAGGAGACGAGTCTTGGGTTCACCATTACAGTCTGAGACGTAGCGTTGCTTGAGAAAAAAAGTTTAAAGTGACACCATCCGCGGGAAAGGAATACTCACAGACTTCTGGGATTACAAACGCATAATGCTCAGCACATTCCAGTCTCAAGGACAAACCTTAAATGCTGACAGTCTTGGATTCACCATTACCAACCTGAGACATAGCGTCGCCTGCGGAAAAAAAAAAAAAAAAAAAGTTTAAAGTGACACCATCCGCGGGAAAGGAATGCTCACAGTCTTTTTGGATTACAAACGCTAAACGCTCAGCACATTCCAATCTGAAGGACAAACCTTAAATGCTAACCCGTAATGTATCATTCTCAGGGAACTTCGCAATGCCCATTCAACGGAAGTAACGCCACGAGTAGCTGAAGTTGTTAAAGCACGGACTCGTGAGCGGGTGGTCCGAGATTCGATTCCCATCAGGACCGTCCTGCCTGACCGAAGTTTTTTTCCAGGTTTTACTCAGTCCTCATAAATGGCAAATTCCGGGGAGGTACCCTAAACCTAGGCCTGGAACATTTCCTTCCTTAAAAGAAATCCTTTCCCAATGTATCATTTCGTCTCATGTTTCATCAGTGCCACCGCCTGTGGTGCTCCAGTAGTAAAACAGGCGTTAAACACTAACCCACCAAGTTCCTCACTTCTTGAATTTTTTCTCGTTCGCATCTTCCCCAGGCCAGCCAGAGCGAGGTTTATCTTTCAAAGTCTTTCCCCGTTCTTCAAATGATCGAATCCATTGCAACGGTATCAAAGGAACACGCTTGATCACCATGAACAGCTATCAAATCCTCGTGATTTTTTTGCTCTTTCTCCTAGCTTATAGCGTGAGAAAATTTAGACTCTAAAGTTTTCTTTATAAATAAATATTAACGACTTTTCACCAGCTATTAACACAGATTGAACTCAACAGACTTCACGATAATGATTATGCAAGTTTAAACTTACACTTACGCATATTTTGATAGTTAATTGCTGCCAACTTTATTAATTGTATTTTTGTACACATGATTGTCAAACAACTGTTGGCTGATTGCAAAATTTTGAGTGCCTCTCGTAGACACTGTGAAAATATAGGATCTATAAGAAAGAAAACAATGAACCAAAAAGGAAAAATATTCCACACAAATAAATAAGAAGATATTTTCCCGGATATTTGTTCAGGGGAAGGTTTTTGCTACTTTTGGCCAACTCAGTTTGTAATACAGGACACTTATTTGAAAACCCTATATAACATAATCTTTTTTGCAACGATTTTGCTGAAACAGTTACAAAGAATTTTTTATTATTTATTATTGGAATGAGAATGGTGCAGAAAACATTTTATCATAAGCTTATTCAAGTAAGGCAAGAAAAGTATGAGAACCTTTGTCATTATGTAAGGAAGAGAACTCTCAAACGTTTTAGTGTAATTGAATTAACATTTTGTAAATAAATCCCTACTGTGCAAATGTGACTTTAACTGGTGACTGATAAATCCTTTTTCATCTCTCAACCAGCCAATGAGCATACAGTTTTTTCTTGTCGTTTTAAAAGAGCCCTTTAAACCTCGTATTTAAAAAGAGGCTGTTAAAATATATCTCAGGCGATTTGTTTGGGAGTTTAAGTTCACTTTTCACAATGTGATTATACCGAGATGAAATAATAAAATTCCGGAGAACAGAAAGAGCGTTTACAGGAGTTCTCCGAAATTAGCTGCTCGAGCAAAGAGCTTATGTGCACACCGATAAAAGGCTAGCCCAGAGAAAAAGAAAAAAAGAATATATCCGGAGCAGAATTGAAGTGAGGCTCTCCATCTCTGTCGCGCTAATGAGCCGGTCAGCAGCAGCCCAATATTACCGGGTTACTGCCCTCCAAGGGGCTTCTGTACGACCTTGCGTTTCCTTATTTCTTTTTCGTTCCAATATCTTCTGCCTTGTTGGCAAGAGAAGAGATTCGGCTAATTTTATAAACTGTGTGGGCGCGCATGAGTGCATGAGAGAGAGGGACATACATGGTTTTAACTGTAGGACATTCACAAAAAATGCAAACACGTTGATCTTTAGAAAAAATAAGTATTATAGACTGAAACATTTTATCTTTGTACCAAAATCGACTTACTGTGATTTTATTTTTTAGAGGTACCAATGTTAATAAACATGTGTCTCTCTTTAATGTTTAAATACACTTCGAGTGATCATACTTGGCTGTAACCACGAAAACGCTTGAACACTTACAAGGTACATTTGCTCACAATTATCAAGCAAGATGCTGGAACTGCCTCCCTTCATTTTGCATACATTTCTGGCATCGTTTATGAAATTAACCATTACCCTCTGCAGTTCCCTCTGAAAAGTGGAAGAAATTTCTTCACAAAGGTTGTCAGTTCACCTAATGTCTGTGTGTTTGTCTTGAGCAGTGTTTCCTTTAATAACCCCAGAAATAAAATTTGCAGGGCGTTATTGGGCTGTATGTGCTGTTGCAGGGTCCTTTTGGAAAGTCGCGAAACTCACAATTAATTCACAGAAAAAGGACTGCACAGTATTCTGCACGTACCTGTAACTATCGTTTCTTTAAAAAAAAAAAGGAATCTATTATTCTGTCGCCGCTAATGGCGCAACACACTTCTACCTTTTGATTATGCAGCGGTTTTTCTGAAGCAGGTTAGGTTTTTCTGAACTCCAATATCGGTTGTTTTGTGAATTGACTTACCCACTGGATGGAACCATGTTTCGTCCGGAAAGAAAATTAGATTAAAGTAAATTTTTACATCATGCACACTAATCAAAATATATTCACCAAATCTACTCCTGAATGCAGGGTCACCCGGTTTATGTAATTTATAGGGTTTTAACTCGGTAGCTTTGTAGCCGTCCGAACACAGGAATAGGAAATTCCGTTTGCTGAGAAAGACGTCGAAGTGATTTTTAAGGAAAACGTTGCAAAGCATGACCAATGCATTTAAAGTTTCTTCTGTGAGTGTTGTACGTGGCTGGGTACGCTTTTGATCAAGAATATTTTCCGTTACACGACAGTTACTTATCAATTTGTGAATCGAACTTGAACTTGCAGTTGATTATCAGGGAATTTGTCTTCATGCAGTCTCTTTTGAAACGTAACAAAAGACAACTATAAAATAAATTATTATATATATTAGCGGTAAAAATAGAGGAAAACATAACTTATATAACCTAATTTAATTATTTACAAATAATTTTATAGGTAAAAATTAAAGATATCGTTGCATTGAACATTATGGTAATTCAAGAATGATCAAAGTAGTTGAATTAATTATTTCCATAGTTTAACATCTTTTGAAGTTGCAGAGCGGTTTTGGCAATTTTCCGTTTCTAGGACATAGGTGCATGGTCGAAATCATCGATCTATCTGTTAAAGATTTCCTGAATTTTCCATAATTTCAGGGAATTCCGAAGGAAGTACGTAAGCTATTGCGGTATGGTCTCAAAAAAAAATATTATATATATATATATATATATATATATATATATATATATATATATAAGCGAATTCCGAAGGAAAGTAAGTTATTGTGGTTGTACCATGGAAAGATTTTTAATGATCTATCGAAATCTGCATCGATCGTGCCTATTACGCATCTTATTTTTTTTTTTTTTGAAAAAAAAATATCTAAAAATACTCATATAATGTGATCGTGTGCGTGTGTGTGTGTGTGTGTGTGCGCGCGCGTGTGTGTCCTTTCTCTCTCTAGCGGTCGCAAACTCGGTATATAAACATCAATTAACAAACGATTACTCAATATCGTTAACCAGCAAAATTGAACTGTTAGGAATGGGTGTCAACATAAAATTAAAAAATGTTTTTAAACTTTTGTAAACACTTTCTAACATCCGCAATTTTTATTTTTTCTCAACCAAACTAGGTATATTTATTTAGAATTAAATGATAAAAGTGTTTTTCGAAAGTCATGGCAATCGGGGACTAGGAGGGGGTATAACTGAAAAACAAGTGGAGGTTACTAGGAGGGAGTGTGCACCTGAAAAACAAGTGGAGGTTAAAGCGAAATTTAAAGTTGCTTTAGCAGCCATAATATTATTTTTTTAAAGAAAACTCGGCATATGCCATTAAAATAAAATGGTAAATATATTTTCCAAAAAACATTGAAATCGGACTATTGAATGGGGGAGTGGAGGTTTACATGAAACCTGAAATTTAAAAAGTGCTTTAGCGGTTTTTATATATGTTTTTTTTTATCGAAACGAAACTCCATATATAACCTTTAAATATATAAGAAAAGTAGATTATGAAAATCAGGGAAATCGGGCATTAAGACCGAGAGTTTAAGTGAAGCCCAAAATATATAATTCACTCCAACAGCACCAATATATATTTTTTGCAACAAAGGTCGGCATATACCATTTACATAAAATAAAAATAGTTTCTGAAAACCAATGAAATCGGATTATTAGGAGGACGAATTAAAAAATTATTCTAAAGTATAAAAGAAAACATTAATTCATCATATTTTTTATTTATAACTATGTATATTTTGTATTTTTAATAAAAGCACTGTCATGAAGATAGCAAATGTTAAACATTAATCTAATATGTATTTAATAAACATATTTGAATGTAAGAGCGCTTTGTAATAACATTCAGAAAACTTTTAGTTATATGTTTTATTAGAATACCATTTAAATTAAATTTTATGGCCAATGAAAATTGATATGACTTTCTATTGTTTTTATTAACATTTTGTACAATGTATTTGTTGCTAAATAATGATATGTTTTTGTTTTATTGAAGCATATGAACATCTTAAATACACTATGTAACTAGAAACTTTCTTCTATTTCTGTATTTTAGTCAAGGGCTCAGTTCATAAACATGGTTATATTTAAAAATACTCAATACCCACACAGTATAACTTTATCTGGCAGTGGCCATTGCATTTAATCAATAGTATACCATTAATTTTTGTGGTTTAATCTCAACAATAATAATAATAATGGTTCTAAGAATGCAGTTTCTCTTTTGTGATTATTATAGGTTGCGAGAATTCTAATTTGGTTTCCCTAACACCACACAGTAATGCCATAACTAATTCACTTTCATTAATTAATAAGGCCTAATTTGGATTTTATAATAATTTTTATTAAAGTTATACAACTAGGTGAGGAATTCTCTTAGTTCACGTAGTTCCTGCGAGACGGACTTTTTATAGTAATCTTAGCAGTGTTGAAGCCTGACATTATCAATTGCAATCTTTATAGGCTACTCCACATAAATAATACAGCAAGTTATTATTTAAAAATAAAAAATACCTTACTTTGTAGGTTTTTTCCCCCCTTTCGTAAAAGCGGTCCAGGCTTACTTATGGGATTATAGAAGAACAGAAACAAAGAAAGAACTGGATTAAGAACCGCATACCGTATGAAGAAAGAAAGCGAAGGTGTATCATTCTTATATTGTTTATCTTTTGTCGTGACTTGCAATTTTCTTAAGAGCTTAGAAAGTTGAGTAGCTTTAAGGCCATTATCACAACGCCCTCTTCTCACAATGATTTTGCTTTGTAATTCATTTCTACATTTCTTTACATGTAGATGAAGAAATAGTTTGACCTCAGAAAAATGCTGACGTATACAAGCTCTCTGGAGTTCGTGTAAAAGACATTCTTCACGCTCAGCCTAAAGTTGCAATTTTTTTTTATTGACAACGAATTCTAACCTTAATTTGCTTAGGTGTTATAATAACTTACAAATGCATTAACCTACTATCATTGACACATAGACACATGTTCTCGTTCCGTGAAATTGACAGACGGGTAAATTCAATCTGCGCTCACCTGATGGACGTGAAAGAGTTTAGAGAATGAGGGGAGAGCGATTTGCACAATGCTGCATTTTCCGAAAAGTTTCCACTTAGAGGTGGAGTGATGGTTTGGGTAGGTCAATGGGTGCTCGCACTGAGTTAATTTTAGTATAAATTGGGTGTGTAACGGCTGATATACATAAATGAATGTTCGGCTAATCATTTGGCCCTTTACAAGCAACACTTTTCTTTTAATGCATGACAATGCTCGTCCGCATATTGCACACGTGATCAGAGATTATCTCCAAGAAGTAGGATCCTCAAGAACCTGGTCAAAAGCATGCTCAAGACGTATAAATACAGTTATTCAAGCCAGAGATGGGTGAGGTCCATTATTAAAATGCGTTTGAAATGTTTTAAGCATCGAAAAATATACTCGCAATTAAAGCAAGACTTATCACGTCCTTCTTAACTTTTCTACCAGAGAGTTAAATGTTTGTTTCTATTGTTGTAACTTAAGGTGCTTAATAAAACAATATTTTGTTTAAATGGACATTCTTTAATTTTAAAATAATTAAGAGGAAAATATAAGGATTAAGAAAAAATATAATCAAACATAAAAATTTTTTATTTTATTTTTTTATTTGTTTGTTTTAATTTATTGGTCCCTCGGTGTAGTGAAACACTGTACAGACATGCTGCAACAGATAGCTAAATGTGCTCAATGAACGGCATATTATTGCAGTATTGGAAAGATTGGAAAGATGGAAAAAATCATAACTCATTCCGAGAACTTTTCACATAATCAAAAGACTTTTCCTTGTATTTTTGTTCGCTTTAATTTAATGGTTATAAAATTATACTTATGACAAGCATGTTTTCCCCTGGTCGTTTAGACGAATAAAAGGTTGGGCCTTTCCTTTTCAATGCTTCCATTTCATTTGATTTCATCCCATTTGTGAATTTAAAAATGCCAGGCAAAATGACCTGATCCTGTGTGACAGTTTGGAAAGGTTTCTGCTCTCCCGGCGCGTGGTATGGAGAGAAGCTGCGTTTGCGATGGGGGTGTTCTATGTGGAACCATGTTAAAGACCTCGCCTGCATCGCTTCTCACGTCCCTAGATTCTGGCCGCCCAGTGTCTCCCTTGTATCATTCCTTCCTTCCGGAGATGTCGCCATTAGGATCGTAGGCACAAATGATCAGCTCTTGTGCACTGCTGGTACCAAAAATGCCTCTTCTATCTCTACCAATCAAATCCAATTGGCCGAATTGGAAAAATTATAGCTTTAGAAGAGAGTAATAAAAGAAAGAGAGGAATAAAAAAATCGTATTTGAAGTGTTCTCATTATGAGATTGTTGTAGGCTCTATAATTTAATTATATACTGCAATGTATCTTCATTAAACCAGTTATCTTGTAATGTTCATCACAATTCTCCAGCTGTATTGAGATTTCGTTCCAACTTATTTTTAAAGCGTATCTCCAGTTGAACAAAAAAAAAAGGAAAAGTGCACGCCAAGTCTATCTTAGAGTCGCTTACAAGCCAGTTCTTTTTTTTTCTGTCCTTTATGTGCTAGCATAACTCACAAGGGGAAGATAGTTAAATGCACCGACATCGATAAAGTGATATCTTTGCCTTCCCCACAGTATTGGATACGTACCAACTTTTACACAGAGCTGCAACTACTAAAACAAAATAAATTCTACAGAGACGAAGACATTATCATAAAACTAGTATGCACATTTTTCTCCCAATAACACCGTGTTTTGTAGCTACTGAAAGCTGTTGGGCTTGCAGAAACGAAGTTTCTCTTCCTTTGACTTTAAATATATATTCAGTTTCTTTAATTGTGCACCTATACAGGGTGAATCCGACTCCACCGACAAGTTGTTCAAGGTGGTTTTCTGAGTGTATTGATATAAGAAACCCATAATCTCCGGTGACTCACTATCGGGTAATTTCATTGCTTTTGTTTTGTTTAACTCAACTACCTTTGTGTCTGTTTACTCGGAATATGATTGTATCCAAACAAAGCACTGCTTTCACTGCTGTTTTCAATGCGGTCTGCCACAGGCTTGAACTCCTTGCCAGTTCTGTTTCAGTTTTGTTTCCTAATACGCATATGGTTTCAACATGATGGGTCGTAAGCACATTTTGCTGTAAATGTTGGGGAATATCTTGATGAACAGTTCAGGTACAGATATATAGGTGGTGGTCCTGTTCCATGGCCAACCGATCAGCAGATGTGACAGCCATTGACTTTTTCTTCGAGGGTCACATGAAGAGTCTAGTATACGTTAATTCTGTTGAAACTAATGTGGACCTGGTTGCTAGGATTGTAGCAGCCGCTGACGACGTGCACCAATCTCCTGGGATGCTGGAGCGTGTGCAGCAGTCCATGAGGTGTCGCTGAGAAGATCGTGGCGATCGACATTTTGAACATTTACTGTAAACAGTGTGATTTGGTTTTTTTTTTCATGCCATTTTTTGTAACGTTTAGTCGTTTATCCTTAAAAAGAAATAATTGCAATGTCAGGAGGTGATGAGTGGTTGATTAATTGGTGGCGGACCGTAATGTAAACACGCCTTACAGCAGTCAATTGTTTTGTTTTGTTTGGAAACAATCATATTCCGAGTAAACAGATACAAAGGTGGTTGAGTTATTACAAAAAGAAAACAGTGAAATCGCCCGGTAATGAGTCATCGGAGAGCATGGGTTCCTTATATCAAAACACTCATAAAAGATCTCTGAACAACCTGTCGGTAGAGTTCGGATTCACCCTAAAACTTTCGGCGTTCAATTAGACTAAGAACTTTGTACAAGGAAATCTGTGCCTAGCTACTAAACTGTTTTGCCATCCCTAATAAGCGGTCTCTATTGAACTTCCCCGACAGTCTTAGAGGAGCTTAGAACTCCGATTAAAATCTGTTAGCTCGAAGAAGCAGTACAAACAGAAAGGATTATAGAACTAGCCTCATGTAATTCCTGTACGGAACCGATGGCTTTTGTAGTTTGAAAGTCATCGAGCTCTTAGTATTATGCAAATCGAGGGGAAAGCTATGGTCAAAGTTTTAGT
This sequence comes from Metallyticus violacea, assembly GCA_030762175.1. Lineage (NCBI taxonomy): Eukaryota > Metazoa > Arthropoda > Insecta > Mantodea > Metallyticidae > Metallyticus > Metallyticus violacea. The sequence continues at coordinate 22,672,133 of CM060831.1, read as the reverse complement.
GTGCCAACACAGTAGAGAAACACACAGGAACAACACTGCTTTGTTGACTAGATATAAATATTATATTTATTTTGAAGTTCAAATGAAAATTCATTAAATTCATGATAAATACAAGTGTCATCGTTTACTACTCGTAGGAATAAAAACAAGACACTATCAGTCTTTCATTCCTGTATAGAAAGACGACACCATTTAAATTTAACTTGAATGCAAGCGGAAGGATTATCGTATTTATCTTGTTGATTGTTGACGTGGTATATTTACGGACACTCTTTAACAGCGTCCCATTCAATTCAGAGCGTGAAACGCCCGACAAATTTTGCTCAGAGGCCTCTTCTTTCAGTCTTGAGGTTCTTTTACATGCCGTAAATCTACGAAATGCGACCCATGGCTTTACTTCCCTTCCGAAGTAAACTGTACTTAGGAAAAATTCATCGATCCTGGCCTAGATTGAACCTGCGATTTTGGGTTTGGGAGGCAAGTATGGTTACGACTCATTAGGACCGACCTGCCTACAACTCAGAATTCATGTATAGAATATTTCCTGTTCACTGTTTATCTCGTGTTTATACGCATTAGCTTCGAACTGGGTGATTATTTGAAATACTTTACTTTATTAAACACATATATTCAATTTTCAAACTTTTGAAGCTAAGTTGAGAAAATATTTCTATCATTTTGTTTACGAGGGGCGTTCTAAAAGTTCTCGACCTGACCAAGAAAACACAGAGTTAATAGTTTATTTTTTTCAATATAGTCACCTTGTAAAATCATAGTCCATAGACTTTCAAACTTCTTAATATCGTCAGCAAATTAAGATTTTTACAAATGTGAAAAAATAAGCGTCTGTCCCAGCTCTAACTTCATCATTTGATGTGAATCTTTTACCACCCAGCCATTACTTCAGGTTTGGGAACAAAAAGTAATCGCTGGAGCCAAATCTGGCGAATAAGGTGGATGTGGAAGCACTTGGAAGCGAAGGTCAAGCAATTTTGCAGCAACAATCCAGACGTGTGTGAAAACCCATTATTATGATGAAAGGGAGCTTTTTTTTTCGCAAGATGTGCATGAGAAACCAGAAAACCGTAATCATGGCTTTTTCTCCAGATGGAAACCTATTTGCTTTCTTTGGTCTATTTTCGCCTCTTATTTGGACTGTTCGTCTCTGGCGTGCAGTGAGGAATCATGTTTCACCTACTGTTATGAAACGTCGCAAAAACTCATGGAAATCGCGTTTAAATAAGTCTAAACACTTGAAAAATGTTTATTCGAATGCATTTTTGGTCAATTGTTAACAAACACGGCGTCCATCGGGCGGAAAGCTTTCTCATACCCGAAACTTTGTATAAAAAATAGTGGACATAGCCTATCGAGGTCTTTGCAATGTCAGCCAACTCGCGTACCTTGAATCGGCGATCAATGAGTACGGCTTTGTGAATGTTTGTCATCATCTCGTCAGTCGTGGCAGTTTTGGGACACTCTGAGCGCTCATCACTTGTATGACCATGCTGTCTTCTGGCAGCCCACTTCTTAACCGTCGAAAACGAAGAGGAAGAATCTTTTAATGTGCAATTTAACTCTTTTTGTATATCTCTTGGAGTTAAACCCTTCAAACGTAGCACTTTATCACAGTTCATATTTCAGTTTTATCCATTTTGTGCACTAGTTTGTTTACATGATCTTCACAAACAAGTGATTACGCTTATGCGTCTGAAACTTTACAGTGCTGCATCTAAAGGATGATACTTAACAACTATCTGTAATTTGACCATCTTCACGACATCTCTGAATCAGGCCGAGAACTTTTAGATCATCCCCGTATTAAGAAATGGGTATAAACTTTTGTATTATCTTTGATAAGCCATTATTACATGTTTTCAAAATGTACGAAGAGTAAGTAACTTTCCCTACATTAGAGAAATATTTGTTTTTTTTTTTTGGTAAGTAATTTCATTAGAGGTGTTGGCAGCCCTGAGACAATTTCTTGAATGGCGCGTATTACTTTGCATAGTAAAGTGTCATAAAAAAACGAAAGCGTTGCGAATGTTTATCGTGAGTTAACTTCTGCTTATGGTTTGGATTGTTTGGAACGAAGGAGTTAAGTTTAGCTCGCGGCTGGCCGTTTATGCATTTATCTCAATAGAGCGCTTCCAGGAGGAAGATACCGGGCCGTTAGGATGCAGGGATGGCGACTGTGCCGATGTAAATGGGTCCTTCACATGTTTCCAGATAGAGCACTTCGTCGACGGTGAAACCGCTCCCCCTGAGGATTTCGAGTTCCTCTGAAGGTCCGGGGCAGAAAGTTTTCGATAGCGCAAGCTGCCATTACACCGTACCTGCCCATCTCAACACGAGCACGAATTTCTCGGTCTCATCCCACATGCTCAGCATGACACAATTCTCCCTTGATCAAATTCAGACACTTGCTGATACTGCTGTTGTATTTTCAGAGTCATACTCGTTCCTTCTGAGAAGATTTGTGCGTTTAATGAGTTCCTTATGGCGTTGCAATTTTAATGGTCATATATATTTAGAGAGAGAGCCGAAAAGTTCTGTTATAGAACTAACGCATTTAATTGACAAGATATTACTACTGAAAAACGGAAAATGAATATTAGAATAATTTTAAAAATAATGTTGGTTTTTTAAATTTTTTATTGCGATTGTGAACGGGAAAAGTGTATCAAGCATTTATTGCACCCTAAGTAGATAAACAGAACTTTATTTTTATTTAAAGTAACTTCAATTCTGTACATTTTTATTGTTATATTATTATATGGTACTTATTTAATTTAACGCAACATTGGGTTCTTTTTTAAGAGTCAGCAGTGTAATAAGTTACACTCTAACTGCATTGTATTGATGTATGTATTTATGCATTATCGGTTGAATAGAAAAGAAGTGCTTTGGTTGTAGTTCTGCCAATACAGATATAGTGCTGAACAAACATAACATCATTTTATTACAATTAATAAGAACAGTTGCACCTCCAGATACTACATTACAAAACAAACACACATCGAGGTGATAAAAGGGTAACAACAACTGCAGGTCGAAACATAAAATCTTCAGATCAGACAGCTATCGTTATAAATCAACGTTTTCTTGTGCCGGACTGGCTCAGTGCTGCATAAAAGAAACACTCAGGAAGTTTCCTGTTTTACAAGTTCACTATTTCATGATTAGTGAATCGTCTTATATGCAGAACCGGCGATCGTTAAAGCACTCTATCTGAATTTTTCCCCCACGTTTTCCTCAATCCTCATAAATGGCAAAGAGCGGGATCGTTTCCTTTCTTGAAAACAATGCTTTCCTAATATATCATTTCATCTCATGTATAATCGGTTTCCACCCCTGTGATGCCACAGAAGTGAACATCGTTAATTATTATTTAAAAATTGTATAAGCATGATGAACAAAAAATAGTCCAAAACGTCGGTACAGAAGCAACAGTTGCCGCGTCTTTCTCCCTGAATCAATACTGGATAGAGAAATGTGGGTCAGGTGTGCATGCACCCTTTATGAGGACGACTTTGCATTAATAATCGATCAAGTGGAGTACTCACTGACGCATGGGTAGCTCGTGATTCGCAGCAATTGCATCGCGCATTCAGACATTCATAGCAGCATGTCCACTTTGATAGTGTGACCATGCATATGTGTAATTGTCGTCCCCATAATCTCTGTGACTGTCTTTTACATGACTGAACCAGAGAGAAATGATCACTGAAGGTTTCAAAACATTACAGAACAAGTAGATTCTGTACTGACAATAAATGAGGGTCATATGAAAAGTTCTCGAAACGAATCACAAAATGACGGCATAGTTTTTTTTTTTAAAATCATTCTTATTTTTCAACATAATCTCCCTTGACATTAATGCACTTTATCTAGCGATGTTCGAAAGTCTTTAATACACTCACAGAAGTCAGATTCCTGCAGTTCTGTAAAATACGCCATAGCTGATGACTTAAGCTCTTCATTGGACGAAAATGTCTTTCATCAAGAAATTTTCTCACTTTAGGGCACAGATGATGCAGCCAAGTCGGATATGACAGCAAATCATACCCCAATTCATTGATTTTCGCCATTACAAAGACAAGAATTGGCTAGATGCAAGATAGTTTTCTTCCTTGATATACCCGGCCTTTTCTTATAGGCCCAAAAGGTTAGCAAATATGCTCCAGTGATAGATGTTTCAGTGAGAAGAAAAGCAATTCAGTATACCTTTAGCATCCCATAAAATCGACGCCGTGATCTGCTCAGTCGATTTCACACACTTTTCCTTATTGTGACGATTCCATTGTTTGCCCTGCTGTTTTGTTTCAGATGTGTAGAAGTGTGTACTCATGTTTCATCACTTGTCACAAATCGATGTATAACGACGGGATATCTCAGAAAAAGGGCCAAACTTTGTTGAGATTGCACTCAGATTCGCTTTTGATCCTGAGTGAGCACAGTTCTTCCCCTTAAATTGTGAAGTACGTTTTCCTCCTAAGTGGCCACAGTTTCAGCAACATCTTTTAATCGACGATCCTGCAGAACTATGTTGTATGGGTCATTTTCCAAGCTTTCGCGGCCACGTTTAAAATCCATGGTTCACTCGGAAAAGGTTGAAAATGATGGTGCAGAGTCCTCTGAAGTGTTTGTCATATCGGTATGAATTACCACACATTGCTCGGTATTTGACATCTTTTTAGTATGCACAGGTCTGCATTGCAACAAACAGCTATAGCTGCTACGATTCTTGACCAATCCAAGTATTATTCATAAATTTTTCTATGGAAGATGGCGGGTTTAGATAATAAAAATGTCTCGAAACTGCTGCTGCAATCTGTGGGTCAGTCCGAGAACTTTTCAAATGACCTCCTATTTATATTAAAGGAAATTATAAAAAAAAACATAAGAATGCAATAAATACCTTCACTTGTTCATCGGCTTTTCTCTTTTAAAATAAATAATTTGCCATATTCCTAGTGAACGCTATGCTTAATGTGTAATGCTTAAGTTATACTTATATGTGTTTCTGTCGTAATTGTAAGCCACACTCATGCAATACGTACAGCAGGATGATACATTGCATCTTGTGATGTCATGATAGTACGTATATTACTAGTCAAGCAAGTATGTTACACTACGAACGGCTTGGATATTTCTGGACATCGAATTCTGAGTGCGCATGTCACGAAATTGACTCTAGAACTGTGTTCTCCTACAGATGACTCTGCATAAGTATAGAGATGGCATACTTGAACAAAAACCGTTAACATTCATTGCTGTTTTATAATAACTCCAACACCTATCAGCCATGTCGTACATTTACGGCGCGAAAAAGAACCTCAAGCCTGAAAGAAGAGGCCTCTGAACAAAATTTGTCGGCCGTTTCACGCCCTAAATGGGACGTTGATGACCTGAGATGTTAAAGAGCGTCGGAAAATAAATCAATTAATAATAGTTAAAGAACCGCCGCAGGTGGTCGGGGTCGTTTAGGCGCGACTCGTGAGTGCGAGGTCTGGGGTTCGATTCCTACCAGGACCGTCCTTCTTGATGGAGGTTTATTCAGGTTTTCCTCAGTCGTCATAAATAGCAAATGCTGGGGAGATACCCTAAACTGCCTGGATCGTTTATTTCCTTCCATAAAAATAAATCCTTTCCCAATATATCATTGCATCTCATGTATCATCAGTGTCCCTCACCTGTGGTGCCTCAGTAATAAAAGCGGTGTTAAACACCATTCATTCATTTTATTCATCAGCGTTCATTCAATTTAGGGCATGAAACATCCGATAAATTTTGCCTAAAGGCCTCTTCTTTCAGGCTTGAGGTTCTTATACATGCCATAAATATAAACATGGCTTTACTTCATTTCCGAAGGAAGTCGTACTTAGGATTTTTAGGCCCGAAAAAATACATCGATCCTGGCCGGAATTGAACCCTCGATCTTGGGTTTAGAAGGAAAGTATGGTTACCACTACACCACCAGGACCGACTCTTCCATCTTTCTTTGTTATGGGGTCACTTGTAACTTTTTCCTAATATTTTATAAGTGTTATATAAGACTTGTGATGTGTTGGACTGCACTTTTGTGTAATAGGACGTTGAATCAAATGCATTTCCAGAAGAAACCATAATACCTTTCTTTTGTTTTTAGTAATTAATGCTTCCTTCTGAAAGCCACCGTTAATGACAGAAGCTTCACTAGCATTTTTTGAATGGCAAACGTTAAAGGAACTCTGAAAGAGTGTAGTCTTGTAAGGTAATGGTTGAACAAATCTTCTCTGTAAACGTACGCTCAGGCCAAGACAATAAAAGAGCTTTAGGGTGTAAAATCCGAAGAAGACTCTGATCCCTCGACAAATAATTCACTTTTAAATACATATCAGCGTCGCTTGGAAGGTGCCGTGCGTCAATAAACAATCGCGTTAATGGCATGAGGTTCCCCTGGGGCAGAGAATGGAATGCCCGTCACGAGATAAAACATATAACAGAGACTACCAAATCTTCCGCTTAGGGTGGGCCGGCAGTTGTTTGATGTTACGAAATCACTAAAAGCTGTGCTCTACCGTGCTGTGTTTACGTCTCCTAAGGAAATTTCATATAAAGCAACTCGCCTAGAAAATTAACTTAATGGGTCCTGTCCCACTGGGTTTTATACAACTTCTTCACGAAGAGCCGGCATGCAGCAGCAGCAGAGAACAGAGAACAGGCCGTCTCTATGACGAAATACATAACACAGAAGTGCTTCAACTCTTTCACAAATATTCCACGTTCTAAACGCATTCTTTGGTCTGGGTGAGAAGGGCATACAACATTGTTATCTAACCATCTCCCTCTCCTTCTATTTATTGATAAATCCATTCACTCGTCCTCGCCTATCCATGCAATCACAATCTTTTCTCCTTCCTCTTGGACAGCAATTCCCATTTAATACAGTAAATCATGACAGTGACAACATCGTTTTCTTGGTCTTCCTACTTATTCAGTTTTTAATTAGATACTTTTTTTGACATTATGTCTTCAATTATTTATATGGTATATTCTAAGGCCTACTCTTTCTATGTTTCTTTTCCTTTGGTTTATATTTCAAAAATGTTTTCGGATTCCATCTTCATTCACTGTTTCCACGTGGTCCATTCAGTACTTATATTGTTTCATTTCAATTCTTCAAGTAGGAGGACTAGTGAAAAAAGACTGAGATTTTTTTAACACTTAGAATACACTAGGTTCGGTCCAGATTGGTGTCGTATTTTTCAAGGCATTCTCTGTTCAGTTTTTCACGATGGCTCCGGAAGTACCAAAACGTTTCCCCTTAGCTCCTTTTTCAAATAGGTTAAGAGATAAAATTCAGGAGGCTAAGTCTGGGGAGTATGCAGGATGGGGGACGCATTCGAAGTTCCCCACACACTTCTACTCGCAAAATCTTCTGTTCAGGGAGTCAGTAATCTTGGAACCCACTTCGCCCATACGCGTCTCATGTTCAAGTGAGCATGCAGAATCGAAAATATACTACCATAGGAAACGTGTAACATGTCTGCAAGTTTGTTACTTTTTATTTGTCGGTCTTCATGAATAATGCCATCAGCTGTGTCAATCATGATTTCGTTTATTGCTGTTGCTGGAGCACCTGGACCGCCTTGCTTTGTTGTTGAAACACGGCCCGCCTTAAATTCCTTGAACCATCGAAGTGTTGTGGATTGTGACAGAACATCATCACCATATGCCTGCTGCAACAATCTGTAAGCTTCCACGCCGAATTTCTGCAGACGAAAGCAAAACTTCAACGCAGCATATTGCTCTTCACGAATCAACTCCATTTTATGTAGGCGACTGGCGAACTGACGTAGTTAGCTCTGTGTACAGAGTATGAGGAAGGAATTTCTGTTTTTGTCCACCAATTAGGGCTGATCCGTTTCCATGCAATATTGGTTCAACAAGGTTTCTTTGCTGTGCGCTATTAAACAAAATCGTCTTTGACTTGCACTCATCAAATTAGTCTGCTTTCCATTACTGCTCGAAGAAACCTCATCTTTGACATTTGCAGTCTCTTTGGCTACGGGCTATACTCACAATTATTGTATAGCATTACAATTTAGTTTTGTGATTTTCTTTCCCAGTGTTCTGTATATTTTCGACACATTGCATGAAATCTTGAAATATGAAAAGCTCAGTCAAACTAGCTATAAGCTGCTACCTGCACACGCATTATAGTCTTAGACATAGCCTTACTTGTGTTTTTCTTCTGTTTATATTGTTTCTTTATAATAATTAAACTTATTTTAAAAATAATAAAACAAATTCTCTTACCCTATTTGTAAGAGAATTTTAAGCAATAATCAAAGTTATTTGAATCCAGAAATGTACATAGCCTTCATTTAGACACGTGGCTGACTTAATGGACATTGGCTTGCTCTATTTCTAACCGGTTTGGTTTCCCCCTCCACTTTTTTTGCCTCTGTGCCTGTTAATCAGTTGATACTAGTTTTTGTGCTGTACAGAAGTTGAACGTTATGAGACCATGTTTCAGTGCTATAGTGTATTAGTACTGTTTACTACTGTCATGAAAAGAAGTGAGACAATTATTTATAGACAAATTCCCTGCTGTTCGTGCGCCTCACAGAGAAACCGTTAGTAATCTTGTGAACAGATTTAGGGAAACGGGATATTTTCTTGATAAGAAATCGAAAGTAAAACGCCGGGTTCTTACAGAGGAAAAACTCGATGACACCAGAGAAAAGTTAGAACAGAGTCAAAAGAAATCTGTGAGAAAGCTTGCACAGGAATCGGGTTTTTCCATAAACTCGGCTTGGAAGGTTACTAAACTATTAAAATTAAAACCCTATAAGATAACTCTAGTTCAGGAATTGCAACCACGCGATAATGTGAGTAGCTTAGCTTCTGGGTTGGATAATGTTTGCTCTATTGACCCGCATAAATACTGGAGTGCAGATCTTGTACACGAATGCCGTTGTATGTCCTTTTTTTTTTTTTTTTTTTTTTTTGTGCGTTGTAGAAATCTATGCACTTGAATTTAGCGGCTATGAATATCCGACTCCGCTGGTAAACACCGTGCTTCCTGGTGCCAAGCAAATCCCCTTTAAGCGGCCACGCGTTTGTTCAAAATTATTCTAACTGAACGAGGTTACTCTGTAAGTGTATTGGATCATAAATCCACATACATTTATGCAACAAAAACACATGCCTATTTATGATACACATTATGATTGTTAATGTAATTATTAATTATTAATAACCTTTCCACAAAGCAGTCGTATGCATATTTATTCTGAACTAACCTAATTTTACTTGATAACTACCCAGCAAGCACATCTCTACCGCCAAACTGATTAATGATATTTAAATAGTTAATTCAGTATGCATGTAACAGGTCAACAGGGATAAAACACCATCATCTTCTATATCATTTTGTTGAAGATCTAACTTACCTCTTTGATGCAATTCGTATTTTAATTTCATGACACGATTTTAGGTTATAACTAAATGAACGAAATATGATGTGTGCATTCCTTTAAACTCTCATAACCAAGCCGAAACAAAATTAGACATGACAATGGGGTATGGGCGTGAGAGATAGTGATAATTACACAGCCTATCACATAACAAAGTAAAAACCATTAAATCCCTCTTTAGCATCATTAACTGCAATAGTATAATGTGGAACATCCTTTTACTCGCTGCATTAGCCATGTAATTACCCTGTTTATTTATGTTTCATGATACATTTTTATCATCATGGTATTTCTAGTATGACAGAGAAAAATTACCATCTGATGTCAAACACAGGGTTATAATTTCGTTGTTAGGCGTTTTGTACTGCCACTCGCCTCGATTCAAGCTTTAATTCCAAGTTCATAACGCTTTACCCATTAATCTGCGAGAAACCGCTTATATGATGGCATTCGTTACCTACTTTTTTGAGATTTTAAGTTGTAATTGCAAATATAAACCATACATTACCTAGGATTGGATTGAGTTAATAAGGAACGAGTAGGTATGTTCTATACTTTTTCCATGCCCAAGGCTGACCGTTCGTGTCTACCTCCCCAATTGGGGGTGGTGGAAGTAAGGATGAGCCGGGCGGTCAGGATTCACGGTCCTGGAGTAAAACATCCCTATGTTAACGTATTCGGACCGCTCAGAATGAATTGATACCAAATGTTAGAACGGTAAATTCATGGATAGGAAATATGTTCACCTAAGTTACCAGGGTAACCACCTCCAAAAAAAATTCACAATGGCCGTCTCAAGGAATCTGAGCCATCGGAACTAATCCACATTGTTACTACACCCACTATACGGTCCATATTTGACGCCTTGTGATTTGTCCTTAGTATTGTGTGCATTTGAAGAAGTAATTGTGACTGTTAGGACATAATCAGAATGAAATCCTTTGATGGCGTCTTAAAGGACAATTTCTGTCCATTTTTCCTGAACTATTCTTATTAAATTACAATTACTACTCCTGTTGTATATATAAAGAATTTAAATATAGGGTTGTCCTAGTTTTCTTAATATATGTTGGTTCTCCTGGACATATTAATTATCAATAATAAGTTCTTTTATTCAAACATGTGTTTTAAATAACTGCGGGCAAATACCACTAGATGTGCTCTTCCACAGATACATTTTAAGTAGTTTTCGGTAATACATATTGGCTTAAAAGTACTTCGCATGAAATATATATAACGACTTATCCCTAAACGCAGTTATAGAACGTCGGTCCTGCTAGTCTAGTAGTAACTATAGATGCCTCCTAAACCCAAGATCGCGGGTTCAATTCCGGCCAGGGTCAATGGATTTTTCGGACTTAAAAATCCTGATTATAACTTCCTTCGGAAGGGAAGTAAAGCCGTGGGCCCCATGTCGTACATTTACAGCACGATAAAGAACCTCAAGCCTGAAAGAAGAGGCTTCTAAGCAAAATTTGTCGGCCGTTTTACGCTCTGAATTGAATGGGACGCTGATGATCTGGGAGTTAAAGAGCGTCCGTAAATAAAACCAAATTAGCAACAAGCAGTAACAGAAAGATATTAGGTTGAACTTTTGGGACGAAGGAGAATTTTATGTACTTCAGCCTCGCCCTCAGGGAAGAAGGGGTGAGATTAGGGAGATACCGGGCGGTGTGGACGTGCACGTGTCCCTAACATTCAGAAGCCTTTTCTAAGCGCAAGCCACTGTCACACGCCCCAATTCACCTCACCGTGGCATTTTTGACCCTGTAACTGAACCAAAGAATGAAATGAATGAAAAGGGAGAGCGGAAAGCAAAGTTGTATCACAGCATTCCTATGAAAAACGTGAAGATCAGGGGACTTAAACCCGGAACTTCCCCAATATTACCGCCGAGCCTTCCCGCTGGGCACAAATGGGGATATTAATCTAATGGAACAAGAGTTTGTAATAATTATATAACTCTCGGATATTTTGACTGCGTTATCAAGATAATTGGCAGTATGACTAAACGCCAATATCCTCGCTTAAAATTACTAAAGGAAATAGCCAATGTTAAAATTAGTGCGTATCGTTAATGTGGCTAAAAAGATTATCGGCAGGGAACTCATAAATTGTAAAGACAGAGCATTAACCATTTCTGTTCCTATCATCCGTTCAAAAACTATTTTTATTGCCATTAAATCTTTGGTTATGACCATTAACTCGGAGAGCATGTCATTACCCGCTATAATTTTAAAGTCACGTAAATATAATTCAGGTTAGTGCTTCCCGCTGCGTCCTAAGCTTTCAAACTGCCTGGTGATGAGATTAAATACATGTTGCGAGGAGAAAAATTTGTGATTTTAATTTTATGAAAGCTTTATAGAAAAGACAGGTACTGTGGGACACTGTAAATACTTTATAGTTAATTTAGCACTCCCAGGCTTCGAGGCCAGAGTTGCTCTGCACAGCACCTAGGCAGAGTTATGCGAATTTTCTTTGTATGATGGCAGTAGACAAACTCTTGACGACTTGGCAAGAACCACGGGGACTTGGATTGGCGAACGGCTTACACTACGATACACCCAAATTTTCTAAAATATTATATGTTGGAAATGAAGAACCAGACTTAAAAAATGTGTGTCACGGCTTGGATTAGAACCGCAAATATTCAACCTCCCGGGCTGACGCTACCAACTGAGGAGTTACTTTGTCCTCCTAGAGTGAAACTATGAATCTACCTCAACTGTTTATTGGGAGAACCGGCGGTAGTTCAACTGGTAGAGCACTAGCCCGGACAGCTGGAAATTCGTGGTTCGAATCTGAGTTGTAACCCGAATTTTTCAAATCGGATTTTTCATTTCCAACTTATGTCCTACACACTGCCCGTATATTACTTTGTTATTTAATAGAGTATATTTATCACGCGATATTGGAATATTTTCGTTTATTTATCCCCTTTTCAATAAACATATTTTAGTAGTTAAGTTCATAGCTTTTCTCTCGAAAGCTGTTTTGAATTTAATTTATTCTAGGATATATCTGTTGTTACTAAACTTATTTATAAATCTTGTTCACTCAGGCGATGCTCTTAAGTTTCGGCCAACGCAGCAACCCTCTGTGTCAGCACTTCAACCCAGCTTCCTAAAGTTTTACCCCATAAAAGATATTGATGAAATTGTTGTACTTCCTCGGCTAAAGCGTCATTGTATGTGGAAAATAGGTTCTGATTAGCATAATTAATGATTTATTTGTTGGTGAACGTTCAAGATTGGCGTCAATTTCGTATTTATTTTCTCTCTGTTAATACTATACGTTTTCACTTCCCCGCTAAATATGTGCAAAGTATCGTGAATTCTGATTCATGATACTTTGATACTTTGCTATTGATCAGAAATGTTTTCAATTTCGTATTTAAATTAACGTTCAAATACAAAAATGCGTTTTTTAGAGCCAATACTTAACTTCGCGAATGAATGTATACTGCTGTGAGATCTGCTAAGGAGATGAAACGGAGTTGAAGTACAAGCGTCGGCTGCGGCATGCCTAGTTTCCAAGAACATTAGCGGTAAAGGTTTATTACTATACCCCTAATGTATATTTTTATTTCCATAAATAAGGATTTTTATATTCAGAAACTCACTAAAAATAACGTATGCACATAACGGAAAGACGTAATCATAGGCGAGTTTAAGAATTAAAGAAGTTGTTGATTTGTTTCATTTTCGGATGCTCTTTAACATCCCAGGTCATCAGTGTCCCATTCAATTCAGAGCGTGAAACGGCCGACAAATTTTGCTCAGAGGCCTCTTCTTTCAGGATTGAGGTTCTTTTACATTCCGTAAATGTACGACACGGTACCCACGACTTTACTTCCCTTCCCGAGTTCTGATGACAGGCAAGGATGAGGAACTCATACCGCCATAGTTGGCTGAGGTCGTTAAGGCTCGGACCGTGAGCGGGAGGTCTGAGGTTTTTTCCAGGTTTTCCTCAATCCTCATTTATGGCTAATGCCGGGGAGGTACCCTAAACTTAGGCCAGGAACGTTTCCTTCCTTAAAAAATCCTTTCCCAATATATCATTTCATTTCATGTTATCATCAGTATCTACCGCCTGTGGTGCCTTAGTAGTAAAAACGGACGTGAAAAACCCTTCATAAAAAAAAGAGCAAAGGCATAACAGCTCAGGTCTGAAAATGCTGATGAGGGTTGTGAGGAAATTGAATAAAAATGTATTTATAGGTAAGGTATTGTATTCACTTGCTCTACTGACTTGGAGAAGGTTCCATGTTCTGGATCTTTTAGTATGCCGATATAGCGATGATGATGATGATTATTATTATCATCATTATTATTATTATTATTATTATTATTATTATTATTATTATTATAACTACTTTAAGTAGTGGAGGTAAAATGTTTAACTAATTTTCTTAAGAAATGAATTTTTTATGTATTATGAAAGCTTGTATTGTTCGGTGGATGCTTGCGAAGCTTGTAAATATATTATTTATTATTATATGTGCAATTGTGAATACATACATTGTCACATCAATGAAAAGTAGCATGAACTAATCCTAACCGTTAGTGTTATTATAAACAAACTGAGTACAAGACGAAACTTTGGCACCAAATTAAACATCAATAGAATGAAATACAGACTAAATAGCACAGACCAAAACATAACATCATATGCACGAAAACTACGTTAGGATAGAGTTTTAAGTGCTGCAGTTTAGGTATAGAGTAGAAGGAGAAAGGGGTCAGCCTACGTCATCACTTTGTTGTTGACATACGACTACCCCCATTGCCGTTCAAAACGTCTGGCGTCGACTGTTAGCTAGTAAACCTTGCAGTTAAAAGTGTAGCATATGAGTTGTGTGTCGAGGAAAGCGATATAAACGTAGGCTTCACAAGATCCTCGCGGAAGAAAAGCAACGGTGAAAATGCATTTAGAAAAGGCAAGTCTTTAAAAATTTAACGATAGTGTATTTACATAAATCCATGTTGATCGTAGCCTTGGACAAAAACTAAACAGAATACTTGGCTTGAAGCATCTGAATAGGCAGGAAAATACTTTCTAAACTTTATACACCACACACTTCAACAAATTGATAAGGAAAATTAACGACCTATGACTTCCATTTCTTATTCGTAAAAATGTTCACAGTATAAGGTCATCCTCTCTTAGCTGCCACAACATTTACCTCACCAAAGTCTAGAAAATCTCAAGTGTTAATATGAAAAAACACGTCGCTGAATTACAACATATATGTATTTTATTGCGGAACAAATGGCAAAAGTTATACAATCTTACCTTTTTACGAAATAGTAAATATGTGCTAATAAAACAATATGCAAAACAAACGCGGTAAGATGGGCCACCCATGATAGCTGCTGATGTTGATTTGCTTTAATTTATGGCAACTCTTTAACATATCAGGTCATTAGCGTCCCATTCAATTCAGGGCGTGAAACGCCCGATAAATTTTGCTCAAGGGCCTCATCTTTCAGGCTTGAGGTTCTTTTACATGCCTTAAATCAACAACATGGAACCGATGGCTTTACTCCCTTTCCGAAGGAAGCCATACTTAGGATTTTCACTCCATCCATCGATCCTGGCCAGGATTGGATCTACGAGGAGTGTGTGGTCACCACTAAACCATCAGGACCAATATGATACCTGTTAAAAAATTCGTGTTGAAACTTAGACACGTCCAGTTTTGAGAATTCACACAGGAATATGAATTTTACACAGCAGTTTGTACCTCTAGCAATGGTAATAAATGATAACATTTTACACATGATTTGAGATCTACCCATGCTGAAATTATTCTAGCCTTGAAATTCACCAATTAGTAGTAGAAGTAGTAGGTGTTCTTAGATCTTATGGTGAAGTGTATTACAAAGCACTCATAAACGTGACATAATAATGCAGACCTCCTCTGCGATCTTATGGTACCGTTTGCGACTACTAATACGTTGGTCTTGGGTCACGTCATTCTCTCTGAATAAAGGCATTTTCTGGTTTTTTCCTTGCTCTGAGAAGGTGAATGCCAGATAATTTCCAAGGACTCCGAGCTCATAACGCCATCATAAATTCTTTTCATTTAAAACTACAGACTTAAACCTATGTATTCATTCCCCAATCTACAGACTCCGCAATAAGACCAATGCAGTAAAACCGACAATAAATAAAATATAAAAATAAAGTAAAGTAAATAATACAACAAACCATCACAATTAATATTACAGTATAGTTAAAAACACGCCTTCCAGCTCTATAAACATAATTTGTCTTTTAATAAAAGATTTCCGCCATATTTAGAAAATACTAACTTAGCCTAATAACATGACAAATTCTTTAGCCAAGCTATCCTAGAATTAGCATAATATGAAATGTATGGATATTTAAATGTTTCTAGAAAAGTTTGTTATTTGTAAATTGCATAGCATTCCATAGGTCTTGAAGACTAATGCAGACTACTTCCAAAAATGTTTAATAAACATCTTGGTCTGAGATTAAGATTAATCTTGAAGTACATTCCATAGGAGTATTGTGCAATATATTAGTATGTACTGCAGAACTTGAAAGAACTTTAGATATACAAATTTACATTAATGATATCTATCGTGCAATCAGTGATGCTTTCCCCAGTGGCACGGGGTTTTCCTAAGAGTGAGCCCCCACTCGTTTGCTGCGCCATGGAGGGTGTAGCAAGCCTGCTTGCTTACTTGTTGACTTTGCTGACTATCGCGGTCGTAGCTCAGCTGTTTCCGAGTGTGCGTTGTTTCGTACGTTTCTTAATTCGACAATACACATAAAGTGTATTAAGCCTCGTGCGTTTATAACGACACAGCGTGTCTTTATGTATGTGTTAGCTCAGTGGTGAAAGAATCATAGCCAAATTGTTTTAGCATATAGTTGATTCTGTTATTTATGTAAATACCACACACCTTTTTTTCATAGAACAGTACTCTGCCACTGAGCACAATGCGAATAATTCCATGAGAGCATTTTACAATGTGTTTCCACAAGACAGACTTATTAATAGGAATTTGGGGCCCTCTCATCTCCCGATTTAACAGCTTACAATGGGGTAAATTAAAAAAAATGGGTATACAAGACGAACCCGCACACCATACAAGAATTCAAAGATAATATTCATCAGGCAATTGTTCGAATTTCTCGAAATGAACTACAGTGAGTGATGAATAATTTCCTAAAGAGATGTCAAAAAATGTTTAGAGATTGAAGGTGAGCAGTTTCAACACCTCGTTTGATTACTTGGTAATCATTGAGCACCTTAAATTGGTTTTGTATTGTTGTAGGCTTTGTTTATTTTATTGTTTTACTCTCCCGTTAATCACCGAGACCCGGCTGGCCGGCTAACGAGCCCATAGGCAAAACACTTCGGGGGAAAACAAAACTGATCGTATATGGGGATAAATATATTTAAGTATATAAATACCCATGCTCAATCTCATGTACATAACAATAGTGTTAAAGTAATACTATTCATAAATTGTCATATGCTATACAGTGATATTTTGCCATGTTTTACATGTTGTCTTATGATTGTTTGAACATCATACGTTATTAATTTGGGAATTTGTCAATTTATTAATAGGCCTTATTGCATGGATATTCTGTAAGAGCAGGTTTGAACTTTTTTCTATTACCGGATGAATTAATTTCGAGTAATTTTGGGAGCACCACGAGTGGGCGAGGTCTTTAAGGCACGGATTCGTGAGCGATAGGTCTGGGGTTCGACCGTCTTCCTTGACTGTGTTTATTTCCTGGTTTCCCTCAGTCCGGGGTGGTACGCTAAATTTACACCTAGAACATTTCTTCCCTTAAAAACTCCTTTCTCAAAATATCATTTCATGCATCATTAGTGTCTACCGACTGTGGTGCCTCAGTAGTAAAACCGGCCGTTAAACACTATTACAAAAAAGTAATTTGAATAGTATATTGTAATGAATTCATAATAAACTCCTCTCTGATAACAAGGTAACTTTGTAATGGGTTTATGCAGATTACTCTTTTGTTATGCATTTGCATAGTTTTAATGAAATGATCTTGACTTTTAATATAAAGTTAATAAGGGAAAGGATATACTCATAATATATTTAGTTTTGGAAATAAATCTCTGCATGCTTTTCTATTTTTCGTATAATATTTTATTTGTAATAGCTTCTTTTGTAATATAAAAACACGTTTTCTTTCAATCGAGTTCCCCCAGAATATTAAACGTATTTCATTGTCGTCAAGAAATAAGAATAATATGCAGTTTTGAGGGTAACTTCAGAACTAATATGATACAAGGAACGAAGCGCATAGGTGACTGATTTTAGTTTTAGCATAATGTACTGTATATGTTCTTTTCAATTCAAGTATTTGCTCACTTATTATCGTGTTTGCCTAGTGTGTAATTAACAGCACTTACATTTAATGTAAGATAGGTGAGTCATATGTTATGAATTGCATAATACTTGGTTCATCTAGGTTTAATGATAAAGTGTTAGCTTTGAACAAGTTACAAATTCTATTAAGCACATATTTTGCACCAGATTATTAAAGTTATTGCTAGAAACTATTACACTGGTATCATCAGAAAGCCGAACAATGGTCTAATTTTAGTTAATGACAGTAAGAGAGTATTTATATCAACTGAAAGATCCGTTTTTGGACACTTAATACAGCTAGCATCTAGGTCTATGGAATTTGTAATAAATTTTTATTCCTAACGACTTAAATGCCACTAATTACAAACACGAAACGTACAGTATATCAGTGTCTAAGTAGCTTTCGATGAAAGAATGATCCTCGAAAATATGTCTTAAGAAACCTGTTTTAAAGCAGATTACGAGTCAATTATTCAGGAGAGATTTATTTAGTGGAAACATTTCCACCGCCCCATCATTCAAAACCCGGATCGGAAGGGGAACAGAAAAGTGGCCTTGACACCCTAAAGTGTTATCACAAATTGAAATAAAGATGCCGCTTTTTTCTGAAACTTCTGAATGACGTTATGACGGGTGACTTGGAATGGTATTTGTATTTCTGTATGAAGAAACGAAACTGAAAATAAATAGTAGATCTTGTTGCATAACATAACATAAGTAAGGAACTGAATGCCACCTGAGACTAAAATATGTTGTCCTAATAGAATAACAGAAACACCAATAGTCGGTAAGTTAATTCATTTTTTGTTCGATTACATGCATGCTATCGATAAAACTGAGAATGGTTAAGAAACACTCTCTCAACGGACCTTAAGAATGGATGCCTGAATTATTCTTCATATTTTCCATGTTTCTGTTTCGTAATTCAAATTATAAGTTTTGTAATCTATGTAACTGACTTTGTAATCTATAGCTTTGTTTGTTATTTAATAGCACCCATGTTTACTGCTGAGGCATCACAGGTGATGGGCACTGATGATACATTAAATGAAATGTTAAATTGGGAAAGAATACTTTTAAGGAAGGAAAGGTTCCATGCTTTAGTTTAGGATACCTCCCCGGCATTTGCCACTTATGAGGACTGAGAAAATGATGGAAAAAGTATCAGTCAGGGAGGACGGTCCTTGCGTGAATCGAACCCCATACCTCCTGCTCACAAGTTCGTGTCTTAGCGACCTTGGCCACCTGTGGCCTTATTTAATAGTATACCTCTTCACATATCATGTTTTACGCATGGGAATTTCTAAACACTAAAACCAGAATGAAGGGGAATGAAGTTATGTAGGTACTGAACTGTAGTAAACAGTAGCATGAGCACAAACCACCCTCTCCTCTTGTGCCTGTCAGTCATCGGCTCTTGTTTACCTGTCGAGCGGTGATACATAACTTGTGCTTTTGTTTTGGTTGTATTGACTTAGTAGTTTGAGTGCTTCAAATTCCTAATGTATAGTAATAATTGTGGTCTCGCGTCCCTGGAAGTGGGAGCTTGGGTGTTTAAGCTTCGACCTGGAATGGAATACACCGCTTAATTCGAAGATATCATTAATTGTTATAGATTCAAAAGCGCCATGCTAAGGTGGGCTGGTGCGGTATGCGTTGGCTTGCGCTTTAGAATGGTTTCTACTCCGATTGGCGTATTGTTTTCTATCTGAAAACCAATATTTAGAACTCGTCTACATCCGTACCTCAACCCCTGTTGATTCTAGCCACTCGGTGCCTCCCTCAACCCATCCCTTCATCCCATAGGAGCCCCCATTCGGAGTGTAGGCACAAAAGGCCAATCATTGAACTAGACTGGTTTTCTAAAATCTCCTCCCCCGTTCCTAACATTCCAGTTTAATCCAATCCAAATTGAGGTACCTATTTAATTATGACTTCTTCTTAAGCTATCTTCAAAAGGCGTTATATACGTTGAGGTGGCTTAGTATTGAATTAATAGCTCTTAAGAGAATATACACATCCTTGTTACATGCCCACATTAATTCACACTCTAAAACGGCCTATCTACTTACTTTGGCAGTAAGTATGCTTCTATTCTAAATTGCGGCCATTGGTTTATTTATAATAAATTTAGTTTATTTTTAAACCATTTTGCAATTATAATCGGAACACTCACACTGAACCAGCTTGAGGACCTGATTTCATGTTGTAGGCACATCAGAATTTAAATAATTGCCTCCGGTGGCGTTCACACTCGAATAACCTTACGCTAATATATTGCATATTATTATTATTCATGAAGTAGCCTCAGAGTTGCAACGGCCATTTAAAACAGGTTCTTCTAATACATCTGCTGGAGGGAATCCAAATTGGATCATGAGAGAATACCAAACGCATTTTACAAGATGCCTTTTAGTCGCACTTTAATCCTTTCACAAACCAACATGAAAATTCGTTGATAACAATTGAGGGTAGAGGGAAAAAACAAGCAGATTCCAAAAACCTTAATACTACAGGAGAGACAAAATATAAACTCGGATACCGTTGTACTTTTTCAAGTAACAATATTTTTTAAAATTTTAGTACAGTACTAATGTTTATTTCAGCTTGAAACTACAAATACATTTCTTTATTTTACTTGTCCAATTAATTATTTAATTATTTAATTAGCTTGTGGTTTGTCTCCATTGGTTCTGGATTTTTTAAGACTTAGGCCTATTTAATTAATTGTAATTGCATTATGTAATTACAAAAACAAACATAAACTTGTGTTGATAGACATTAATCTCTAAGCCTGTATGGTTCTCATTGTCAAGTCTTTTTTAATGTATCTATAAAAACCATTATCATAGTTAGAGCTTAGTGTTCATATGGCAATAATTTTGACTGATGGGCAGCAAGTAGTCGGCTGTAGTATTTCTTGGATCCCACAGAACTTCAGCAAGATCATTAGGACCTTACGCTTCTCTTTAGGGAGAGGAATAGGCGAGTGACAGCGCTAGCTTGGTTCCTAAATATCTTGTGACTGTGACTGTTTCACTCTTTTCTTTCTTTGATCCCTTATAAATGATGAGAAGAATGCTCCACTGTCTGGTACCGGCACAGGTGGCTGAGGTCGTTTTTTTTTTTTTTTTTTTTTTTTTTGAGTAGCGTTTAACGCCCGTTTTTACTACTGAGGCACCACAGGCGGTGGACACTAATGATACATGAGATGAAATGATAAATTGGGAAAGGATATTTTTTTTAAGGAAGGAAGCGTTCCAGGCCTAGGTTTAGGTACCTCCCCGGCATTTGCCAGTTATGAAGACTGAGGAAAACCTGGAAAAAACCCCAGTCAGGGAGGACGGTCCTGGCGGGATTCGAACCGCAGACCTCCCGCTCACGAGTCCGTGCCTTAACGACCTCGGCCACCCGTGGCGGTTGCTGAGGTCGTTAAGGCGCGGACTCGCGAGTGGGAGGTCTGCGGTTCGAATCCCGCCAGGACCGTCCTCCCTGACTGAGGTTTTTTCCAGGTTTTCCTCAGTCCTCATAACCGGCAAATGACGGGGAGGTACCCTAAACTTAGGCCTGGAACGTTTCCTTCCTTAAAAACAATCCTTTCCCAATTTATCATTTCATTTCATGTACCAGCAGTATCCACCGCCTGTAGCGCCACAGTAGTAAAAACGAACGTTAAACACTACTCGAAAAAGAAGAAGAAGAAGAAGACGGATGCATCGGCCGATAAGCTAGCGCTCATGGCCAGTTGGGCTGCAATAGTCATGGTGGCCGGAGCAATGCGAGTGTCTATGGCCGAAACACTAGTATGGCAGTCTAATGCACTTAAAAGGTTACGTATTTATGTAGTGCAAGTAAATGCTGGAGCCGCCTGCCTTCGTCTTCCAAATATTTTTGATTCTGCTCATAAAGTAAATATTTTTACCGAAAGTTTAAACCTTTATTTAACAGCAGTGTACATCTTGTTTACTCATTTCACACAAGGATGCTGTAAGCCGAAATTACAGACAACATTGAAAATTAATGTGGAAATTCCTTCAATTAATTTCAATTTTGCACATAAAGGAACACTTCAATATCTGGTATGTGGTCCTGAGCACGAAGGGCACATATCGGTTTTCTCTGGCCGATGTTTTACGTTTTTGACCCTGGTCTTGTCTTCTAAAGTACGTACTTGTTTCAGGGAAGCGCTTCCATGCGCCACCAATAACAGATTTAGCCACTTAAGCCCAGTAGTTACTGCACGAATAGTGCAACCTTTCTACAACAATGTGACCGACCGCTCGAACAGTTTCTACCTCAGTGAGGTGTCATGTTGACTAAGTAAATGCAAACAAAGAGTACAAAGGTAAATCCTTCATCTACAGACACTGGATGTCAGTTTCAAACAACGTTATACTTTGAACATCACTTAGTTTTTATATTGTCTGTAGTTTCGGAATACAGCATCCTTGTGTGAAATTAGAAGTAAACAAGATGTACACTGCTGTTAAATAAAGATTTGAACTTTATGAAAAAAATCATCCTTAACCCAACTACGGCAGCAATATATATGCTCAAACCTTTTCCCTTCAAATTGTCTTAAGCAGTCTATTACAATATATTGCTAACTAAGCTTTAATTGCAAGATGGTTACTCCAAATTGAAATTCATTCTTAAGCATTTGTAAGGAATATCTATGAAATGGCGGTGTCGTGTTTAGGCTGCTCGCCTTCCTCTGTGGCCGCAAGGAATATTTGTGGCCAACGAATCAGCGTCTGGGTATTTTTTTCTCATACTCCGGTTTTTCCTGCCATTATTTCCGCCGTTGCCTCATCATTACATACCAAACTTTATCTTCATCATTTGGCGAAATGTATTCAGCCGATTCTCGGTGCCCGTTTTCGGAGCCCCACTGCCCTGGCCAGCAAATGAGTTGGCATTAGAATTTACTCGCATGTATGACTTTTTCAGGTGGACAAGATATGTCTATAGATAAGCCACGTATACATTACTTTAATCTTGAAATCGAAATGAAACATAAGAGGTCTACACCTCCGAAGCAGAGTGCCGCCATCAGCTGGTAAGATACAATCAAGGAAAAACATAGCTGAAAGTTGAGACGAGGTTTGCACAAGTGTTACATTGCAAGGCTACAAAATGATAAAACAGGCTTTGAACTACCGGAACGTCCTATTTATTCTCCAGATCTAGTTCTTAGTGACTCAGGCATTTGCTAAAACTGAGAAAAAGAAAACTACGAATTGAGAAACTTTAATCAGATTATGAAGCCATGAAGGCCATGAACAAGAGGATGGTACATATTAAAATCTATCACTTTCAGCTCTAATGCAAGGAAATCAAGTATCACATGTGAAAATGTTTTAAGGAACAGAGGTTAAAATACTTGCTTCAAAAACACTTTAAAATTACAGAAAAGAAAGAAATAAAACGAGAAAGAATTCAGTCCACTGGCAATTGCCTCTGTCTAGAACATATAGATTTAAAAAATTAGTTTCGATTGGAATTCATTAGCCAAAAGCGAATGGCTGTTCATGAAGTGTATTAAATCCCTGTTTGTATGACAATAAATGTTATGCACGTACGCATGAGGCAATCACAAGGGGAAAAAATCCAATATAAGCCATTAGAAACCTATTACGGACGTTTTCTTTATTACTTGCTCCATAGCGCAAGCTTTGCTGTCCACAAAAAGTCGATTATATTAATCGCTCGAATGTTTTATACACGCTCATTGTTCCTGCAGATTTTAAATTGAAAATCCGGATAATGTTCGTTGTGATGGCAATGAGAGAGATTACGTATTTTTATCGTTATTTTATTTTGTATTTAATTTTTACTCCATCGCAGGATTTTCATTGCAGTTGCTATGGCTTTTCCATAGAGCAAAGGTGGATTCGAGTGTATTTCTAGCCTACTTTCTAGTACTAGTATGCGATTATGGTCAGTATAAAGAAAAGAAAGATGCTGATTAGTAATGAGTCCTTTTTGGGGAAAAGTCATATTAGATACATGATCTGAGCTGTGGACGGAGAAGGTTACATTGCCTTACGCTACCTCCGGGAGAAAAGGGTGAGACGAGGAGCTACAACCGGCAAACATGGACATAGACGGGGGTTGCTTCAAGTTAGGTGGCCTTTTCTCTAGCCTCCTGCAACACATTATCATGTCGGTTAATTCAACACACGCATCGACTACACACAGTGTTTAACATAAACAGAGGTGTACAACTTCTGAAAGACGCGCCAGAGAAGAGGGGTTGTTTGATAAAAATGTTTCTTATTGATATCTATCTCGTTCTTATAAATGTATTGCACAGTTCTTGATTCATTCTTTATGTATATTATTATAGTAGTGGCATTGATTCTGGACACTAGAGAATTTTGTTAAATATTACATTAAGCTTTTGATTTTAATTGAAATGCTTTTGTTGAAGTCAAATTTTCAGGGAAACTAGACATGTCTTCCTGTTCAATGTTTCAATTAAAATTACTACGTATCAAAACAACAGCTGTAAATGGTACATTTTGGACACATTCATATGGATTACTGTAACTGTTTTGTGTTAATGTTTTGTTGGATATTCTTTTAATTTGATTACTGTCTCCATTCTTCGTGACATTGAATCCACCAAACATTGGAAATCTTCTGGTGTTATCAATCTGAACCACAATTGGATAATGGCGTTTAGAACAACCCTCTTGTTACTGGGATTCTGACATGACACCAAAACTTCAACCTTGACTTCAAGTTTTTAATTAGGTTGAGGTCAGGACTATCCCCTGGCCAAGGGAGGACAGCAACATGATAGTCCCTGAACATTTCTGATTGATTCGAACGGTATGACGCTTTATGTCATCCTGCTGGAAGATGCACCGTGGACTGACCCCGAAACAAATCACGAATAGTAGGCAGCAATTTTAATACTCTGTTGGTATTTGTTGGCATTAATGTTGCCCTCTAACACTGCTAGACCCCCAACACTATGCTTTGCCATGCTTCCCCTGACAGGATGCTTCATAATAGTGGTGGTGTGCTGAGGTAACATGTCCTCACGTGTTTGGCGATGCCAAACGTGATGCCATCCAAAGATGTTGATCTTTGATTCATCGCTGCAAATGACTTTACCCCGGTTTTCTTGCGTCCAATCCCTGTGTGCTAAAGTCCACTTCATATGCTTTTGCCTCGGTTTTTGTTGAGGTAAGGCTTCTTTCTTGGGTTCCTCGCTCGTTAGTAAACAATTTTTGCAAATTTTTTGTCTGATTTTTCGGTCAAAGACTTGTTGCCCAGAAGTTCTCAAGATGACATTTATTTCTTTTACAGCACGTCGACGATCTTTTAGAGAAAGGCGGCGATGTTGTGACAGTCTTGAGCTGCTTGTTTTGGTTTTCTGCACATCTTGGAGACGTTCTTTGTGCTCTCAGTTACTTGGTACTGCTTTGCAAAATTTTCTAATGCCTGATTTTGTAGCGTCACCACCCAAACTTTTCGTTATTTCTAATTAGGAATAGCCTTCTTCACGAAGTGATACTGCCTTACTCCTTTTACTTGGTGATTGATCAGCGCATTTTGTTTAGGGGCCATTATTTCAAATTACAGAATCACTTTTCAACTCACTCTGAAAGATTTTCACACCACAAAAGTTAGTTACCAACTACTGTACAACAAAGATAATCACAATTAACGTAGGTGCTCAGAGAATACATTGGAACTAAGAGCTCTACTGGTTGAAAATACAATAATTACACAAATTATGTTGCTGCTGCACTAAAATGGAATTATTAAAGTTACTAAATGATGTTAATTAAATTTATTTCTAATACTTATACAAAATGTGGCACGTTTCACTATTATCCAAATAAATATGGTATAGAAGTATATAGAAAAATAAAAAGGTCATCTGTTGATTTAGCATAACATAATCTTTATATATCTTGCAAGATTTAAAATGAATAAAGGTTTTACGAAAATTGCACAGAATCAATGCCTCTACTGCATACTGCAGGCAAAACGTTTACGTGTTTTCTTTAGTTTTTCAGAAGAAAATAAGCATATTTATTTAATAGAAAAATCTAGCATTAAGACATTTAACATTTCATCCTAATATCGGCCCGTCTTGTAATTACATTTCTGTAAATACTGGAATACATATAAAATCAAAGGAAATAAAAAAAATATTGATTTAAAAATTAATGAAAAAACATTAAAGGTTAAAGTTATATCTGTACCGGCCTTTAATCCAACTATTATAAAAATTTCATTTTATGGTTATTATAAAAGTGTTTTTACGTCACCTAATTGTAAAAGTTTAACAAAAGAAGTGAAACAGGGTCACTGCCTCTAGGTTTCTGAGGACTTATAATAAAGCATTGCAGTAAGCAAACCATTTCCAGCAACCCTTGAACTGATAGACTCCCACCGGATTTTTGACTGGAGTTGCTAAGAAATGATTTTATATGCATGGCTGGCCAGTTTGATAGTTGGAAAAGCCTAGTTAGCCGAGTTCAACTGTACTTTCACGATCAAACAAAATAAAAAGGTGTGCAAATTAAAAACACAGCGCAATTAAAAACAAAACCACTGCTCGAGATGAAAGGAAAATGAAAGAGCTCTGTTTTTTTTTTTTTTCCCTCGATATCAGTTTTAATTGATTGGTTGTGTTAATCTGTCAGTCAAAGCGAGTCAGTTCCTCTCTGACATTTTCAAGAAGAATACTCAAATCATACTCTGATTCGTGACAGCTGCAGAATACCTGTTATGACTTCACTCTAAACACTGAAGCGTTCTTTTCCCGTCCATTTATATAAGCCCATTTTGCATTTAAAATGCTTGCTAGTGTTTAATAAATACTATACATATCGGTCACTATTTCTACACACTAGTATGGAAGGTTTAATTAAAGATATTAAAAAATAATAATTACATGAAAATAAAGTTAAAGAAAATGTTTAAGTTATAGTAAAATTTAACTATGTGAAATGAGAGTGCATTTAATAGATAGGTTTGTTAGTTCTTAATTAGTTATAAAATTATATGATAAAGGCAGTAATTATATCACTGAATATGCTCTATGATCAAAATGCTAGTAATAGTATTAAAAAACTATAAGTGCTTTTTGGTATTTTTAAGTATCTATATCGATTAATATTTTTAAAAAATTAAAAGCATCACTTATAAACGAAAAACTTGTGAAATTATTTAATTCGTTTTTTTTTTTTTCAAAACAAATCTCTCTCACTTTATTTTTACACAGCCTATGTTGGCTACAGACCGGTTGAATTAACAATTGAATCGATGTTCCTAGTTTCGAAATCAGGTGTGTAAATTGATGGCAGTGAACGTTTTAATCATTTTTCGAATTTTAAAAAACGTTTCACTATAAGAAATAGTGTGACTATATTCAATTTTGCAAACATGAATGAAAGTTTAAAGATAACTTAGTTTCCTTTGTAATCTACAATATCATTGTTGATAGACAATGGGCCAAGGGAAAAAATAGACTTGCCATCTGAAGGCGTTGTTAATGAGGGATCTTCACTCTAGTGGTGCCGTTGCACGTGGGCAATTATGAGCTGAGTTCATGAACATGTTTACATTTAAAAATGTTTAAAAATACCCACACAGTATATCTTTGTCTATCAGATGTCATACATTATTTAATTAATAGTATAGCATTATTTTTATGATTTAATCTCAACATCAACAACGACAACAAAAACAACAACAATAATAATAATAATAATAATAATAATAATAATAATAATAATAATAATAATAATAATTCTAAAAATGCTGTAACTCTTTTGTAATACTTACGGATTGTAAGAAATACAGCTTTGTTCTTGTAATGCCACAGTAACGCCCTAACTTATTTGTTTTCATTATTAATTAGACCATAATTTGGGTTTTATATTCCTTTTTAAAGTTGTTCAACTCGGTGAGGAATTCGCTTAGTTTACACAGTTCCTGCGTGACGGACTTTTATACGTTGATATAGTTTTGTTTTTATATTCTTAGTTCGTAAATGAGAAACCTGTTGCTTGCTTGATATTATAAAAAATATTGTTGCTTCCAATCGTTTTTCATCAGTTTTTATAAGGGTTCTAGTTTCCCTTAATTGTGAAAGCGGATATAATATTTTAGTTAAAATGTAATGAGATGCTTTAAACGGAATAAGGAGAACCAGTGAATGTTTCTATTTAATGGGCGGTAATGGGGAAGTAACCTAGTATCATTTGTGTAGTTGTAAATTATAATTTACCAACGCTTTTATGTTTTCCTGGTGCATTTTCAGACGCAAAATAATGCACTTCCGGAGCTTGGAAGGAGAGCTGGGAATGTGCGTGGGAAGAAACTCTTGTTGCGTCACTCAACGGCTTGAAGGTCGCACTGACAAAGCAATGCGTTCACAAGGAAATGTTTCTTCCGTTAACACTTGTTACCTCTGCTTGCCGTCGCTTTTTGGGGGTTTCTTTCAACTGCGTCGATCTAAAGTAAACTTAAGACACAAGTTGTCTGTACTTTTCAGAAAGTTTAACTGCCGAAATGAGTTCCTCACATGTTTACTCAACATGGATCTGGAAATGCAAGTTTTGTCTAGGGCACTCGTTTTTTTGCATTACCTCAAAACAATGTTAAAAATGTCCGCCTCGTACCTAAATGCAGGTTTCATTTCAAATTCCCTGATGTGTTGCATATAATTTGAATACTCGTTACAATTTCATTATGGAGAATTTTCACACCATGCAACAGTGTCAATGGTGCTATTTTCAGTAAAATGTAATTTTTTCAGAGTCTTTAATACAAATCGTCTTCGTAGACAAAGAGATGTCGAAGTGCGGCTTCTTTACTCTAGTGTAGAGGTTCTCAAACTCTTTGGATCTGCGCCCCCCCCCCCTCTTTTCGTACATAAATTAGTCCATGCCCCCTCACTCTAGGTCTAATGATTTATTGATAGCAACGTTCTACTGTGCTATTAGGGTTAATAAATCTAACTCAAAGAATATTTTAGAATGTTTTAATGTTACAGATATTAAAAATACTAATGTTTGTTTTGTGAGCACCTCCTTAGTGTATTAATTAGCATTGCTGACTGCTGGCTGGGAGACCGGGTACGATTCCCGGTACTTCTTTACGAATTTTTCTAAGTTACGGAGGTCTGGAACTGGGCTCACTCAGCCTTGTGAGGACAATTGGGAAGCTGCCTGATATAGAGGTGGCGTTCTACGATCAGGAAAGCCGCACGATAGGCAACCGGCAGGATGCTTGAATGCTGATCACATGCCCCTCCCACCGCAAGACTGCCCTCTATCAATGAAGACGCAAGTAGAGGATGCTCGGCAGGCAAAGGGGTTCACCCCGGGCTGTAGGACCAAATGAGAAGAAGAAGGGAATATTTGTTTTATTGTTAGAACATTTTAGTTTAATTAATCTGCTTAATAGATCCACATTGCAAATGATTCTGTCCCTCACTGTAGTTATAAAATCAAACTATAACATATGATTTCATTTCTTAAGAACACAATAATGAGAGGGTATTGTTTTTCTTTCACAAGTTTTGGAATGTCTGGCTCCAACTACGACAATGCACACCTCAGATCACTCTCAATATCCAACGGTTCTCTGTAGGCCAGCTAGAAAACCCAGACGTCATAGATATGTTGACGAAAACTGTACTAACAACCTTACAGCTTCTGAACCAACTTGCGAGTACTCAGGAGAATAACTTAACCAGAATATTTCAACACTCATATTTGAGAACTTCGCTTTTGCTTGAGAATCCCATTTTAGGTTCATTGTCTGTTCTTCAGGGGAATCAGGAAGCAAGTCCCCTTCTATTTAAATTGCCAGCTATCTGAAGAAATATCCGGAAAGTAGTGTACAATTTTGATTTTCAAGAATGCCAAATGGCCAAGTGGTTTGAACCAAGTTCTTCACTTACTTTTCAAATTAATTGGAAGATTTTGTGTCATCAAAAGATCGTTAAGACGTGGGAAGAAGTGAAGTTAGATTCTGAACTCTGAAGGCAACGTTGCCACAAATGTTTTGTAACAACTTTTTTTTTTTTTAACTAACAACAAATTCATGAATATTTTTCATTGCTCACCACGTCTCCACAGGGGAGCGCGTCTCCCAGGTTGAAAACTCCTTCTCTAGTGAATAGGCAGATATTAAAAACTGAGAAATTAAACGCTTCCAGGCCCATGTAGACATGGAAGTAATGTAAAATGTAATAAAATGCCATTAGTTTTAATATAAGTATCGTTTTGTTAAGGCGCTGAGGTCGGATAATTTCGTTCTTCGAGACTGAAAGCAGAGAACGCACTTGGAGACAATGTGCGCCTTAACAAGAGAGGCACGCTCTTGTGTGTTTCATAACCCATTACGGTATCACGGTTGAGGTTTCGATTCTCTGCAGTAGAAACTACGCACAGCACACATAAACGCGTTACTATATGGGGAAAGCAAGTTCTAAGGTCTATCGCGGTAAATAATTTATGGAGATGGTTTCTTGTGTCGTATCGTTTACATGCAGAGCCGTATGAAGGGAAAGTCTGTATACCGGCAGCGTTACGTGGCTAACTTTCATTCACTTTTTGTGATGCAAAGACGATTCGTGTATTGTAAGAGGTTTTTCATGCTCTTCTTATCCAATCACATTGTTGAATAAACACAAAAAAGACAGTTTTATTTCCACATGTTCATTTAAGCACAGAGAAAATACCAAAACTTCGTTGAGGTGAATTTGGAAGAACGTCAGACATATTGCTTATATCAATTAGCATTATTTTTTGTGAATTTGTTCTGAAATATGTTGTACTTCTGTAATACCACGAGTGCTGATAATTTTGCTGGAATGTAATTGTGTTAGACGAACCATTGTTGCTATTACAACAAGCACGAGTTTAAAAGCTCATTTAAAATACCTAAGAAAAATTATAAACAGATGGGAATTCGGTAACAAAATTCCAATGCGAGAATGGTGTACTTTTGGTATAATCATTGAAATGCTTCGGCTTACCTGTTTGAACCTTCTGAAAACATACACTGATTTTATTAGCCTTTATTCCAAACAGAACCGCGTGGCGATCTAAATTAAATAAAATATAAACGCACACTATTATAACAATTATCATTTATGACTATCTGCGATGGAATAATTAAAAGCAAACGAACATTTCAGGTTAAAATAACAGTTCTTAGTAAAAGTATTTATTTTAACAGTAAATTTAAAATTAAATTACAATTAAATGCTTTTTATTTATTATTTCAATTAAATCATGTTATTTTATGTTTTACTCTAATAATTTATTGCACAACTGCTGTATTTTAAAACAGTTCCATGCTGTGAGTTCAAGGTTAGAATTTTATTTTGGATGTTTGGAATAAAATATGAACATAGGAGAAAAAAAGACTTCAGTTATTACTTTTGAGCACCATGGTGTATTAAATTGGACAATGAGGTATCAATAAGACCGTACATTGGCTTATAGGCGCTCGCGATGTCATCATAAAACCGGGCGATTAAATGAAAGAGGATTTCGAATTTTGATCAATCACAGCCCGATATCGCAGTGAAATTATTGTAAAGTTTTATCAAACCCCTTTACCGCTCGAAGTGCATTTTTCTATACATTTATCAATGTATACTCCCAATATAATTCCTGAGCACGTATCACTGAGCAAGTTTGCTAGCTGTCTGAAACCAATTTGTAAATTTTGTAACAATACCTGCCTAAGCAACCATAAATTTTAATAATCATGTTGTTCAGAAATGGTAAAATATTATCTCTGTTTTGTTCTTCTCCGCTGGTATTAGTAAATAGAGTGGCTGCGATTGTAATAGTCGATTTTCATCTATTTCAGTCTCACGGTTTCTGAATAGAAGCCATGAGTAATTATGGTATCATTTTATACAATTGCTAATAATCTGTGCCGGAATTTCAAATATATATATATATATATATATATATATATATATATATATATATACCTTATTCTATGCATTAAATAGTTCCAAAACGTATTTGGCTTTTATCTAATGACATTTTTGACAATTGACGTTGGTCTGTTGCTAAATTGCTTGAAATGGTTAAATATTCATAATAAAATATACAATTATTACAATTTTATAAGACAAGTTTAGGTAAATAATATTTAAATGCTTATTTTATTCGTGAAATAGTCCCAATAAATATCACTATGTTTGTGAATTTATAGATAATCTCAGACCCTCTTTTATTTTTTCAACATAATCTTTTTAAGCGACGCTTCAGTTTATCTTGTCTTTGAAGTAGTTTTCTAGAAGGTTTGCAAAATACATTTTTACAGCTGCATTTGTTTCTTTATTTAATGAAAATCAACAAAGAAAGTTTGAGCTTGGGACATGTGCCCCATCAGTTCATACTTTAAATCTCTCAGTTATCCATCGCTAATAGTTATTTATGTAACTATTGCACAATGTTGGTAAATGTGACACGAGTGAATGTTTAGCGCGTTCACTTCCACTCACGCGCTAATTTTCACGAGTGTTCAGAGTGAAGATTATACACGGTTGCATATAACGTTTTATGCAATTTTAGCATTAAAATATTTTTAAAAGTATTATAATTTTTAAAGTTGATGTAATGACGTAATGGATATGATTACTATATTGCATAGTTTCTTAGTGCTCGTTTCTATGACCATGTTATTTTGTTTTCGTATTGAAGAATTCAAATGGAAATCGATGGTAACTCCGCAATGTTTGATAATTAAAATATCGCTATAATCGCAGAAAAAGTTATAAAGGAAATTGAAGTAGCTGAAGTTTTGTTAATTTCTCATAAATGGAAAATTGTACATGAAAAGGAATACGACAAGTTCTGTACATGTAGAAAAGAGAAGCGTGTTATTTCAACTAATGAAAGTATCCTGTTGTCATATTTTTCAGAGCTGACAATTATATAATATAACGTTTGTTTATTATTTATATAAGAAGTAGTAGATTCTTAGATTTTTTTTTTTTTTTTTTTTTTTTTTTTCCAGTCCAAGTCCAAGAAGTGTATCTTCTAGCTCTGGTGTGTGTATTCGAAAGTAAAATCTATATTATAGATAAGGAAGTTTTCTGTTAGTATAATATAGATTACTAATGGTTAAAGGTTAACGTTTTGAAATTAAAGAAATTGTAATGTTCACTTATATTCAGTGTTCATTTACCTCTAAATTTTGTGGTTTTATTCGTTTTTCTGTAAAATGTCGCCATTACTCATTAATAGGTTTCCTTTAGTCACTCTCCGTTGGGGGGGGGGGGGCAATAAATTCAGTTATAGCTCATTGCATGTGTAAAATGCCGCAATTTCTCACTAGAGTTCTCCCTTCGCCCGTTTTCTGCTACACCAGTAGAGACTGTGCAGCTGCCGCAAGCTCTCATTTGACACTTGTGTTCAGAGACCACTACTACTGAACAAATCTACTTCTTTCCTCACAGTAACATTGCAAATTCCCTATTACAATATATCGTAGATATTTTTTATGGTAAATTATGTGGCGTTAAATTATTTCGTTAATATAAACATATTGTTATAGTTCAATAAACAAAAAAAAATTAGAATTTCAGTTCATTTTTTGTAATTAATGGATTATTTCTTTTAAATTCGAAGGTAATTTGATGAACAATTTCTCTAGCCTTTATAATTTGACTATCTAGATATGTGAAGCCTGCTTGTTACACAACAGAAGGTGACCGACTATGGTGCCTAGTAGTAAAACGGGCGTTAAACACCATTAAAAAAAGCAGAAGGTAAAAACTACTATATTTCAACACAAACTATTACGCATCAGAGATACTTCAGCAGGTATATAATAGTAAAATTACATAAAAACAAGTAGCTATACTGACGTTCTTAACACAAGTTATCCATTATCCATACCGGAATGACGTCATAGAAAAACAGAAGTTACATATACCAATCGCTTCAATATAGCCGGAGATAAATGCAATAACAATTAAAGTAATACGTAAGCAATGCACTATTTGTATTCTTGTAGCTACAGACTATAAAACAGATAGCTAAATCGCAATGTCAGTAAATGTAAAATTTAAAAATTGTTGTAGCTAAGTGAAGTCTCAAAAAAAATTATTTTAATAGACTGGCAATGTTCGCCGGCTCGCGCATCCTTCTTCGAAGATACAAATTTCTCCCTGCCCTATGCTGCCTACTGTCCGGACCTCCGTTTTGGCTATACTTGCTATCTTGGAGCATAAAGCAAGGTCCACCTTTATCTTGTCAATCGCAATGAAACAGGTCACAAGTGCAGGTAAATTTATTCTGACAGAATTGGGCTATACCATAAGATACAAATGTAAGAATAATACCAGTTCGCTGTTATCTATAAATTAATGTGTCAGCACTAAGAGTGGTTTAAAGTTAAGTTAAAAACAGAAAAGCCATGAAATTATTAATTACGTATGTACTGAATAAACGAATGGGAGGTGGGGGTCGGCCCGGCCTTAAATAGGAGGTCACTGATTGTTATGCCTTATTCCTTATTGATATCAGATTCTTCTATTATGTGCATGGACACAGCGCTGTCTATCAGAAATCAAAATGCAATCCTTGTTTCTATACCGCAGAGAGCTATCACAAAGCTCTGTGAACACTCCAATGCAATATGAAAAGCTAAACGCAACTGTTTACCTGTGTGGTTGCCTGGGTCTTTTTTCTTGCTCTGCACGAAGCTATATTTGAATCCAGAGGGGGCATATTGAAGTGCACATAAATCTGATAGTCATTGCAGCACTCCCCAGACACCTGCTGGATGCCAGCACATTATGTCCATGCTGAGAAGGGAATTATGTCTGTAGATCCGATATATCCGCAATAGAAAACGCATTGCGGCATAAAGTGTGCCCTAAAGGAACATTGGTAATTAAAGTTAGTTATAAATCATTCTCTACTGGGTGTTATTTGATTATAGAATAGCTATAGCAGGGTATCTAACATGCCTCGTTGTTTAGAAACTAGTCAGTGACAGAATACCTCAAATATTTTCTTCAGGGGCAATTTTTCTACTTGCAGCTGCTGACTTAGTTTACGTCAGGACCCCGAAAAGAATTTAAGTTTGCCTTATGTCATACCTAGAAATCATATCCTCTATATGAGGATAGTGTTCTTAAAATCTTTGATTATACCTTTTTGTGCATACTCTAATAATAAAATCATTTATAGATCCCTATATATATCACCAACGTCTATAACCGCCACATTAACGACAATCTAAGGTTTTTTTTCCCCCCTTAATAGTGTTTAATGCCTGTTTTACCACTGAGCCACCACAGGTCGTAGACACTGGTGCTACATGAGATGAAAAGATTAATTAGGAAAGGATTTTTTTTAAGAAAGGAAATGTTCCAGGCGTAAGTTTAGCGTACCTCCCCGGCATTTGCCATTTATGAGGACTGAGGAAAACCTGGAAAAAACCCTAGTGAGGAAGGACGGTCCTCGCGGAAATCAAACCCCGGACCTCCCGATCACGAGTCCGCGCCTAAACGATCTCGGCTGTGGCGGTTTCAATGTGTTTTGAAGAGAGTTTCCAGTACACGATTCTTTATACACAGGGCGTTCGAAAAGTATTTACAGTAGCGTTGTTTTATAAATATCGCGCAGTCTATAGGAGGGCGATAGACTGATACCAGTACGCCCTACAGACACTAGATGGCGGTTGTATGCAAGTGTGTAGCGAATGGACATCATTAGTTTGTTGTCAAATAAAGCAAGACTTGGATAAGATGTAAGGCGATCATCTTGGAATAAGATGGTTTGCATGGTTTTTGTGGAAGGAAGATATCAAAAATGCAGAAATGTTTAGACGTTTAACTGCAGTATGTGGTCAAGAAGCTCAAGTACAGAAGAGCGATTACTTCTGGATCAGTGGGTTCCAATGGAAGTAATCTGCACACAATAGCGAGTTCTGGTCGTCTGTCAACATCGTGGTCTTCCAGGAACATTGAGGTTGTGGTTGATAGGCGTATAACGTTGGATGACTGGAATGTCAGAGAGATCTTGGCCGCACAATCCTGCACAATTTTATCCACCATGATTTGAATATGAAAAAGAGCGCACATTGGGTTCCACGAGACTTGACACAAGCACAGAAGATCAAAAGGGTTGAATTCTGTCATCGGCTACTGGAAATGCAGGAAGTTTTTGGAGAAGCTGGTGACTGGTGACAAGTAACGGTAACACTACCACACACCTAAGATGAAAACCCAATATGTGCAATCATTCAGGGAATGCCTGACCTAAGACATTTCGTGCTGCTCCATCTGCGGGGAAGTAGATGATCCCCTGACACTTGAGGCATACTGCTAATGAACTAGCTTCCTCAAGGAACGACTGTCAATAGCGAAGTGTACTGCGAGAATGTTTCACGGTTTAGACGCAGCAACGGCGAAAGAGAAAATGTTCCTCCAACATGATAATGCGTGGTCCACACCAGGAACAAACAATAAGACTGTGGCCTTACTGAAATTCATTGTTTTATCGGAATTCGCCTCGTCTAATTATGCTTCATTCGGCAATATAAGTCGATCCTGCCGGTGTAGTGGTAACCATACTTGCCTCGTAGACCCAAGATCGCGAGTCCGATTCCGGCCAGTGTCGATGGATGCTCAGTATGACTTCCTTCGGGAGGGAAGTAAAGCCGTGGGTCCCATGTGGTGGATTTACGGCATGTAAAAGAACCTCAAATAGGAAAGAAGATGGGGTCTCTGGGCAAAATTTATCGGCCGTTTCACGCCTTACATTGAATGGGACGCTGATGACCTGAGATGTTAAAGAGCGTTCGTTAATAAAACAAATCAAAAATCAACAATCTACAATGTATAGGACTCGCGGCTAGGTAAAAAAGTTCAGCAACAATGAGTAAATTCAGGCAGCTATCCACAAGTGATGGTGTAGTACGGATGCTATAATAAAGTTATCAGGAAGATGGCAGCGGTACATTGACATCGGTGAAGAGTATATTGAGAGATTACACGTGCATTGAAACATATTGCATATAAATAAGGTACAAATTATTATATTTAATCATTTCCGAACGTCCCTTATATTTGTACCAGGTAGGTTTCATATCTCAGCAACTGAATTAACAGCTAGACTTAAATGAGGGCATATCGATCCTTTAGCCTAAGCAAAACGGTATCTTGTTTCCACGACGTGTTTGAGTATGATTTATTACTCAGGATATTTAAATAAAAGTGTCATACATTTTCGCGGCAGCTGAAGTTATGCAGATTGTGAAAGAAGAGTATAACAAAGGATGCCGGCGGAAATTCCAATGCAATAATGCTGTAGTTCAACATCGTAATGAAAATTTACGATGGCAAATCAAGTACAGTATCACGTCATTATTCCTGTTTTAAGTCTTTACAACCGTAACTGTGACACTTGTAACTTACAAGTCAGTAGTACAAACTGAAGTTGGCGGCTTACAAAACATGTA
Organism: Metallyticus violacea; assembly: GCA_030762175.1. Taxonomy (NCBI): domain Eukaryota; kingdom Metazoa; phylum Arthropoda; class Insecta; order Mantodea; family Metallyticidae; genus Metallyticus; species Metallyticus violacea. The sequence goes on along the minus strand of CM060831.1, from coordinate 22,634,794 downwards.
TACCGCTCGTCCATAAGGAAAATGAGATTACTATAGAGACAGAACTGAACATTTGTACGAAGATCTCCCTATAAGGGTTTGAACACATTTTTAACATAGAACATCCCTTTTATAAAATGAAATCAACATTCTTTACAATAGCTGAAGTTTTTTGGGATACAGTATATTCAATGTGCTTACCTTATCCAAGTCCACTGGGCGAAGAGCAGAAGAAATACTAATTTTTTATATTCAAGTCTAATGTTATCGCATTGAAAGTTTGTCACATTAGTAGGAGTAAATTGTGCTTGTGACTTAAACCCTACTATACGAGGGACATCAAAATTTTTTCCAAATGTCACCTTAAAGTCCAAGCTAAGGACTGAATTCGAAAACTTAACCTCACAATCCTTTTCAAAGTATTTTCCATCTCTCTCCTCCATACACAGTTGTAGAAGGCACAATCACTTGTCAAAAGCACTACGGTACTCGCACTGAGATATTGTCAACAGAGCTGCATTTATAGCTTGAGCAAGGCCCTGCACTCGTTTAAAAGGTTTCTTAGCAATGCAAGATTTCACTCGAAGAAACAACCAGAAGTAGTACAGTGCAAGTTCAGGGTTGTAGGTGGATGGTCAAGCAACTGGACTTTGGCGACTTCCAGTTTTCTCAAATCTGCAACTGTTCCGTGAAAAGACGCATTGTCCTGCAATAGCAACAGCCTTAAAGTTCCTGTCTTTAAGCGCCGCCGCTTCAGTTCTTCAAATAAAGATCCAAAATATAAGTGTCATAGTATTCTTCATTCATTGTCGTTCCTTCTGGCATACAGTCAACCACTAATGGTCATTTATAGTTGAAGAAAATAGTGAATCGTTTCCGAGAACGAAAATCTTGTCGTGGGTCATTTCCGTTCACCCACACGCAGTTCTGAGCTTTATTTGGGGTGCTATATAATAAAAGCAATTTCATCGCTAGTACGTATATCTGTCAAAAGTTTAGTGCAATTTGGTGAAAATATGCTCAGCAGTTCCCTTGCACATTTCCTTGTTTTCATTGGTTAGGGAATATGCAACCCATTTTGAACATATTTTTCGTAGCTTTAAATGCCAACACAGCCATACTTAGCATTTCAACGATTTTCCTCCACCAAATTTCTCGCTCTTTGAATGGTTCTCTCTGAACCAGAATTTCTCGAGGCCGGTCAGAACGAGAGCTGTCTTTCAAAGTCTCTTGCCCTTCTTCAAATGATCGAATCCATCTTTCAGTGGTATCAAATGAACACACTTGATCACCGTGAACAGCTACCAAGTGTTCGTGGATTTGTTCTGCTCTTTTCATCTAACTTTAGAATGTGAAAATGTGGAATCTAAAGTTTTCTTTAGGAACACGTATGACTTTTCACTAGCTATTGACACAGGACTGAATTCAACAGACTGTACAAGTTTAACAACTTATGCATATTTGGATAGCTTAAATTCCATTGTTACCAGATGTGTTACATTTTTGTAGACATTATTGTCCGACAATGGATAGGTTGACTGTATTTGGTTTTATGGCTAATGCTTTTTCATTTAAAAATTAAATATGTTTAACTTTATAGATGCAAAACAATTTTATGAATCTCACATATTCAAAGAAATGAAATAAATAGTAAAAATCAAATTGGAATCTATATTATGCAAATGTCGAAATTAACATTAATATCACATTATATAACATTTACTCACATTGGTGGAAATAGTGAACATAACATAAATTTTAATGTCAAATATTATATGTGGAACAAACATTAGGCACTCCGTCCGTTTATATTAAATCCTGTTTTCTCCAAACTACAAGTTTTCTTCTTAATGGCAGATGTTGCTTTTGCTTTTTAGCCGGAAGTACCCAAAGCATAAGTTTATTAATTTCATGTTGAGTGATTTCCCTTGTTGCACGACTGAGATGAGTAGCAAGAAACGTGAAAAGAGAGATGCGAAGTGCTGGAAATGAGAAAGCAAGCGGCTTCCTGAGCCACTGGCCTCCAAACGCTTGGCACTGACCTCGATCTTGGCAAGCAGTACATGAAATGATCCAGCCATCAGTCGGCCTGGCTAGGTCGTTCACCGCAACTCCAACAACGTCGAACGAAAGTTTCAAAGTCGTCCCCGAAATCTGGTGTTTATTTATAAATTGACTACATACGAGAAAGTTTTGGAGCTACTGATCTTAAAAGTAAATTTGTGTTGAATATATTCATGACAATATTTTCAGTTATATGTATTTAGGTGACAATCTTATTGGAAAAGAACCATCCAATGTGGCGATCTCTGTCATTTAGTGCCAAAGTTCTCAAAAAAGGAACCTGCGAATTATAAGAAACACAAATGGAAGAGCAAAATGCTTTTTTTGGTTAAGAATTAGGATAAAGTAATTCTGAAAAAAAAAAAAAAAAAAAAAAAGTATGTCATAAACACACTGTTACTTCTAGTTCTAACAAGATCGCTTTTCTGTTAGCATAGTTTAGTATTCAAACTATACCTTTTTATATTTTAATACTTAGTGAATAAAGGATTTCTACTGTTAGTATATCTCTTAACGTCCATTGATACCTATCTATGTAATTGACTGCTTGTAGCAATTATTACTTTTTAAAAGAAAAACATTAACACCAATAATTGGATTAATACAAGGGCAAGTCAAAACGTAAGTTTCAATAATTCATTTTAGGAAAACAAATAATAATAATAATAATAATAATAATAATAATAATAAAATTAAATTAAAAACACATTTTACTTATTCATCTTTTTTTTTTTCCCCCACATAATCACCAAAGCTCTCAAATATTTGTCATAGCATAAAATACCTTTTTCCTTTCCCTAATGTTAGACAGTGGCATCCGCTTGTTTAGCCACTTCGTCGTTAGCGGAAAATCTTCTGCCCCGTTTATGTTTCATTGTTTTCTTAAACAGACGAAAGTCGTAAGTGCCTGGCCCGGACTTTATAGTGTATAAGACTTTCTAAGGTTAATGTCGTTAGCAATATAAAGCTTCGCATTATCGTACAACATTTCCATGTCCCATGTTAGAAGATCAGAAGAACGTGACCAACTGTATGGTTCACCGATCGATCCAGCATAGGCACATATGGCCTATCTGCAAGGACATATTTCAGTATAAGTGTCGGAAACACAGCAAAGGCAGAAATAAGTGAATTCCCATCCTCTTAAATAGTCAAGGTTCCTTAAGGACACTTTTCTCCGATCAGGTTAAATTATATCGATATGGGATGCTCTGTCTGTTCTGGGATCTCGTATCAGGCTTAAATTGCGTTGGAGTATTTATGGAAAAGAACAATCAGATCAGTTGGCAAACAGTGATACTGATACACCCTTTGTTGGCCTTGAACCCTAGTTGGAATTAGTACACGCAATAAAACACTTAGGTGGCAAACCTATCCAGAAAACTGGTCCTAGGTGCAAGCAACATTTTTCTTCATCTCTCCAAAATTGGAGAGAAGAGGAATAAGGAAAGTAATTGCGTTAATTACTGAACATGGTCACTTCAGGGAACATCCATGTAAAGTGGGACTATATAAAGATTTGCGCATTGCGTAAACAGAATGAGCAAACTGTCTGACACCCCTTGTTTAATTGCCCCATCCCTGAAATAAACTCTTTCTGTAACGCGGGAAGACTTGAGAACAGAGGCTGACTGCAATTTATTCAAGGAACAGAGAGCTTGGGGAAGCAGTGAAAGCGTCTCTGACATGCGGGAGGTCGACAAAACTGCTACAAATCCCCATTATCTAATCTAGAAAGGATCAGATGTCCAACGTCGAATGGTTATCTTAAAGCTCTAACGACCCCTAATATACAGATGTATTCATAGCCGCATCACGCTTCATAAAACAAAAAGCAATTACTCCCAAATAATGGTAACCATCACCTTACTTGTACTTGCGACTGCCTTATACCTTTTGTAGGTTGGTGATTTGGGAAACTTCCATTATATGCTTTCATCTTTGACTGCGTATCGTTATTGCACCTACGTCTCGTTACCTGTGACAATACGCGATGAAAGGTGTCACCCTCAACAGCAAAACCTTACACGTTCGTTAGTGAAGTGGTCATTCTCTCAATATATTGTTGATGGGACAGTTTCTTTCGGTTGCGATAATGCTATGAAAAACTGAAGTGCAGCTTCAACTGACTCAGTACCACACATATGTTCTCTCGCATTATTTCATCAATTGTATTCACTAAACCCGCTGGGAAATACCTGCACCGGTTTCGCATTTGTTGAGCATTTACATACACATCCTGTAAATGCTGACAGGTTCCGTATTTCAGTCTCCTTACTGCACTCTCCCGGACCCCTCGTTCAGTACCTTCGCCATTTTGCAACTTTGCTGCGTCAAGATTCTGTTTTAGTGGCCTGGCACTTCAAACTAGCGGATATATAAGAGACAGCGAGCTCGCTTTCTTTTGTATTGGAGTAATAAAATATGGAAACTTACTTTTTGACTTACTTCGTACGGGGCAGCAAAATCGATTGAAAATGTATACAAACAGGTAATATTTTTAACCACTATACATCCTTAGGCGTGCTATACGCATTTAAATGGCGCACTTCGCATTGATTATACGACACAGAAAGCGTTTTGAGTTAGGCAAACGAATTATTAACAGAAAAGGAGATTCAAGGGGTAGACATTAGAAAGAAGAGTAGAAAAGTGACGCCCTAAGGTGTTCGTATAAATGGAAGGCGAGGCAGAAAAATAAGTTGGCCGAGGCTCTCTAGTAAGTAAAGTTTAAGCCGGGAGGTGTAAAAAATTACGGCCATCTCTCTCTAAGACTTTTTCTGGGGGGTGGTGGGACAGGGCGTCGATAAGCGTTAAATTAAAGATTTCATCAAACTCTTCCTTGTGCTGAGCTACAGGTAGAGAGATTAAAATTTAACGGTGGTTTTTATCCAAAGTGCAGTTACTAGAGATTAACTCGGGATAGAAAGATGAGTAGAATTTAAGGGGAAGCATGCAAAATTTTTTAATCCTCTAATCTACAAATTGTTCTACATTTTCATTTTCCAATTGTATGTTAAAAAATCTCATAATTTGTACTACATTTACTGGCTGAAATTCTTTAGTCTTAACCTGTGCGCATGCAAACAAAAGCTTACATTTTACAGTGCAATTTCATTTGTTTTTTCTCGATAACACCCGTCCTCATTATTCCTGACTTTAAAAATAAACACACACACACACACACACACAAACTTGATGCACATCATTTTGCAAACCGAATATAAAAAGGGCGTTCCGATTTTTTAACACTGTTAAAAAAATAGTGTGCCCGTTTTTACTACTGAGGCACTACAGGTGGTGATCACTGATAATACATGAAATGAAATGATAAATTGATAAAGGAGTGTTTTTCAAAGGCCTATGTTTAGGGTACCTCCCGTACACGTGCTATTTATGAAGACTGAGGAAAACCTGGGAAAAAACTCAATCAGGGAGGATGGTCCTGGCGGGCTTTGAACCCCAGACCTCCCGCTCACGATTCAGCACCTTAACGACCTCCCGTGACGGTGGCGTTCGGAAACGATTTAAATAATTTTGTACTTTATTTATTATTCAACACAATTCGATGCACAAGGGATCTGTCAATATTCTCCCCATCAACGTTGCCACCTTACTGATAACTTCATTATGGCGTTGCATTACTACTGTTTGTGAGTACTGCGCGCCACTACTCTTGGACAGCTGTCTGTATTTCCTCGTTGTGTGTGTGTGTGTGTTTTTTTTTTATTTTTTATTTTTTTTTTTTTTTAGCTAGCCGCATAACAACTAACCCCAGCGATTATAGTGTTACTGGTGTGGGGTCGCGCATTGTCATGCTGGAGAAACACTGCCTCGATCACTTTGGCTATCACTGAATCCTGCGTTTAAGCAGTGTTATGCTGTACGTTTCGCTGTTGATAGTCTTTCCTTGAGGAATCCAGTTCATTAGCAAGACGCATGCCCACAAATGGTGCAGTACTAAATTTCTTAGTCCGGGGACTTTCTGATGTTGACGTTTCTTCTCTGGTGTGTGGTAGTGACTCCATGACTCTTCACCAGCCAACAGGGTCTCAAAATAAAAATAAATCGGATCTTCTTCCCGGTAGCCGTCAACGTCTTCTGTGCTTGTGTCAAGTTTCCTGTTCACATCTTTTTCTTATTTAAATTGTGGTAAATAATGGTGTGCAAGGTTGCGAAATCTTTTCAGTGCATTCCATAATCAATTCAGACACAACCTCAATATTCTTGGAAGACCGCGGTGTTGACTCACGTTCTTGTGTGCAGATTACCTGCCGCTGCGAACTGTCTTTTGTGCAGGAGCTTCTTAAAAGGCAGTGAATTTCTGTAGTTTTATAGCTTCTTCCATAAAAGCCATGCTCTATATGTTTAGTATACTTTTTTGTCAATAAATTGCCTTCCATGTCTCTCCACTTGACAACAAATGAACAGTTTTTTTGCTAGTGTCGAATATAGTTCTTGTAAATCTTTTCCGAATGCCTCTCATGTTAGGGCTATAACTGTTTTGCTTGCAATATCTTCTTGTGAATGACACATGTTTGCTGTGCTCAAGTCTTGAGCCGGTTTTTAATGATGACAACGATAAACCACACCATTGACAACGTACAGCTTCTTAAGGTACTTGACCTTAACTTGCTTCCGCATTAGATGAAAGAATCTTGAGGCCTTTCGTCATCAGTTATCCATCCTCACTTTCTCAACCGGTTAATTGTTGCTTTGCTGTTTTATAAGACGATGCCGTGGATACTGCTGAAGTTTTCATTTCCTCGTTATTACTGTCTTGTTTTGTTGACCATGAAACAAGCGTCCACTCTACACTCGTTACATGTTTACATGCCAACGTTTCGATTTGCATTGGATGTGACAAAGCTTAAAATAATCTCTCTGCCTTAACCAAGGACTTGAAATCACCATCGTTTTGTCATTTATTTAGGTTTTTGTCATTGATGACTAGAAAATATGAACACAATTTTTTTCTAAAATTCGTAATAATAATAATAATAATAATAATAATAATAATAATAATAATAATAATAATAATAATAATAATAATTACAGACCTGCTTTTGCGATTTTAGCGATTGAACCCATGAAAAGATTATTGAACAATTCTTCAAACCTTCCTCAATCTTACCAACTAGGCACCGAAATTAATAATGAAAAAAGTGTATCTATATATATATATCGTTAACACTTTAGCGGTCGCAATTTTTGTTTTTTTCTAAAAGAAATGGGCATATAACCATCCATTAACAAACGATTTGTCAAGTTTGTTAACCAGAAAAATTGGACCATTTAAAGCAAAAGATTTAAAGATTTAAAAATTTGCTGCAATTTTTGTTTTTTCTAAATGAAACTCCGTATATTTCTTTAAAATAAATTGATAAAAATAGTTGCCGAAAATCAGAGCAATCAGGTAGTTAAGAATAGAGGTATACCTGAAAAACGGGTGGGGTTAAGAGAAATTTTAAAATCGCTATAGCCGCCGGAATTTATTTTTTTTATAAAGGATATTCAGTATATATTTTTGAAATAACATAAAGAAAATAGTTTCTGAAAATGGGTAAAATCGGACTATTAGGAGGGGAGGGTTATCTGAAACCCAAAATTTAAAAATCGCCCTAGCAGCACGAATATTGTTTCTTCACAACAAAACTCGGCACATGCAATTTAAATCAAATAAGAAAAATAGTTTCTGAAAATCAGTGAAATCGGATTATTAGTAGTGGCGGTTTACCTGAAACCCAAAATTTAAAAATTACTCTAGCGGCACCAATATTTGTTTTTCACAATGATGCCATATATATCATTTAAATAAAATAATAAAAAACATTTCCGAAAATTAGGAAAGTTAGACCGTTAGGAGTAGGAATATACTTGAAACCCGAAATTTAAAAAGTACTCTTACGTTTAATTTTCTCTATATTTATTTTAAAATAAAGGGGCAAATTAATTCAGGATATAGACTCTTTTTATAACGGTGTACATGTTTTATATTTAACAAAAGCATAGTCGTGAAGATAGAAAATTTGAAACATTATCTAATGTGTGTGTGAGAATTATATTTGTATGTAAGAGCGCTCTGTAACAACATTCAGAAAAAGTTTACGTTACATGTTTTTACTACTATGACATTTAAATTAAATTTAAAACCCAATGAAATTCTATGAAACCTTAGATTGTGTATTGTTTATTGTGTATATTTGCTTAACACAATGTAATTGATTGTAATTTGGAAGATGTTTTTCCTTTATTGAAACTCTTAAATTCACAATGAAACTAATTTTTTGTTATTTCTCTCTATATTAGTGAATGTAAAGATGATATAAGAGCTCACTTCATAAATATGGTTACATTTAAAAATGTTCAAAAATATCCACACAATATAGCATTGTCTATCAATGGTCATATATTTCATTTAATTAATAGTATACCATTATTTTTTGTGGTTTACTCTCAATAATAATAAAGATATTAGTTTCAAATTGTGGTTTCTCTTTTGTAATACTTATAGATTTTAATAATTCTAATTTGATTCCCCCTAATACCACACAACAATGTCATAACTTATTTTATTTCATTTTTAATAAGGCCATAATTTAGTTTGTACATTCTTTTTAAAGTTATTCAACTCGGTGAGGAAATTGCGTAGTTTATGCAGCTACTCGTGAAAGACCTTTTCCGCCTACTTTATTATATTCCTCACATTTATAGGCGTTTGCTATTCATGATATAACATATTCCAATATATGGGCTTTTGTAGTGCCTATTCTTGAAATGAAGGTCTATACATGCATTATTATCAGGTCATTTTTTGTAAGTACAGATATTTTATAATAGCTCAAGGGCAATTTGTGTAAACTAAAATAGGATATGCAAGACTAATTTGTAGGTGATACTTTTAAATGACCACAAATTGTTGAATTCAAAGTATTTAAGTGATGGTTTTTGTTTTACTTCTTGTAAAATCAGGATTGATGAACTTTTTCGGTTTGAATGTAAGCTAATATGAGATAGTTACTTGTAACAAGTTTTGCGCATAGATGTAATAACTGGTGCAAAAAGGGAAGTACACTTTCCTATTCGAAAAAAGCAACAGTGATCATTCATTTTGGTTGTGAAGAAACGATGTTGAATTATTCACAAGAGAATGGCGAAGTATGCAAATGTCTGGTAAAACTTTATCGTTAATTAATCAACGTCATAAATACTTTGCCGAAACTGTTTCCGTCTTGCGTACATAATGTCAGCCAAACTTGTATTTGCATGTCAAGAAAGTGAGGCCTGGAAGGGTATAAAACACGTGTTAATATTTTTGTTGCAGGATGTCGTATTTCAGGTATCCTGTTTTCATAGTTTCTACATCAACGTAATTGAATTAAGTGCAAGAGCGTAACGCCCCAAGCTGCACCCACGTTGCTAGTACAAACACAAGTATATCTATCTGACATCACACACGTTCCATGTGTAAATGAAAATTACACCTTGGAGGCAGCCTCGATTAATCCTTACAACGGCATTCCCCATGGTGTTGCAGAGTTTTGCGAGAGCGACCATTAGCCTTTGGGAATCTTGACATTAAAGATCATTGTCATTTATATACGACTCCAAAATGTTAAGGACATTTTTAAAACATTTTTTAAACAAAATTGACATTTTCTCAGCCATTATAGATTTTTTTTTTTCATTTGCATCTAAGTTTAGTGCACCAATTATAAAACTATTGACCAATCGAAGTTTTCAAAGAAGAAATGAGAGTAAAAAGAAGCGGACTCGCTCTAAACAGTTTCAGAAAAATAGTTCAATTCATAACTAGAAGTCTAAATTGTGGAGTACCTCCCATCATATTAAGTACACTCAAACTACGTAACAAAGGAAGAACGGAAACTATCAGTTACTCTCCGGCAGTTAAACAAGAACTGATGAGAAGCTTCCTACATCATTTCGATCCTATGAACAAACCGGCAAAGCTCTTTGTGGTTACAAACAAACAAAATAAAATGGGGGGGGGGGGAAAGGCTTCTGCTGGGAAGTTACGTCATTTCATTTTTCGATACTCAAGGAATACTTTATCATCATGTCGTACCTTATTGCACAAATGTTACTCGGAAAATATTATAGAGCTATCCTGAAACTCTGCAAGGCCATATCATATGCAAAAGGCCACCTTTTCGTGCAACAACCTGCATATTACACCATGAAAATGCACAACCACATATTGCAAATGTTGTTGCTGAATATTTCACAAAAATAGTTCCTCAATTTCTCTAAAATCCAAATAAAGCCCCGTGTGACTTTTTCCTTTTCCCCAAATTGAAGAAACAATTAGTGGGAGGCATTTTTCATCATCAGAAGTAGCCATGAAGGCTGCAGAGGTGACTCTGAAGGACCTGCCGAAACACATTTTCCTGCATGAAACGTTGGGACAAGTGCATTGCACTCAACGGGGACTAATTTGAGAAAGATGGTCAAAATTATGAGAATGAATAAAGTATGTTATCAAAAAAAAGTATCATTCTTTATTAATCAACCCTTGAAGTTTATTTAGGTTTGTCTCTTCAAACTTTCTGAAAAATTGAAATATGTGGGATAATTTGTGTTATTATTTTGTAAAAGTATTTTGTTGTTGCTGGGTACTTCAATATACTTGTTGATCTAAGTGTAAGCGTATCACTCACTCTTGGCATCTCTGCACAGTTCGGGAGAGGTGCAGTAACGACCTTTGCTAAATGGGGACTTTTGTTTGTGCTCTTTCGGTGCAATCGACATTGAATTAACCCTTCTATTTACTTTAGTGTTTCCATTAACGTTACAAAGGCATTTGCTGCTGGTATTTCTGTGTGTCTCCTTCTGACAACCGAAACTGCATTCATAGGTAGAGTAATGGGGCAAAGGTCCGCAAGGGACAAAAGTATTTACCTTGCAGCCTCTGTGGTGGAGTTCAGTTGAAATAACTTTAAAATAAATTTAATTATTGTATGTTTTGATTGCCTAATTTTAAAAGTTATGGAAGTTGAGCTCTTTGACGGAACGGTATACAGGAGCGGTGTAATAATTAATTGTTTTGAAAAGTAATAATGTGGACATGAAAGTATTATTGAAGATAGCCGTTCTTGAACTAGGCCAATTCCTAAATAGTAGATTGTTGTTAATAAGTGGGTAATAATAGTTGCTGTGAGAAAGGGTAGGTTTAAGATAGCATTTTTTCAAGAGTTTGGAAATATTTTTGCGTTATGAATAACCAAGAGTAATAAAACATGCATAGGCGTTTCAAAACAATGATTTTAATTCATATGTGTTTAATTATGCTCTTATTAATTGCATTAATTTTGCGTAGATTAAACGATAGAGAAACTGTCCAAGTTTTACGGTATAGAGAAAGTGTCCAAGATTCGATGTATCCAGTAGCTATACATATGAACAGTTGTGAACACCTGGCGAGGAGCAAAATCATCGTCTTATTGTTCTTTCCTTTGAAGCCTACAACAATTACAATGAAGCACCATCTTAAAACATGTCAAATGTCTTCGAAAAAAATTACGACTCTTCGTTGTAATTGAGTTCTTCGAGCTGTATTCAATATTAATTCTCTAATTATTAACATGTTTTGCTGAATACACAGGAATTCTGTTTCGTCGAACCATTAATAGATAGCACCTGTGCATTAATTCTAAAACGTCGTCGAAATACCCGTTTCGTCATGATTAAGAATCCCCACTTTAAAAGTTGAAGCATACAAAATATATGTTGCTGTTTGGTAGGAATTTTCTATAGATACTAGAGATGGATTATATAACTTTCGCCTATCCGAGGGTCTAACTGCTCATAAATGTTTTTCTGTAATTATACGTGAAAGATGCTATGAACATAATAAGCGGCCTTGTTCGAGGCCACTGTATAAGTATGTCCAACTTCTTTAAACACTTTGGCGATTCCAATACAGTAACCTTGAAGCTAGCAGCTGTAGAATTTTGTCTCACAATGTCTTCATCATCAGTTAAAATAAAGCGGAAAGTTTTAGATACAGTAACATGTGAAATGTTTAGAAAGGTTTAAAATGGTAGTTAACTTAGCTATTGAATTTGTTGTGGGTGTCACAAAATAACAGAAACCGTCATGCAATTTTTGGAACAAGAAAATGACAATATTTTATTTTGAAGAGTTATACTGTACTTCAGAGAGCGAGGGAGAGAAACATTATTGGTAGTAAAGTTGAGAAAAGTGTGACGGATTTCTTGGAACGCATATAGAGCTAAAATAATAAAAGTAATTGTTCTGATTATCTAGCTTTTTCCATTAACTACTCCTCCCATTCTCTCGAGAGTCTACTGTAAAATAAGCCGTAAAAAGTTTAACTGCATCAGTAGATAAAACTCAGCTCAAGCACGGCTTAATTTTATACTTACTCCGCAAACAAGTTCAGTGTATAACAGACTAGCAACACATCATGATGACCATCTAAAATTACAAGAATTATGCTCTCATTTAATGTAAGAAAAATGAATGCATAGTTTTAAACGCGGAACTGTATCCATTTTATATCGAGGTAACATTTTGAAATTCTCTAAACTATCGGGAAAGAGAGAGATGTATTAAAGGGGGGGGAGGGGAGGAAGAAAGAAAGAAAGAAAGAAAGAAAGGAAAAGAAAAAGAAAACACAAACAGATAGCATTGCATGGGTCAAGTGCTGGTATGTTGAGATTAAAAGGAATGAGTATTTTGAAGAGTATTTAACGCCAATTTTTAGTACTGAGGCACCACAGGCGGTATTGATGATACATGAGATGAAATGATATATTGGGAAAGAATATTTTTAAGGAAAAATGTTCTAGGTTTAAGTTTAGGGTATCTCCCCGGAATTTACCATTTATGAGGACTGAGGAAAACCTGGAAAAAGCCTCAGTCAGGGAGGACGGTCCTGACTAGAATCGAAAACCCCAGACCTCCCGCTCATGGGTCCGTGCCTTAACGACCTCGGCCACCCGTGGAGGTAAGGAATAAGGAAGGATTTCCTCAGAATCATTATCCAATGTGTGGGGGATAAAAAGATGTAGAACATAATATAGTTTGAGTGACGATACTCTAAAGGAAAGAGTTTATAAATGAGAATTTGTTTAAATTAGATAGAAAAATAACTTTAATGAAAATCTTCAGTAAATATAGCAGCAATGTTCCGGAGTTCTTGAGTAAAGTTGCAAATAAATGCAACTGGGTACTAAGAAGGGAAGTAGATCAAATATACCTTAAGGCTTAGTTGTAATTCTGTGTCTAGATGATAAGGAAATTTTGGTATGTTCCTGTATAGATTAACAAACAATTTAATAAATAAGTTTAAGAAGCGAAATAACAGAAAAAAAAAGAACAAAATTCAAATATGCCAAAGAAAAATGTAATGTAAGATCCTAGGAATAACTTTGAAGGACGAAATACCTATAGTATTAATAAACCAGTTATCTCAGACAACAGACATCGCATAACTAGCCACCAGAATCAAATGGCAATGGGGAGGTCACGTCGCAACAATAGGTTAACCATCTACAAGATCTCCATATGGGAACTCCGAATAGGAAAAAGAACACAAGGCAGGCCCAGAAGAAGATGTACAGATATCTTCAAGGATCATGCAGGTCCAGATCGGTCAAGAAGAGCAAGAGGAAGAGAAAAATGGAAATTTCTCGAGAAGCAACTAGTGCAGAGAGAAATGGAGTAACCAAAGAACAAATCACACAAGAGTGTCTTAAACAGCATACGAACAACTAGCGTGGAATAGCTCACCATGTTAGGGAAAAGCGAGCTTTCCTACTTGCTAGGAGGTCTTTGCCCTTAAAGAACAAAATAGCCTGTCTTTATCTTTAATAAAATAATGATGTATGTAGAGTTATGAAAATATCTTTAATTTGGCGCCCTTGCTTGGGTCGGAGCCTGTTCTCTGGAATTCCAGTAGGTTTGCTGTTGATGAACCGGAGGCTGGGGGTTGAACCAAACAGGGTGTAAATGTATTTTGTTTAATTATTTAGAATGTAGATAAATGTGTTAGTACAAAATCAATTATTGTATTAAAATGTTTATAATTGTGGGAAGTCACATCGAAAAATGGCCTGAGCCAAATAAGTGGAGGCTTCTTTTGCATTTTTCTTAGGATTTCAGTAATTTTTATTTCATTTCATAAACTATCCCTACAGTACCAATAACAGCATGAATGTTTAGAAAGTACGGGAAATTATTCTAATGCATATTGTGCCCTACAGCATATAAAAACGGTTATTGTTGTTGAATTTATTTTATAGCTGTTTTTATCGCATAGACATGTGTAATAATGATAAACGAACTGTAAGTTAATGACTTCAATTCTTGTTGGAGCATAAAAATATCGCCAAGAGCATATCCAATATGGAAAAAAAAAAAAAAAAAAGAAAAAAAATATCCGAGATTTAAAAGTAAAATTTGCCGGGATTCAAAATGCGTTATGAGACCAAACGGTACGTTGTCAAGAGTGCTGCACGAAACATACACGGTACAGCACAGCCAGTCTGAAAACCCGGATATCCGAACTCAAATTTTTATGAAAGGAAAATTATCACAAGAGGGTCTGAAATTAAAGCTCAGACCCTTATTAGCACTATTTCACGAATAAAAGAAGAATTTAAATATAATTCCCCTAAACTTGGCTTATAAAATTGTAAATATTGTTTATCTTTTTTTTAAGCATGTTTGTATCAGCCGGTAATTGAAATATGCAATCGATTAATGTTTATGTGATATCAGCACTTCTAAATTCGTCCCCAAATTGGAATTTTTCAGCTTGTCACTTCGGAGACGGAACTCTCTTATGTATTCCTACCTAAGCCGTTTTAAAGGAAATGTAACTGGTGACTAAAAGTCGCCTTTCGATTGTGTCGTGCATATGGGTGGCTAGTAATTTCCTGGCGCAAGAAACTGCGCTGATTCATTCAAACGGTGGACTTGTTGACTTCAAGGAGATGAGTGGGAGATGTGCAAGGTGTTTAAAGTACATAGCCGACAGAGAAGAGTGTTTACTTTCGCGCTTTTAAGGACAACGCTGTTCAACTGTTTATACAGCCACTGCAGCCTGTCAGTGCAAACACTTTTGTATAGCTTATTTTCTAGAATCAAGGATGGAATGTTTATGGCCTTCTTAGTGTGGGTAGAAGACTGCAAATTTGTATGCAGCGGGTTTAGAACCCTTTTAGAAACAAACCTTTTAATATTAGTTTTTTCTTTGATGAAATAAATATTTAACTTTCACAAACAATTAATTCATCACAAAACTCTTTAATTTCAATAAATTTTACATAGCACAACTGTTGAATATTTGTAAAGCGCTTTGGCTGGAAATATAAACTTTTGTAATGTGTTTTATCAGTTCCTGTTTACTTTTAGAACTGTTGAACAATCTGTTAACTGTGCAGTGTTCTTTCCCTAGTGGGACTCTACAAAGATGAACTCATTTGTGGAATGTGCAAACATAATGAGGAGACCGCCTTGCACAACCTGTTTGATTGCCTATTCCTGGTAAGAAAGTGGTTGGTTCTTTCTACTTATAACCGGGGAAAACTCTAGAAACGGATGCAGACATTGGAACGAAAATATTGAAACATTTACACTGAACATATTTTGGGAAACAATGAAAGCTTCTCTTCCAATGGGGCTGCATAGTGCGGGAGTTCGAGAAAACTCCAATAAATCCTCCTTTACTTTATCTATCATTTTTCTAATAAAAGCGTTATATTTATTTTTCACTACTTTATGTATACAGGTCGATGAACTACACAGAAATTATGAACGTAAGTTTGGAAACAGCCAGTACGCTACTGGCTACTAAAGAGATACTGGAAAGTAGTATGATGTAACTGTTGTCCCTTTGCCTGTATAATTCTGCAGCTGCTAAACCTTGTTTCTCCGTAAATAAGAAGCATATATGCAAGCTTAGAGAAGGTTTAAACGTTCTTCATTTTGTCTCATAGACAATCCGCAGCATACTAAACTTATTGACCCTAAACAAAGAAGTGATATGAGTTGTTATTGCATTTACCAATCAGAATCATGTCCTTGAGTGTGCTTATTGCAGCACTCCTTCCGTATCACTATACTTCATATTAAATAATAATAATAATAATAATAATAATAATAATAATAATAATAATAATAAAATATTTGCCACAAGAGACTCGAACCTGTGACCTTCGGAACACCTGCCATTTACGATATACATTAGGCCGCATGTGCAAGTCAGGACCTGCTTCTAGACGATGCTGCATAGCGCAACAAGGCAGGTAATGGATGTTCAGTGTCGCACTGTCAATAATTAATTCGAGGTTTGAAATATTTTTGAGGCACTAAATCTTGTAAACGATGATGATGGGCTATGAAAAGCGATATCTCTTTCCTCATGAAGGACTTTTGAAGATATCAAAAATATTTCTTTCATCTGACCTACTTATCAGAATCTGATGCCAATATATTTGGTATTATAGAAAAGCGCTATTTTTAGTCATAGGCCATATCTCAAACTGCTTGTATATGTCCATTTTACCACCTCTGAAATTGTGTAGTTCATTAACGTTATGTGTATAACGTGACGAACTAAGTGTTTATTGTAAAGCGATAGAACACATAAAGAGATACAATTTAAAAAAGTAATATTTCAAACCTGATAGTCTCTTCGTCAATGAAAGAAACGAAGTAAATAAAACAATTTTAAGTTGGCTAACGTCAGCTCTCAGCGGATAAATACCGACAAAAAAAATAGTAGAAGGTAAGGAAGATGTGGAAACACTTTGGATTAAGTGTCTATACATAATAATTTAACCTATGTTTTCTTGATTTGTATGTAACAAATGTGCATTTTAGTTTTTATAAAAATTAGCAGTGTCCTTACCATTTCTATTATCAACAACAACAACAACAACAACAATAATAATAATAATAATAATAATAATTTTCAAATCTTTTGGCACTATCTTTTTATTTTTTAATTTTTTTTAATGTTCACACTCTGCGAAAAGCTACATATCGGGCTTAATATGATAAATTTGTATTCTGAGTTCTTCTTCTAAGTTTTTAAAAACATTTCTATTCTTGTTTTACGGTAAATGTACGCAGAGAATTATTTTTCGCACAAGTAAGTGGTTATGAAAGTTTTTCGTTAATAGTTCGAGAAACCTGGAGTGAGCCCAAGTCTATTTAGTTCTCTGCCGAAAGATGCCGGGGAAATTACGATTGTTCATACGAGTGTTCTGTCTGGGCCACGTTTTTGAAAGCTCGCTTCAGAATAAATAGCCGGTTTCGATTTCATTATAATTTACTTGATCTCAATAAATATTCTTAGTAAATTTGTATCATCGTTCATTTCGTTATAATTTATTATTTTTATATGTACATTAAAGGCACTTTGCTGTTAATGCCCCCTGGGAGGGCCTCGTGGATCCCCGAGAGTTGGCGGACTACAGCTCGAGAACATAAGGCTATAGTTACGAAAGCTGCAGTGCAGTACTGTGTCTTCCAGGAGACTGCACATCCACCCTAAAGCCCACCAATTATTACCCCTTCACTAAAGTGATAAAATATCTTCGGGGTAAGGACGAGTAATTAAATTATGAGGTAAAAAATAGTGTAATTTATTTGACTATTTATTTCTGTCATCTCATACCGTTAATCACGCCGGAAACTTTAGGAAATTATCTCGTATATTCACAGCTAGTAAGGACAAAGAAAGAAAAGAACATAAATCTCATAAGATGGAATGTTGTTGTTATTGCACGCTATTTACGCTGAATTCCTGTAAGAAACTATGTGATACTTACCTCGAGGCAAGCTTACTGCAATACAAGTTGGAGCACACTTGAATTGTTTCGCCGATTTCATTTTTTTTTTTCCTACAATTGTCACCGGAGTTGGATTATGTTACTGCAAAAAGTTTCGAGGAAGTCGGGGTTAGTTATAGCGCAGTTAAGAAAGCTGTTACAGTGAACACACCAACACTGCATGTGCGCGAGCTACACACACCTACTTGTAACAAAGTTTGTCTTTCTCTAACGGCGCTTTTAAACTACTTTGAAAATGATAAGTTCGTTGTTAGTGTGGAACATTTCAAACCGACCGTAGAGCTTATTGTGCCGTGCGCTTTAAAGCATTCCTCCGTCCCGGCTTAAAACGACTCCCTGGAGATTTTCCTGCGCATTAGCATAACCTTTGCCGAGTAAACATATTTGCGGCAAGCATGTGTCTGGATTATTGTTATTATTAATCTGATTCAACATCGTTACAAGCATACTATCCGTTGAGAAGTGAAAGAGAGGCCAGCATCATCATCTTCATCGTGATTTTATGATCTATTCCGCTTTTATTAGTACGTGAACTTCCCTTAATTTTACTCTACAACTTCCTCGTACCGTAACGATGAACATTTGCATGAGTTATAGGTGGGTCATGCCAAAAGTTTTGGCGTTCCTATACACATACACGTAAAAAAATCTTCCATTGTTTTTTAAAGTAAGAGAGGGGAACAAAATGTCGTGTCCTGGTTACGTGTAGGCTTGAAGAAAGTTTAAAATGTTTTTTGACTGAAATTAAAAGGCACATTTGCTAACAAACTTACAACTATTTTATTTCAATGAGATATACCGAGGTTCCTTTAAAAAGTTTTAAATTGCGGCCACTAAAGGGATTTTTAAATTTCGCTTTGACCCCCACTCGTTTTTCACGTATGCTTCTACTCCTAATGACCCCCTTGCTATGATTTTGAGAAACTAATTTTATCAATTTATTTTAAGGATGTAATAAAAGAGATATGCCGAGTTTCGGTGAAAAAAAATTGCAACCGGTAGAGCGATTTTGAACTTTTTATAAAAGTTTTCTCTTTAAGTTAACCCCTACCCCAATGGTTCAATTTTGCTGGTTAACGAACTGGACAATTGTTTGTTAACTGTGGTTAAATGCCGAGTTTCGTTGAGAAAAAAACAAAAATTGCAACCGCTGGAGCGTTAATGGATATATATAACCATAGGTTTAATTACTATATTTCTTTGGAATTCGGCAAAAGGAACAAGAACCAAAGATTAGCGAACTAGGGACAATACGAAAAATCGAAAATATACAATTGAAAGTGTGTGGAATGTACTTTCATTTGAACCCACCAGATGGTGTAATAGTAGTAATTGACATTTTATTATACCAGTTTTAGAATACCTTCAAATAGATACAACTTCGCATGGGCCTTTCGGCCATACATGCTAATATTGTTCTTATAACAATCCTTCCATTTACTCACACCCCCTCTCTTACTCCCCCTTCTTCATTATGGCCATTAACCTCCTTTGTCGGGTCTTCTCTAGAAATATTCCCAATTGTGTATCTCGCATTCACCAACACTTCCCGGCATATGTTCAAACTTCTGTTGGAATTCAAAAATTGCTGTGGTAAAAGTTCATTTCTTAAAATCTCGTGTTTCCTTGCATTCTGCCAGAATATGCTTCCAGGTATCGCTTTCTCCGTACAGAGGGAAAATTCTCTCCCCGAGAGCATTAACTGTTTTGTTTCCTTTCCAAGCCCCTAATCTGAACTATGCGAGACCACTTCAGTAGGTGTGTGTGAACAGAGCTGCGGTCTGAGCGAGCCCCGAAGTTCATTTCGAGCGACAGTACTCAGAAATGGAGGTCACGAAGAGTGAAAAACGTGCGGTATATGAAAATAACATTTCTCAGCTGCAGGAATGCACGAGAATGCCACACAGAGCCGTTCTGCTATGGGCGTCTTGTGTCCCCGGGCAATGATGCACGGATGATGGTGGTGGAACAGTGCTTACGCGATAGGTGTTGGACACTTGTGGAATTAGAAGAGCAAACAGGAATTCCGGTAAAAACAATGGACCGCTTTTACGGGAGGACTTGATCATGTACAAAGTGGGGGCCAAATCATTAAGTGAAGTACAAAAGTACTCTACTTGCTTCGAAACATTCGCATCAATCTGGTGAGATTTCAGGAAAAAGGGTATGTCATGTCGAATCGCATCATTGCGATTGATGAAACGTGGGCAAGGGCGCATGAACCAAAACTCAAGCGACAGTTCAGGGAATAGCGTCACCTGAGTCACCACGCAAACAAGTTTCACCAAACTCCTTCACCAGCAAAAGTCATGGTCATTCTGGCGTATGACAGTCATCCATTGCACGAGAGAATCACTATGAATGACCAGTATTACTGGCCTTTTTGGTGTCTTAATTACGCCGTGTCTACGCACCAAACGTCCAGAACTTTCCATCAACGCCATTATTCTCCACAGACCACACAGCTTACAGTGTCAAGTGCGTTTTTCATCGGTGGGCTTGAAAAGTTGTTCCACATCCGTCCTATTCCCCCGATCTCAGTCCCTGTAAACATGTTCTATTCCCAAAATGAAGCATCCATTGCGTGAAAAACGCTTTGCTATAAAACCGGACATTTTGACAGCATTTAGACGCGAGGTGGCTCACGTCAGCAACTCACATGCAGAAGATGGTATTCAGCGCCTTCCCCATTTCTGGCAACGAACCGTTGATGTACTTTGAGACTACTTCGAAGACTGCCAAACACCATGGATTACCTGAGAGTCCCGTCCTGGACGGATTTGTATCCCCATTTAAGTAAATGTGTATAAATTATGCCCATGTGATAAAAACCAATGTTGTCCGGTTGCATGTGTTTTGCTTTTTCCCTACGAGGCCCACCTACATCCAGTTTTCCGTCTGTACCACCACTTGCCAGTAAATACCGTATACTTTCAATCGTATATTTTAGATTTTCGTCCATAGTTAGGGAGATAAAAAATAGTTGCATGAACTTAAAACTTCATATAATTCAAAGTGAGCTAAAGCTAATAAATTAATACTATGTGATATAAGATACTAAAAAAAGCTTTCAAATCAACAAAGATGTTGTTATTATGAAAATAAGATAATTTAATATCCTAGAATCGAGTTATTCATTGAACTATAGTTACGCTTAAATCGCCGAATACATTATCTTACATGATTCAAATTACTTTAAGGTAACGTTATTACTAATTAATATGATAATAACCGGATATAATTGTCATGACTGTATTAAAGAATGAGATATTTTGAAAGCAAAACCAGTTTAAAAGAAAACATTATGTTCAACACTTCCGCTGAATAATAAAGATTTCTCCACGTCACATTTAATTATCGGTCAACCATGTAAAGAAGAATCCAAGGTCATCCACTGGAAAGTTTTCTAATGAAATAAGAGATCAAAGATCTGATCACCATGATAGACTGAAAATGATTATGATATAACTATTTTTATTAACATTAATGAGTCACTTCCCCTAAGGAAATTTGAAACAGCGGAAGATTGGCAGTGTTTAGGTTGATGCATATTCAGCAAGCAGATCTGCAAATATCTAAATGCTTAGAATACAACGTACAGGCAAAAATTCAAAGGATAAATAGAACTCTAAAGATATTTAAAGTTTCTGGCATCTTTCACAATCCAAGGCCATTCACTGGAAAGTTTTCTAATGAAATAAGAGATCAAAGACCTGAACACCATGATAGACTGAAAATGATTATGATATAACTATTTTTATTAACATTAATGAGTCACTTCCCCTCAAAGGAAATTTGAAACAGCGGAAGATTGGCAGTGTTTAGGTTGATGCATATTCAGCAAGCAGATCTGCAAATATTTAAATGCTTAGAATACAACGTACAGGCAAAAATTCAAAGGATAAATAGAACCCTAAAGATATTTAAAGTTTCTGGCATCTTTCACAATCGCTACTGAAAAAAGTAATATATGAGTAATTTAAAAGTATCCCATCGTCAACCGCCACGTTTGGAAGAGATCGTTAAGGCACGGGATCGTGAACGGGAGGCGTGGGGTTCGAATACCGTCCAGGACCGTCCTCCCTGACTGAGGTCTTTTATCAGGTTTTCCTCAGTCCTCATAATGGCAAATGCCGGAGAGGTACCTTGAACTTAGTCCTGGAACCCTTCCTTCCTTAAAAAAAAAAAATATTTCCTAAATTATCGTTTCATTTCATGTATCATCAGTGTACCGCCTATGGTGCTTCAGTAGTAAAAACGGGCGTTAAACACTATTCACACACAAAAAAATTAATGGCCTAAATCAAAACTATTAATAAATTATTTTCACAAAGTCTTGACTTGTCTTCTTGCCATAGAAGAACTCAAGCAGTTCGAAACACAGCGATTACAGACCTGTGACTTAATCTTAGTGTTTTATCTTTTTCTGCTTTTTAGTTATTGTTATGTTAGTTAGATCGTTAAGAGCGGTTCAATATATATATATATATATATATATATATATATATATATATATATATATATACTCTTATTCTTATTTAATTCATTAAATAGTCCTAAACTCGTATTTGGCTCTTCTCTATTGACATTACTAACAATCGACTGTCGTCTTTGCAAGATGGCTGTAAAAGGTTAAGTGTTCATTATATAAATATACAATTATTATAATTTTGAAAGCCAAGATTACAGAAATTATATTTTCATTTTTATTTTATTCGTGAAATAATCCTAATAAATATCACTTGAGAGTTTGAGCGTACCAGATTAATTCAGTCACTGCGTTCGCGAGTTTATCGGCATTTTCAGACCCACTTTAATATTACTTGTGCAAAAGTATTGTCTTTAATTCATGGCACCAATACCATACAACCCCAGCAGGGTACGCGTCCAACGAACTGTATCGCTTTTATAATGTACTAGGCCTGTTTGATTTAATACAAGATATTTTACAATAAACTATAAAACAAATATATTCAACAATAAAACAAAAATTAAATAAATAGGTTTTAACAATTAAAAAATAAAATAGAAGACATGTTAGCAATGACACATACACACAGTTGGATTCACACAATTTGTTTCCCTCCTTTTTCCTCAACGTTTAGTTGGTCCTAGAGGTGTAGTGGTAACCATACTTGCCTTCTAAACCCAAGGTCGCGGGTTCAAACCCGGCCAGGACCGATGGATTTTTTCGGCGTATCCTTCGGAAGGGAAGTAAAGCTGTGGGTCCCGTGTCGTACATTTACGGCACAATAAAGAACCTCAAGCCTGAGAGGAAAGAAGAGGCCTCTGAGCAAAATTTGTCAGCCGTTTCACGCTCTGAATTGAATGAGACGCTGACGACTTGAGATGTTAAAGAGCGTCCGTAACTAAATATAAAAAGATAAATAAACCAGAGCTATTTCACTTTCATCAGAAATGCATCTAATCACTCCTTTCCTTCCTTGCCTGGCAGCAGAGCCCAACGTAATCATTTCCCATTGTTCGATCCTGCAAAGTAGTGTGAGGATTGCATTCAATGAAACGATGCAGAACTGAACCAATGATTAAATGAAAAGATATTCAACAAAATACTTTAAACAAATCTTTTGTAATAACTAGTTATCTGCCGAATAATTAATCTAAAATTGCAATTTAGTATTTTGCCAACGCTGCACATTAGCACATGTATTTTTTGTTTTCCTGTAAGTTTGTATTATGTTTTTAAGTTAATTTCTATTCCAATTTTCTATTAAATCTTAAACGGAATATTTCTCAAAAGTGTCTAGTGTTGATACGATTACTGTAATAAAAATATTGCATTCTCTTAAAATCTGTATATTAGTCTGTTATTTCAAAAAACTGGATTGGTTTCATCACGTTTATAAATACAATGTTGTTCTCTATTTATAACTATCTTATTGCCCTCTCTCTAGATAGACATCTAGTTCGTAACTAGACCAGTAACCATTGTTCAATATAAAATTGTATATTTTGGTTTAATTTCCATAAGCTCCCTAGACACTAAATCCGTTTACTCCTCTCTGCCCTTCCATCTTAGCAGCGCTTGTTTTTCGAGAAACTTGAGCTGGCAATGTTAAATGACACACGGTTTATACTTTTTAACTCCAAACGCGCCAAAAATCGTCAGTGACCTTGTTCATTTCGCCTAAGGCTTCCTTTGAAAGGTACTTCCATATGCTTGGTTGGTGCAGAAAAAACAGTTGCCTGTCGCCCTTAGCATGTCTTATCAGAACCCAAAAGCGTCCTGCCAACCACTCCGCTTTCAAATAGTTCCAAACTAGCTAAAAAGAAAAGTACACGCAATATTACAGGCTTGCCCTGTCAAACGGGCGTGCAGGAGAACATGCTAAATTACAGACCTGAGGCAAATAATGTAAAATTACTCGTGATGGCAAATATACATTAGTGTCGTGACTTAACATAAACAAAAGACGGTGGTCTCTTATCTTTAGTTGTATCTGTTTTTATTTTTCCGGGAAGTAAGCACCGGGAATTGAAATAAATGTGAGGTTTCATTTTGTCAGCATTCAACACGTTACGTTTGTAAAATGTCAGAATTGCATGTTATCTGAACGCTTATAAACTAATTTCGTCTGTCCAAAGATACATAAATGCTGTATAATGTTATTTTTTTTTTCTTGTAAGTTATGTAGATGACACCTGACTGCTCCGCAAGACCTATTAAAGATGATATACAGGATGTTTTAAAATACAAAACATAAGTTTAAGCCAGTTCCTATTACTTTGGAGTCATGTCTCCTTTTGACTAAATGCAGGCATCGCTTCGACGTATAAAGCCCTGGATATTGTTATATTTCTTTATGTTCAAGACGGATAATATTCAGCATACTGAAATGAGCGGGGGGCTATCGTGTTTGAACTATGCTTCTTAGTAGAAGGTCTACAAAACTTTCAGATTTTTTTTAAGAAATCTTTGTAAAGATTTTCTTAGCGGAAATACTTGAACTGGGATATATACATATAAGGGGACATATTGACATACATTTTGAGTTAATGTGAAGAGTTGTTGTCAATAGAAAAGTTTAAAATTGGTATAAACTATTTGTTCCATGATAGTGCGTAAAGTTACTATTCGCGAAATTGTTGTTTGTGCCTAAGGGTAGTCTTTAAATTTCTTGCCTAAAAAATCGATTAGTTACGTTATGCATTGTTTTTCGGTTTATCTATCATTATATATGCAACTTAATTCAATAAGAAATTAATGAAATACCCCGATTTGCTGGCGTAAATATTACACGTAGTTGACCGTAATCATGCGCCTAGCCAAAACACGCGAGAGAAATTGTTTCCATTTAGCATGCAATGAGCATTACACACGTAATTGGAGAATAATATGTGGGTGAACGTGCCAAATACAATTTGAGTCGATTTTTGGAAAAATGTTCTCGAGCTCTCCAAAGAAACGTCAAACTGTAGGGTCATGAAGGTAGGTTACTATAAAGCTACTGTTAACAGTAAAACAAAACAATGTAATACTGGCTTAGACTAATGCAGGAGATCTGTCCACACTTCGCGTTAAATGCTGTAGATACCAGATACAAAATATAGCACTAACGTTTTGGGCTGCATAGGCGGAAAGAGAATTGAGAGAAATTGGCATGGATTCAATATGGCAACGAAAAATAATTTAAAATGTATGAAAGAAGGTTAGAACAAGGCTAGAGGTATCAGCAGGCAGGAAATCGAGGCAGAATGTAACACGAAAGTCTCCTTGAACCTATTAATGAAATGAAATTAACCTGGAGTAAAGATATATGATCGATCTAGGGAGAAAGACAAGATCAGGAATGGCCTAGTTTAGAATGAGAGGTTGGAAGGCTCAAAATCTAACTGACAATTCTGGTAGGAGAATCTGCCCATTTTGTGGAGTGGATGAGGAATGGCTACATATTCTGGCAGAATGTACCCAATAGGAACGCCTGAAAAAATCTTTGTTTTCAGAAAAAAAAAAAAATGTGCGCTAGTTGGGATTCCTTTAGCATGTTGGAACCTGTTTTCGGAGCACATTCCTAGCCAAAGAGCGCGAAGCTAGAAGCAATTTATTTTCTGGTTAGAAGGCATACTAGTGTAAGTTGTTCCCAATGATATATTTGTAAACACCGTTGTTCCCATTTTTAAGTTTTTTGTTTATTTTTAAAACGGATTTATTTTATTGCTTTATTTTTGTTCCTCTTTCTAAATATTGAAGCATGTACGGTCTAGTCTTACTTTTGGAGAACACTTGTGATGCAACAGAAGTTTTGTTTGGACGTATGTTACACAATTTTTTACTTTCATTATAAATATTTAGAAACATATACCAATTGTATAATAACCAAGGTTTATTTTTGCTCTTTTTCAGGTAAGTGCACTTTTCCTTTTCACCTTATCGACTATCTATCTCATAGTGAACAACCAAAGTAAGTAAAACAAATTTTTTTCCAATCTCTTCATCACTGGAAGGTTATCATTTCAAAACTGTTTTTTATTAAAGATCAAAAAGTTCTGTCAATTTTAGACCAGATGTTTAAAAGCACCATATTCTGAACAGAATACCTTGAGAAGCAATACATTCACAAGTGTATTTTCCAGAACAGCAATGAATGGTACGGAAGTTCATCCTCGGATGTGACTATCCAAAGAAAGGAAAAGATAATAATCTGATGGTGCAATATCTGTACAATATCGGGGGGGGGGGGCATTAGCACCTCCCAACCAAGACGGATGGTGGATTCACGAGTCACCTCATAATTTTAGTAGTGTTTAACGCCCGTTTTTGCTACTGAGACACCCCAGGCGGTGGACACTGATGATTCATGAAATGAATGATATATTGGGAATGGAATATTTTTTTAAAGAAAGGAACGGTTCCAGGCCTAAGTTTAAGGTACTTCCCCGGCATTTGCCATAATGAGGTCAAGATTCAACCCGTGCTCTTGGGTCTGCGAGGCAAATATGGTTACCATTAGACCATAAACCGACCCAAATACATTTGTTCATTGAGAAAGTATATAATTACTTCCAAACCTATGCAAGTTTTTGCGCACTTTCAACAATATCACTGTGGATACTCGTCCGGGAGACGTATATTAGTCTGTCAGAGATGACAAAAGACGAAAGTCCTTTGGTACATTGCCATTTGTCACCGAAGGGGAATGACTAATATCGCTATTGATTATGACGTCCCATGGTGTTCATTTCGAAATTTGGCAGCGCGTTCGCGTGCGGTTGCTTTTTACTCTTCCTTTTCTTGTTTGTTTTGCCTGCTGCTTTGAAATAAAGACTGGATGATAAATGCGGTGTACATGGACGGTGATAAACATGGCTAATGACTTCTAATTGCTCACATAATTTTCTCTGTTGATTTTCCATGTCAAAAGGTCTACCAAAAACATTTCCCTATCGGACAAATTACCGCAGTCTATCTCACTTTTTAACTTGCAGTTAGTACCTTACCCATTTATAAGTCTGTCAGCTGTTCCATTTCAACTTAATGTGAACTTTTTTAAACTTCCGTTAAGCGGTTCATTCAATACCTTTTGCATTACATTTATTATGACTATTTTATTCATATGACATCATCTTAAAATCGACCGATGAAACAAAAAAACATTTTGAATTTTGACCAATCACAATCGGATTACGGAGTGAAATTATCGAAAAAACCATCAAATCCGTTTTATCACCCATCGTTCATTTGTCTTGTAGTTAATGTAGCCAGCTCTATATCTTCACTATATAAATCCTGAAAACGCATTATTGACCACTTTTACTAGAGGCGGTGGGGAGTTATTGATAGACAAAAGTATGAACAATCGACAATCAAAACTCAAAATGGAGGGTTCTTCAAAGCGTTTTGGGTAATGGGTCAAATGTGCAAATTGGTCTTATCATTAGGAATTCCAAACTACAGAATACAAATAAAAATTACACACTGTGTGTTATCTTTTTTTTTTTTTTTCCTTCAGAAAATGGAACGGTAGCGATTGTAATAGCCGACTTTTGTCCATTTCATTCTCACGCTTTCTGAATAGATAAAAATATTCATAAGTATAACATTTTATACAAGTGTTAATATTCTATGCGGGAATTTCAAATATATTGCGGCGAAATTACAGTAAATTTTTATCAAATCCATTTTTTAACGCGAAGTGCATTTATTTTGTGGTTAGTATAGCCAACTCTATATCTCCACTATATTATTCCTGAACACGCATCCCTGGCCAGTTTTCTGTATTTTCACTAATTGTAAAGTTAACTAACTTAATGTGCATTCACTCAAGCAATTATTTTAGGTATTCATCCAAACAGTCTGAAATCATTATGTAACTTATGTAAGAATATCTGCCTAAGTAACCGTAAATATTAATAAACACATTGTACAGAATGGCTAAAAATGTGCGTTTTTTTTTTTTTTTTTTTTTTTTTTTTTTTAGTTGGTATTAGTAAATCGAACAGTAGGGACTGTTATACTCCACTTTTGCCTGTTTCATTCTCACGGTTTCTGAATAGGCAGGTATTCATAAGTACAACATTATATGTTAGTGTTAATAATCCGTGCGCGAATTTCAAGTATATATCACTTTTCTTATTCTATCCGTACTAGGTATTTTACTCTTCTCTATTGGCATCACTGACAATCGACGTCCTGTCGAAAGATTGCTTGAAAAGGCTAAGTACAAATATACAAGTATTACAATGTTTGTAAGCCAACTTTAGAGAAACCATATTTAAATTCTTATTTTATTCCTGAAATAGTCCTAGTAAATATCGCTCGAGGGTCTGAGCTTTCGTGAATTTATTGGTAATTTCAGACCCTCTCGTGACATTACTTGCGATATAAAATGTTGTAATGTTTAATTATTTGTGTTGTTCATTATCATTGTAATATGATATTAATTTCAGTATTGATAAGTCGAATCTTCATAGTTTACAATCATTTTATCATGGTCATCCAAAGTTATATTTTTTTTTATTTCAAAAGCTTGAAAAGAAAAAAATGTCATTTTTTATTTATGTTTATATACCAGCGTTTATTTGTCATAGCTATATTTTTGTCGTATTAATAATTACAATATAGGATGAGACATTCACAGTTGCATTGGAACAAATAATTATTTCTTATTACCGCTAAAATGCATCGAACTACAATAACAAAAACAATGCAGAAATAAGAAAATTTTAGGAGAGATATTTTTAATTAATTCACAAATGTAATGTCGGTCCTAGTGGTGTAGTGGTAACCATACTTTCCTTCTAAACGCAAGATCGCGGGTTCGAACCCGGCCAGGATCGATGGATTTTTTCGGGCATAAAAATCCTAAGCATGGCTTCCTTCGGAAGGGAAGTAAAGTCGTGGGTCCCGTGTCGTACATTTACGGCACGAAAAAGAACCTCAAGCCTGAAAGAAGAGGCTTCTGAGCAAAATTTGTCGGCCGTTTTACGCCCTAATTTGAATGGGAGCTGATGACCTGAGATGTTAAAAGAGCGTCCGTAAATAAACAAATTAAAAAAACAAACATAACGCATTAATTTCACATTTAATATCGGTTTGGAGAAAAATATATAAACCAAATAGAATGTGCGAATTTTGAAAAATGTATATCTAAATATTTGGCTCTAAATATACTCTATAATAACAATGTTTACAAAAGTCAACATCTATATTTACTTTTCTCAATTTTTAATCAAGGAAAAACGCCGACTATACTTAGATATTTAAAGCAGCGGCAAAAAGTGGAATAATGAATCGCCATTCTTAACTGTGAAAGTGAGTAAATTTAAATAAATAACTTTAAGTTTGTATAAAGTGATGTGCAGATGTTGTAAGAACCCATTTCCAGTCGATATTAAGTTTTGTGAAAGCTCCAATAGTTCAACCACCCTTTGCATCAGTAAGTGTTAAGTTTGGATAAATTTAGACTGAGCCTATGAATTCAGCTGGTGCTAAACTATAAGGATACATCAATATCTCAAAAGTTTTAAAAAATTTAGATCTTTCATACAAATACGGTAGAACTAGGAAGAATAACGCAAAAAATGAAAAGAGACAAAAATAAAAACTTTCCTTATTGTTTGATAATTTACGAATAGAATTTATGCAAACTTAGACATTTTCTTGCGGTAAACAATTAAAAAAATGAATTTTGCCATTGATTTGGACACTATAAGAGATACAAAGGTTTAAAAAATGTTTAAAAATTTGAAGATATTTTATCTAAATTTTGTTATCTAATTTTAATTTCAGTGAGACAAACATAAAGTTCTTTAGCTATTTATCTTTTTATGTTTTTACATAACGCTCTGCATGCTTTCTGAGGCTACATTACAGCCATCATCATAGTTTAAGGTAACCAGGAAGTGTAAATCTGTAAATCTAGTAAATAATGCAACAGTATACATTTTACACTGTATCTCAGAAAATTTTAAAGCTATCAATATGAAATTTTGAGAAACATTAAGAAACGTTAAGCACGCTTTATTTCAAAATTTTAATTGTCTAATGATCATAAAAAGTTTTTAAAAAGTTTTTAAACTCTTGTTAAAAAAACTTAAACACTGTGACTAATCATATGCTTTTCTTATAACTATTGGTGGAATTGGAATATTTTTTGCTGAAATTGCAGACAACATGAACAGGGAATTATAATAATATCTATGCTAGTAGCTTAAAAAGAAATTAATTTTCCAAATTTGAAAGAAATAAAAATATTTTTATGTCTTTCTGGTATTGATTTTTATCCACTATTGGTGATATTTAAATACTCCTAGTTACCACACTTTAATTTGCATACATTATGTTTACTGCTGCATTGTTTGCTAGATTTACACTTCCTGGTTACCCTAAAGGTAGCGTTTGCTCTTCCATATCGGTGTGCCCGAGTTGGATTTCCAATTGGGTTAGTTTCCTAAGGTTTTTTTTTCAGTTTTTTAGGTTAAAGCCTGCGAAACTTACAAGTCCCCTGAACTCATTTGGCTGAGCTACCATCTATAACCCTTCATCTGTCACAGTAAGTCTTCAGGTCGTGTGGTGTCGTGATAATTAAAATAACTTTTCCTCATAAAAATTTTAAAAAATAAATAATGCAATAAAAGTAATACTTTTCCCGACAAAACGTGTCTCTTCCACTACCGTATCGACCGGAAGATAGCGGCTACTATGTCAAGATAAGAATCTTCGCGTTCTGCATTGCGAAAGCGTTGCATATTCTTCAGAAAGTAAGGTGGTGCGCCCAACTTCCTGGTGTTTATTTCTGTTGCCAGTTATCATTAGACTGAGCACGCTAATGAAGACCGCAGTTTCTCTTTCCCATTTTGCATACAATTGCCGTCTTCAACGCATTGTTAAAGCAAACCACCTTGTTACGGAATAATGTAGAACCTGAGTGATCATCAGACTGGAGAGGCGATTCGGATGTACTAACTTGCCGAATTTACACGCAATTACTGCAGGAGAAGCTTTCCACAGCACCTGGAGCTTTAGAAAGTACACGATGCGAGCATTAAGGAAAGTTTGTTTTCACCTAATCATAGCGTAATATCGAACATGACGTGTATTGCTAGTGCTCTGAATGTTCAATATGTACTGTTATATCGCAAAACATATAAGAGGGGGCTTTTTCTGTAGTTTACAAAGTTTTTAGAAAATTAATACAATGTGTTCTGCTTAATGTTATAATAAAACATAGAATATTTAACTTAAATGATGACTGGCATGGGAGTGTCAAAATTCCCTGTCTTTTCTGACATACCGCAACAGGCTTGAACTGCGGTGGGTGTTGGGGAATCAGGGCATTTATGGGAATGAGATGGCAGATAGGCTGGCAAAAAGGAGTGCTAGATACACACTTTTTCAGCCTGAGCCCTTGGTCGGAATCAGTACACAGCTAAGACCGCGGTTAAAACGTAGTTTGGGGATAAACACCAACCTATCCTAGATAAATCCAAGCTGGAAAATTTATCCTAGATCCTAGCAACACTCTTTGCACATCTCTTCTCCAATTGGACAGAAGAGGAACTTTGAAGTAATTGCGCTAATCACTGAATATGGTCACTTCAGGAAACATCTACGAAAAGTGGGTTTCTGTAAAGGTGACCCATTTGCAGAATGTGCAAACAGGACGAAGAATCTGCCTTGACTATCCTGTTTGAGTATCCAATCCTGGTAAGAAAGAGACTTGTACTCTCTGTATCCAGGAAAGATCTGAGAAAGGACGTCAACATTGGAACCAAAACACTGCAACTTGTACAAGGAACAGATTTTGGGAAACAATGAAGGCGTCTCTCCCATTGGGGCTGCACAATAACCTTATAGGCTGACGTGCTGAAGGATGCTAAAACTCCATTAATCCTCCTCCCCCCCCCCCCCGACATCTATTTATCTATCTAATAGGGTAATGTGCTCTAACTGTAAGAGTGTGTAGAGCGCAATTGCAGCGTTAGTAGAAATGTTCGACGGGAGTATCGGCTAAGGCCTACCGATGCTGAAAATCTGCATCTGCTGGAAGACTGTTTATCAGACGAGACAACGTTCCACAGTTCTAGAAAGGTACACAGGCAAAATT
Organism: Metallyticus violacea; assembly: GCA_030762175.1. Taxonomy (NCBI): domain Eukaryota; kingdom Metazoa; phylum Arthropoda; class Insecta; order Mantodea; family Metallyticidae; genus Metallyticus; species Metallyticus violacea. The sequence continues at coordinate 22,602,339 of CM060831.1, read as the reverse complement.
GTTGAAAATGGGAAGGAGGGACATGTTACAGCTGGTTAGGGCATACAATGGCTTTAATTGTCCGATTAGCAGCAGTTCACGGTACATACAGTGCCTTACCTTCTTTTGGTGCAGTGGTGGTTTCGATTGTTTTGGGATAGATTCATGGCCTGCTAAACATTGAAGCGGCGTCTTGCAGTGTCGTAGAGGATTATTGTCAAGAAAGAAATCATGCTGACGTAACAACAATGCAAAGGAAGCGTCAGCTCTTGCCGTCTTGTGAGCCATTGTCAACTGATGTGGAATCTAGCGACCGAGTTAATCTCTTTTTCCTATCTGATGGAGATACTAGCGCATGGTTACTGCAAACACAAATATGCCTGTTAGTCGCTAAGAGATTATTATTATCCATTGTTGTTGGTCTTCCTGTTCGTGGGTTTCGTGTCTTCCAGGAGCTTCACAAAGCATCGTTTCATTCATTCACAGCATCAACACCGAAGGCTTGGCATACTTTCCGCTTCGCTGCTGCTGCTGTATTGTTTCCCAGTTTAAATTCATACAGCTTACAAACTCGCACAGTCATTTGAGGTGTTTATGTTTGATGCGCTACTAGCTAGCACTAGGAAAAATTAAACCTAGTAGCTTAAGAGTTTAAACGTTATTCAAAAAGTCCTTCCCATCGCGGCCGTTACTATTTGTTGCGCATTTGATTATAGCCTATGTTTGAAATTTGAGGTTTAAAGAAAAGTAAATAAGGGGTGATTTTTCCTTCGCTAGACCGCCCCCGCGTAAGTGCCAATCTCTCCGTCAAGCTTGTACGCGGTGAAAGAGGGTCAAAAATCGATGCTAAGATTATCGTATAAGTTAGGAGTAACACTTAAAAGGTACATTTACTCACCATTATAAAGCAAGAAGATGCTGGAACAGCCTCCCTACACATTTCTGGCATCGGCTTAAGAGATTACCTTTAACCTCTGCAGTTCCCTCTGAGGAATGGAAGACATTTCTTCATGAACGTTATTTTTCAGTTCATGTGTGTGGGTTTGTCTTATATACTTTTTCCTTTAGTGTCCCCTAGAAAAAAAATCGCAATGCGTTAAATCTGGGGACCGAAAGTGCCATATGCTGTTAGCGTTAAATCTATCGTCGAATATTTCATGAATTGCATGCAAGGAGACATGGGTTGTATGTGCCGTTGCAGAGTCCTGTTGAAAAGTCGCGAATCTACCTCCCTTATAGTTAATTCACGGGAAAAGGTTGCAAAATATACTGCATTAGCATAGTGTCAAAAGAAGGGGAAAAAAGTGCGGGCCGTCTATGGCGCAAAACAATTTTGAGCCTGAAGAGGTTCCACATGAAGCAGGTTAGGTTTATCTCATCTCCAGTATGGTATTTGTGAATTAACACACCCTCTACTTAATTGGAACCAAGATTCGTCCATAAAGAAAATTAGATTATTCAAAATCCATTCACAAAATCTACTCCTTGATGCAGGATCCCGGTTTAAGTCCTTGCATTACAGTAGTTTGGCAGGGTTAAAATTTCAGTAGCTTTGTAGCATGATATAGTAGAGGAATAGGAAATTCCCGTTTGCTGAGAAAGACTTTGAAGTGATTTTTTAAGGGAATATTCCAGAGCAAATCCACTGTTATCTAACGTTTCTTCTGTGAGTGCTGTACGTAGTTGTGTACGGTTTTTTTATAAAAATACTTAAATTTTAACGAAATTTCTGTGAATCCAACTTCCACTTGGAATTTAAATATTAAGGAATCGTAAATAAATACTTTTGGGGAAGATAATACCTTAATATTAACTTATTTAATATTCTGTATAACGCGGCCTAATCAATACTTATTATACTGTCACACAACAGAACAACTCTGTACGTTCCTAGAGTTACTAACTTCCCCTCCGGCTCCCCGACCGGTTTTCAAGTGTTGGAACGAGGCGAGAACTGTAGAGATCCGCCAACTGCTGCCAACTGCAGGTTGAGCGATCCCGCGAAAGAAAAATCACCCAGTATCATGTCCTATGAGTCTCAAATCGTAAAATTGTACCGTAATGGTTCGATTTCATTTTAAATTTCTACTAAAACTGATCAAAGTATCATAAATTAGAAATGCAGTTATAAATATAAGGAAGTGGTTACATGAATAATGTCTGTTGTCTTAAAGAAACTAGCTCTTCTGTTATATTAGCTGTTAAAAGTGTTGGTTTATACACCGAAGTCTGTAGACAGTGCACTTTCATCAAGCAGTATGTTAAGGCTATTAATTGACGCATGTGAGCACGCCATCTAGGAAGACAGATTCCCTTCCGTTTGTTATTCCTCAGAGGTCATTAGAACGGGTATCGCACGCAGATAGTAATGACGCAAGCAACGACGTAACATTGCTAGAGGTCAAACATCCCGAAGTATAGAGCTCTTTGTTGGTATCGGAACACTGAATGCGGAAAAGAAACTAATTCTTTCCATCGCCCGCGGTCTCCTTGTACAAATCCCAAGGGCAATTGAGAGGGAAAACTTGAGGTTCAGCCCCTTCGCGTAAGTGTGCATCACGAAAAGGTCATTGCAGGAGATAACAGTTCCTCCTGGTGACGCAGTTCCCCATGATTCGGTACCGTAATGCATGCAGCGGGCGTTTCACTTTCGTTTAGCATGCAGGGAGGTATTTGAATGCCAGGGATAGCCAACGGTTGCGATATAATCACCCGGTGTGCTTTACTTCCCATATAGTGACCTTATTCTGGCAGCATTCCGATGGGCCGTGGCTAACTTCTGTGATGAAAGACGGTCGATGCCATTAGCCCTTTCGAGGCGAAATTAGGTGGTTCTTTTTCGACAGATACTCGTTAAAAGTGTTAACAGCATCCATTTTTTTTAATGAACTCGATTTCTAAATTATTTAAAATTCTTTTCTTTAAAATATAGTGCATATCATTATTAGTTATATTGAAGATAGACTAAAACGATACCTTATGCAAGGGGAGGCGTTTGAGAATTTCAGGGGAGGTATTGTGAGCAATGTTATTAGTCAAAAAAAGTTGTGACAAAATATGTGTGGCGACGTAGTCTTTAGAGTTCAGAATCTAACTTTACGTTCTTCCACGTCTGAACGATCTTTTGATGACACACAAAATCTTGCACTTAATTTGAAAAGTGAATCAGAGAACTTGGTTTCAGACCATTTGGCATGCTTGAAAACCGAAATTGTTCACTACTTTCCAGATATTTTTTCAGATAGCTGGCAATTTAAGCCATTCAAAATAGAAATGGGGATGCCTCCTTATTCCTTCAAGAACAGACAATGGACCTAAAATGTGATTCTCAAGCAAAAGAGAAGTTCTCACACATGACTGTTGAAATATTTTGGTTAAACTACTTTCCTGTGTACCCACAAGTTGCTACAGAAGCTGCAAGGTTGTTAGTGTAGTTTTCGTCAACTTATCTATGGAGTCTGGGTTTTCTACGCTGGCTTACATCAAATGGAAATACCGAGAGCGGCTGGATGTTGAGTGTGAGCTGAGGTGTGCATTATCGCAGTTGGAGCCAAACATTCAAAAACTTGTGAAAGAAAAATAATTAATTGTGGTCTTAAGAAATAAATCAAATGTTATAGCTTGATACTTAACTACAGTGAGGGGCAGAATCATTTGTGATGGGGGTCTATTAAGCATTTTTAATTAAATTAAATTTTTTATCAATAAAACAAATATTATCTTCTTCTCATTTGCCCCTACAGCCCGGGTTGAACCTTTGCCTGCCGCGGCCACCTCTGCATCCTCCACTTCCGTCCTCTTTGATAGAGGGCAGTATTGCAGGTGGAGGGAGCATGTGACCAGTATTCCAGCATCCCACCGGTTGCCTAACACGCGGCTTTTCTGATCGAAATCGCCACCTCTCCATCAAGCAGCTTCCCAATTGTCCTCACGAGCCTGAGTGAATTCCGTTCCAATCACAAGAAAATGCTCTCCTATCACCTTTATCTGAGAACATTAGACGTCGAGCGCACGACCTATGCGCATGGGAACAATGGGTGTCCCGCACGCCTACCTACTAAAAATAAAATAAAATAAAACCCCCAATACTCCATCCCGGCACCTTATTACCTATACCGGGACGTGCATTTCCAAATGTTGGCATTTATTAAATTTGCTTTTCCCACAATACATAATCATTTTACAGACTAAAGCTATAGTTATATGAACGAAACAAAAATATAACTTAATTAAAAATTAAACATGTCACTACTAGGGGAAAAACTATATTAAATAAAATTACAAATCTACCGGAAGCCAATAAACATAACCAACAGCTGTTAGCCAGCTATCTACCCAAACTAAAATGTTTCGTCGGAAACCGAAAGGCTGAGATGCTGGTAACCTATATATCCTATATATCCTATATATCCCATCTCTTCTTCTTCATCACCGCTGTTTTTTCTCTCTCTCTCTCTCTCTCTCTCTATTTTCTTCTACCTCCTGTCTGTGATTTGACTCTTCTGTTTCTCTTCTTCTTCTATATTCTTCTAAATTCCTCTTGCAATTTGCATATTTTTTTTTCATTTTCACCTCTTATAGGTAAAACTCTTTTCTATCCTTCACATTTTCTGCTTCAGGTTATAGTTCAAAATTATTCCCGTCTATTATAAGTTTAGGTCTATTTATAAGTCTATTATAAGTTTTGTTCTCCTTAATCACTCCCTTCTTCCTTGCCTTCATTTTCTCCTCTATCATTCTCTTCCTGTTGATTTAATAAACGTTGCGTTGTATACCATCTATTCTTGTTAAGTTATTTGTGTTTTGGGATTGTCTTTGTATACGTATGCGTTCTGATCTTCTTACTACTTCTTCTTGTGAATCTTCATTAATTCTTATTATCTGTTCTTCTGATATCACCTCTTCCCGTGCTTGATTACTTATTTTGAATGCAGCCTGCTCAAGGTATTTATACAGGCCCTGTTTCTAAGTATATGTGCCACCAGATAACCACATAAATTTTCTCTTTCTTCTCTCATCTCTTCTAAATAGCGTGTACATTCAAATAATACATGCTCTGAGCTATTCTGTGTTTTACAAATCTACACATATTGTCCGATGTTTTGTTATTTTTTTTTAAGTTTTGTGAAGTTTATTGCCTGTAAGGTAACGTACCATGCTTTTGGTAAGTTGTATGAATTTTAGCTAAAATCTCTCAAAGATGTTGTTAAATAAGTTGAAAGTTCTTCTGTCTGCCGCGGTATTTTCCCATAGTTGCCGTACGGCAAGAGCTGAGAATAATGGAGAGATACCTACCAGCCCCATTTGTTAACGTGGGGAGGGAGTAGTGGCAATGTTGTACTTTGCTGGCAGATAGGAAGAAGGAGAAGGGAGTAGGTAAATTTTTAACAAATTGAGACAACTCACATCGGAACAGGCAGACAACCGGGAACGGAGGTAGGGAAACACGAGTCTCAATTTTTATATGAACTATTTGTACATATATGTGAAGGGAGCGTAAGTTATTTGATTTAGTATTGTTTTCTTTTCTGTTTGTTTTATTTATGAATTTAAAATATATTAAATAGTTTTATTTTATCATTTATTTATTTCCTTATGTAAATATAGTGTTTGTTTCTTTGGAGTTATGTGTGGTTTGTGCAATTTTATGTATTTCTTAGTGTACTGGGAAAGCATGTACGGTCTCAGAATCCTTGCAACATGGATAATTTAGATTTGTAACATAAACATTTTATAAATAAATACACTATGAATACTAGCACTACAACTAATCGATACACGCTGTTTCCAGTGCTATCTACAGGAAACATATTTCTCTCTCATAATTTCTTCGAATACCGAACATTAAACAGCTACCTTAATACCCGTGACATTGCAACAGAAGGTATTGTTGATTTGGCTTGTTTACGGACGCTCTTCAACATCTCAGGTCATCAGTGTCCCATTCAATTCACGTTAAATGGCCAATACATTTTATTCAGAGGCCTCTTCTTTCATGCTTGAGATTATTTTAGGTGCAGTATATCTACGACACGGAACCCACGTTATTTCTTTTCCGAAAGAAGCCACACTTCCTTTTAGCCAGGATTGATCCCAAGATCTTGGGTCTGCGATACAAGTGTGGTTACCACTAGACCACCAGAACCGACAGAAGATATTACAGCTTAATAATCAATCAGCTAGGGAATATAATGACACTTTCCTCCCTCATTGCATTTATAATCACCCACATTGAGACTGACTATAGGATTATTTGATGACTTGAAGTAGCACTGTTTGCTTTTTGAATTGCGAACACAAACTTCTGTAAACAAAATATTATGTGTGTCAATAGATACATACAATATATCAAATCAAAAACAAGATTTATATTTCTCTTTCGTATCGAAGCTCTTCTATTGCCCAAAGTAGAGCTTTAGCATAAAATGAGTTGAAATGTCATAGTGGCTTACCCCTGGCTCTACTTCGGCGTTAGCAAACAAATAAAGTGAATATATTTTTGTTTACTATTACGTTATTTGTTTACTGATGGATACACCTCCGGAGTTCGGGGGAATTAGAAAACAAAATAGTATTCCGCTCTTTTATTATTACCAAAATTGTGCCTGTACATACATTTTGCTTGTATCAGAGCATGTCATGCAAATATAAATGTGTGCTGTACTGGGGCTAAAAGTGCTGAATTGAAACGTAATTGAAATATTAATTAAAAAGTGTGTGCGTGCATACATACATATATATACCCTGTGTGTTTACGTGTATAGAGAGTATTCCAAAAGGCTTGATATATATTACAGGGAGAATTCATTAGAATACGTTTTCAGTAGAAGACCATTTCCACTGCTGCCAACTTACGATAATAAAGAACCTAGAATTGGGTCAACCGGTTGCCTGTAATATAAGTCAGAGATAACTTTAGTTTTTAATTGTTCTATTTCATAACTTGTTTCAAATTAAATGCATCCAACAAATAGGCATTAATGAAATAAATGTTATTTCTACATAACCTGTATTTCAGATTCCTAATTGTAACCTTTTGCTATTCATTCTTAATAAGTGGGACATCCATTTGTGTCTATAGCTTTAAAATATAAATGTTTGAAATTGCACTTACAAAGTCTGGTATTATCGTGCAACTAGTGTCGTAATGTAAGTATGGTGTTCACTAGAAAGCATATTACTCTCTCAAGGCCACCACATATTGAGAACAGCGATAAAACAACCTAGCATCAATGAATCTATCACGCAAACTAGTAGAATGAGGAAAAACATAGAAAAGAGACATATATTGCAATGTTGTTTTTACTCCACGTATACTTAGTTTAATCAAAGAACTTAAAATAAGTTAAGGCAAAGACGCTTACGGGGGGCGTTCTAAAAGTTCCCGGCCTAACTCAGAGATGTCGTGGGAATAAATTATTATAATAGTTGTTAAGATTGCGCGCTGTAAAATTTCAGACGCGTAAACGTAGACCATTGTTTGTAACAGTCGTGTAAATAAACTAGTATTAACATGTTCTACAAATAAATAAAATAAGATTTGTGCAAATGTGAAAAATAAGCATTTGTCTCAGCTTCTCCTCATCATTTGATGGTTATCTTCGTTCACCCAGTCACTTCTTTGGGTTTGGGAACAAAAATAATTGCTGGAAACCAACTCCGGGGAATATGGCAGGTGGGATGGGGAAGCACTTGTAAGCGAAAGTTATGCAGTTTTGCAGCAACAATCCCAGACGTGTGTGAAGGCGCATTATCGTGTTGAAAGAGAACATTCTTTTTTAAAAGGTGTGAAGGTTTAGCCTGAATAGCATTCTTCAGTTAGTCCAGTACTGAAGCGTAATATTCCCTGCAGATGGTTCTGCGCTTCTGGAGGTAGTCTATGAGCACTACACCTCGAGAGTCCCAGAAAACCGTAGCCATGACTTTTCCTAGAGATAGAACCGTTTTTGCTTTCTTTGGTGCGCTTTCACCTGTTGCCAACCAATGTTTGGACTGCTCTTTCATCTCTGGCGTGTAGTGAGGAATCAATGATTCATTTACTTTATGAAGCGTTGGAGAAACTCACTGGAATTGCGTATTAACCACCCCAAGATCTTGCGAAATACTCATTTGAATGAGTTTTTGCATTTTAGCAAACGCGGCACCCATTGTGTGAAATCGAGATCTTAACAGTGTCAGCCAACTCGCTAACCTTCATTCGGCGAATCTTAACTTATTTTGTATATCTGTCGTGGTTAAACCCTTCAAAACAAAGCACTTTATTACGGTTCGTATTTTAGTTTTGCCCATTTTGTTAAAAAGAAAAAAGCTAACATTAGTTTGTTTTCACGAACGTCACAAATAAGTGATTAAACTTAACGCGTCAGAAACTTTACATCGCGCCATCTAACGGACGATGCTAATCTCAGTCAGCTTCGTGACGTCTCTGAATCAGGTAAAGAACTTTTAGAATATGAAATGTGTAATTGCATACTAGCTGTGAATGATTTGAAGTGTAATTATTTTTTCTATAATGTCTGTGTAATGTACGGTCAAAAGACCCATGCAATGTTGTGTAAAATGAACAATAAATAACCACACTACTAATGCTGCACGTATGGCTCTTGTTTCATTGCCTAAGGATGTACGCTGATGGCGCAGTAATTAAAAAAGATGTGCTCTGTCTCTTCTTTCGAGAAAAACAATGCGTTGCGTTTGTTGTCCGAGAATCAAAGGAGAGCCGCAGTTACCAGGATAATGCCCAATTACCATCACAAATTTTCACTGAAACGTTGTTAGATTCAAGGGACAGCTTCCTTATACAATCTGCACAGTGGCTATACAAAAGGTATTTGTTTAATGAACGTCTTGCATGTTTTTGTGATTTTTCTTTACAAATAGTGTTGCTTTTAAAAACTATAACAATCATTTTTAACCGTTTCTCATTAATTATACAAAAAGTAATATCATACAACTTTAGATCACTAATAATTTAAGACAATTATTTTTGCAAATTTAATAATTATTATGTTTAAAATAATTTTGCTGTCTTTTTATATTACCTGCTTCAAAATTTTGTTAATATCTCTAAGAGAAAGTAATCTTGCGTATAACTATTTGTAAATTTACGAGCATTACGTCCCTACATGGCAGCATCAGTAGCAAAATTAGTGATTGGACAGCTCTCTCGCATGGCAATTTACCCTGGACGTACCCTACAAATTAAAAAGAAGCGGCGACACCTTGTCGTATTCCTAAATTAATTTTCACTCTTCCTGCTGGGTTTGTTCCATGAATTTTAATGCTTGCACCTTCATAAATGTTATAAGTTCTGTCAGATATAGTGGTATGCTTTGCTTCTTCATTATTTCCCACAGGAACCGTAGCTAGGATTTTTTTATGGTGCGGGGGAATAAAATTACTTTTGAAAAGTTGAACTCTGTGCTAAAGGTAGCAGTACAAGGACAGATTGTCTCTTCAGTTCCGATATTCTTGCACCCACAACTCAACCTTTTTAACACCGAAAATGTTTTTTATGTTGCTATAGATCACGCATCCCAAGGTCAGTCTGCCAAACATAAACTGAATAGCGTAGCCGAAGAATCCACACGAAGATAGTGGAATGACGCGGGTGTATTGATTTCATGAAATATGTGTACGTCATAAGCAGGATCAGTCGATCTGTGCTCCGGTCTGAACTTATTACTGATGTCAGAAAGTGGCATATTACAGTTAAATACTCAGAATAGAAATGTGTAATGAGCATATGCAACGAAAGCAAACGTAGTGGTTTGTGACTTAATACGGAAATGCAGGAAGCGCATTTCACCTTCCACCGCAGCTTACTAAGTAGAGGAGCAAGCTTGGCTTGTGTCTGCACTTTTTGAGACCCTGGCTATAGATACTGACTTTTCAATTGATGCTGTGAGAAATTTTGAGGATTTTAATAGATAAACTGCTAACAATGAGTACAACAAAATAATGAATTTAGCAGAATAAAAAAAAAAAAAAAAAGAAAAGAAAACTTTACAAAGATAATAATTAAACAAGCTCACCATAAAGTCCTGGGTAAAATAAAATAGAAAGTTCAATAATGAAGATAATATGTTGTGCATATCTAAATAAATGAGCGTCTGATTTGAAATGAACAGAATAAAGCAAGATTAAACATAAAAACATAATAAAATTGAGTAAATGTTTCAAAAACCAACAAGAAGAAGCATCCGGTCCTAGTATGTTATAGTGTACCCCAATACACTTTAAGAGTAACCGACTCAGATGATATAAAGCAGCGGTGGTACATGGCAACATAAACTCGCCGTTCACAACTTTACTATTGTTACTGCTGAGTACATCTTAATAACAAAAAACAACACACTTCCTACGTGACTGAACGTACACGTCAGCAACAGAGAAACAACGAGAAAGACATTTTAATAAAAATAACGTAGTAATGCATCTATTTAATAAAAATAGTTCATTCTTTAGGATTTCATGGCAACTAACTTATCGATTGCCCTTTGAATTAAAGTTTGAGATCTGCAGGACAAAGTCTATCTTGGTAGAAAACATACACTCCCTGTGTTTGTAAATCACAGTTTGACTCAAATAATACTTGAAGTTGGTCAACTAAGCTCTTTTAATTTAAATTTTTAGAAGTATCGTAAAATAGCAGCCTGTTGGAGAAGCCTCGACATGTATATGTGAGAATACTTCAGCTAGCAAGCAATCAAAATTCCAGAAATGTGAAATATAGTAGAAGCAATTATCTAATTTAAGAAATATGACCATAGAAAATCAATATAAATTTAATATGGGCACTAGAGGTTTCATGAAATATTTAGGTATTTATATATTCTAAACTTAGTTGGTGGACTTGATATTAACTAAAGGGTAACAAATCAAAGTCCACTTTTACTTTTTTACAGGAACGCAATTTGTTTAAAAACGCTACAAAAGTGAGCACGTTAGATATATAGAAATGTTTTTTCTGGAGTAGTTCCTTCTTTTAAAATTAATGTAATGTGTTATTTGTTCATGTTATTTAACAATAAAATGTCAAAGTACACATAATTGTAGATAAAAACAATCAAAGTCCACTAACTGCATTATGGGATGTACTAAATTATACTAGATGTTTGCTAAGGAAAATATAAATACTAATTAAACACTATTGAAAACAATTATTCATTGTCTATTACAGGTGACCTTGAAAAATTAAGCTGTTGTCAGCATTTTTGGAACAGAATCTCATCAGGCACTGTAGGTCATCATATTTTACCTTGGAAAGTGAAATTAAACTTGAATAGCAAGAGGCTGATTGCTCATCAGTGTGTGTAAGGTACATTTTGTCAATATTAACATGACACTCCCAGGAGCCACTGGTTATAGTTGTAGAAGAGATTTCGTCAGCTTCAAATTCTCCTATTTCTCTTGTCTTTTTCTGTAATGTTTATCAAGAAATGAAGACCACGATTTAATTTAATGCTGTATCTTCTGATGTGCTCATGCCAATCAACGGGTTTCAGCATGGGTTTTTGATTTATTAAGCCCATATCTTTGTCACATTCCATAAAACTGTGATCTCTGAAGGTAAAAGTCACTTTTACTGTTTCAAATATGTTGTACTTATGAACCAGGGAAGTAATGGTATAATTTTTTATTTTGGCTTGCACAAGAATCACAAAATGTTTGCAAATTTCGAACTGATGGGTCCAGGTCAAAAGTCAAACAACATTGACATCAGTTCCCTTTCTTGCTATGTAGGTGTTTTACAGAGGACTGTAACTGCTTTACCCCTGGACACTATTTTTGCCGCGCTTATTTTTATGAACTACATTTGTTTTTGTTTATTGTTTTCCTGCATGAATTAGTTGGAATATAGTACCATCCATTGGCACTAAAATCTCCAATTTATTGTTTTTCCCCTGTACCCTCTAATTATATTTAAAAAAAGTCACCTGTGGAGATTTTATGTCTAGAATTTTAAGTTACATTGTTACCAGTACGTATTAATTTAGGTTTAGTGTGCTCATATTTATTCGCATATTAATTACGGTATTCATTATTGGGTAATCATTTTAGATATTAAGCTTTTTATTTTACAAAAAAGACCATTAGACAGATTTGCGGAGTGCATTCCAAATATCATTGTAAGCCGCTTTTCATTGACTTAGGTATTTTGACTTTGCCATCGATGTGTGTGCTTAATTTATTATTAAAATTCAAGGATGATATAAACTGTTTTACAATTTGTTCTAATAGGCATAATTAATCGTCATGTAACAGTTTAAATTTTTACACCAATAAGTTCAAGTGCTGTAAAATCTAGAATAGTTTTTATCTTTTTATGTCAAACTGTTTAATAATCTTCCTCAAAAATTCAGAGAATTCTCTTATACAATATTCAAGAGGACTAAACACCATACTTTGGGGCTAATCCATTATACATTATAAATTAATTTTAATGTAAAATGGTACATCCTTTATATTGTTTTTTTTTTCCTTCGATGTTGCTACATTGTAATTGTTTCTGGCAATAAAGAATAACCATCAACTGTAGACCTTAAAAAGTGTAAAAATACAGAGATATTATACAATATTTATGAAATAACAATAAACGTCAGACTAAAACAATAGTAGAAATTTAATTAAATAGTAAGTGACTTTTAACAGATCTGTCAACAATTGGAATATATTTATTTACAATAGATATTAAATATCATTCAAATTTAATCTAGAATCTCATATTGAATTTGTGAAATTTGAGAAATGGTTCAATATAGTAAATAATGTTGTGCATAACATGCATCTCTATTCAACACAACAACAACAATAATAATAATAACAATAATAATAATAATGTTATTATATAATCAGTATAATTCCTTTCGTTTAATATTTATATACATTAACATTGTCCAATAATGGAGAGTGACAAACATTCTCTACAATTATTAAATAAACTTACAAAATATTTCGATTTCTAAAAGCGAAACCTTGTGAGGAAAAATAAGGTAACAAAATATATTTGACAACCAGTCCTTAGTACAAGTGTCAGTTTATGATATTATATTTTGGTAAAACAAAAACACTTAACAGTGTTAGCATGTAGAATCGAGTCATGGGGTCATTACAAAAAATACCAGCATTAACTTTAGAGTTCAGTAATAAATGCGAGTAAAACTAAAAGAAAATATTATAAACAAAGATATGGGAACAGAATTACAGGTAGCCACATAGTAGAGCAAATAGACAAATTTCGTAACAAATACTCTATTGATATCGAGGTTGCTTAGAGCGGCATGATTATATAAGAAACAAAAGATGACCGCAATGTGCTAAGCTGACAGAATAGACAGTTTGCCTCACCCGTGGAGCTAAGAACATTTTAACACGAGTACAGACCCAATAAGAGGTGAAAAGTTCAAATTATTTTGAGAATGAAGGAAACAAAAGTTTATCCTCTCTAGCTACGGCCTTGATTTTCCTTAAGAATTTCCTAATAAGCTTATCAGATGCCTCGTTATAATTAAAAATAATGAATCTATTATATTCTTCGTGTTCCTCTATATTTTGTAGGGATATAAATAATCTTAATACAAGATCTTCCTTATGAAAACCTTGTTTGTTCTTCTAATTAAGTAGCTTCAATAATTGGCTTCAGATTTTAAGTGTCTAATAATTCTATAAGCTTTAAAAGTCGTTTGGTTGATATATTCCAGGGGATGTTTCTTAAGGGTACCTATAAACAGAGATCAGTCTCTTTGTGTATTTTTCATATAATATATTTTATTTGGTTTTGCGTTTTCTTTTGCAAAAAGTAAATAAATAAATAAAGAATTAACACATTTCTTTGTTTATGTCTCCGTTATTTCTATCGCCTTTGCTTCTACATTTTTGTTTCATATCATTTCAACAATTAGAACTAAGCTTATTATTGCTTTCATTATTGCGATGCATGGGGTTTCGTTGAATATTTGTCACCTAGATAGTTCATAGAGTCCATCCATATTTCTTTGCTATATTTGACACCAAGAAAGAGATATTTTACTGTATCTTTGCTTATAAACTCTTTGATTATAAAAAGCATATCCCAAAAAGTGCAGAGTTGTCTTGATACGGTTAATAAAATAACTGATATGAATGGGAGCAAATAATTTTACAAGTGAACATAGTACTCTGAAAACAAAACTAATTTAAAGGAACTAATAATGTAAAGAAAAACAAGATAAACCCCTATAAAAGAGTTTTGACTTGCAGAAGGAGCTAACTGGAGCGGGTATTCAAGTACACGACATGGGTTTTCATGAGCGAGGCTACAAAACAATTATTCCTTTCCCAGTATACCATTTCATCTCATGTGTATCAGTGTCCACAGCCTGTGAACACCATTAAACACCACTCAAAACAAAAACAAGAATGTCGAATACGGAGAATGAGACGGAGCAAGATCCGGTGAATATGGTTCGTGCGGCACAACAATGAAACGCAGTGATGCCAACTTTGCGGTCGGTGTGGTATAGGGGCGCGCATTGTCATATTGGAGAAGCACTTCTGTTGCTTGGATTGGGGACTCCCTGGATGTTTCCATTGATGTGTGATAAACACTCCATCAACCACCAGCTTCTGCAACAATTTCGAATCTTAATTATGCATTTCCAGTAAACATGACAGGCTTCAACCCATTTCTCTTTCTGTGCTTGTGTCAAGATCCATGGAACCCAATGTACACACATCTTTTTTATAATCAAATCATCTTGAATAATGGTGTGCGGCCGAGGCCTGTCTGACACTCCAGTTCATCAAAGGTTATGTGCCCATCTATCACAACGCACAGTTCCTGGGAGACCGCGATATTGACGGACGACCAGCACCACTCACATTCTTCTGTGCAATTTTCTGTCGCTGACGAATCCATTGACCCAGTTGTAAACGGTCCTCTGTGTAGGAGCTTCTTGCTCACACAGCAGTTAGACGTCATTGAATATCTGCAGTTTTGACGCCTTCCTTCCAGAAAAACTATTCAGTCCATCTTTATCCATGATAGTGGCCCCATCTTGTTCACTCATTTCTCTATTTGACAATAAACGAACTCTCTCTTTCCGCTACACGTTGCATGGCATCTACTATCAGTTCACGCCCCTACAAATGGACGTACCGTATTGCCTTTTGCGCGATGTTCGTAAAACGCAGCTATTGTAAATCACTTCCAAACGCCCCTAGTTATTTCACTGCGAGTTCATGAACAAAAAGTTGCGTCACGCCCAACAGGACATATTAAAAAGCCTATGTATTACAACAATGAAAATAGGTGTTAAAATGTAGCATTCTCCTATTACATATTTGCAATTTATGAATTTGCAGAAAACGTAAATTATGAAAGTTAATTTGCATTATTATTGGATATGGAGAATCAGACTTGAAAAATTCGGATCGTAGCTGAGATTGGAACCACGGTTCTTCAGCCTTCCGGACTGGCGCTCTAATAACTCAGCTACCATATACTCCAAGTACGTAATTAAGAACCAAGAAGAATTTTGAATTTTGACCAGTTACAGGCCGCTATCGTAGTGAAATTGTCGAACTTTTTTACCAAACCCTTTATAACGGGAAGTGCATTTGTCTTCTGGTCAGTGTAGCCAACTCTATACCTCCCACTATAATTCCTGAGCACGTTAACTAACTTAATATGTATTCACTCAAAAAGTGTTTTTGCGTATTCGGTCAAAAGTATGAAATCATTTTGTAAATTATGTAACAATAACTGCGTAAGTGACCATAAATTTTAATATAAACGTGCTCAAAATTGTAAAATATTATCTCTGTTTTGTTTTCCTCAGTTGGCACTAATTAATCTAACGGTAGCGATTGTAATAGTTCACTTTCGTCCATTTCAGTCTCACGGTTTCTGAATAGGTAGATATTTATAAGTTAATCAACATTTTATACAATTGGTAGTATTCTGTGCGCGAATTTAAATTGTTATTCTATTCATGAAATAACCCTAAGCCCGTATATTTGGCTCTTTCCTTTTGGTATTAGTAACAACCGACATTCGTCTGTTGCAAGATGACTGACTACCTTCGTGAATTTATCGGCAATCTCAGAGCGCCTTTCGGTTAAGGTATGTTCTTATTACTATCATATTAACCAATCAGATTGGATCTTAACCGAGTTTTAAAGCTTGGTGCTCAAAGATTATTAACTGATAGTTTTTTCTCCTACGTAACCCCCCTTTTTTTTCTTATAATCTTTGCTTTGATTCAACTAGGGATCTACAAAGCCTACTCTCATACATTATTGTTTCTGTTCATTATTGGTGGTTCTACGAAACGCACAACTGTTATTAATTACAATGAAAACATTAAATAACAGTTTAAATTAAATAATAAATAAGAAAGAGTAAAATTGTGATTCAACTTTATATTTATTGATAAAATAAATAAATATACTATGAGCTGTTGTTAAACCCAAGTGTTCTTTTGGTTTTAATTATTCAATTACAGATATCTTCGTAGTACTTATTGGAACAAAAACTGATAACAGTGCATTCTATCACTTCAGCTTCGATTCGATTATTTCATTCCCTTCCAAAATAAGTTCCAATCACAACACGAAATATGACATAATGGATGCAAAAATAGTAGTAAATGGGAATTTTTATAATAGGGTTCAGTTCTATTTTATATAATGTAGGTCTACACCCGCTTCTGTTTGGAATAAAATCTTGTAAAACTGGTGTATGTTTTCAGAAAGATCAAACCAATAAACCAAATCAATTCAATGATTATAGTAAAAGTGAAAAAATTGGCATTGTTCTTGTATTGCAATGGTATTATCCCCGCCATCTGCTTATAAAGTTTCTTAGGTAATTTAATTCAGCTTTCAAACTCATGCTTGTTATCATGATAATTATTTCGATACCGAAAGTTAACCTCAGTTAAATTACCTTAAATTATCAACAATTATTGAACAGTGGGATTTTTATTAAAAACAGCACATGCTTTGGTAAAAGAAGTAGGTAGTTTTGAAGGGGTTATAATATTGTTGAAGTGTTAACAAAAAACAGAGGCTGTTACAATATCAGTGAGGTGTAGTTTAAAGTTCTGATATTTATTAGTAATTTCATTATCTTTTGCATTAACAATATCACTCTATTATGTTGTTATTATTATTATTATTATTATTATTATTATTATTATTATCATTGCTAGATATATGAATACAATTTTTACAGAACCATTTGTACTAATTTTTTGAGAATGAGCATTTTAACATTGCATTCCGTATAATAAATTACAGCAGCATAAAGTATTAAAAACTGAGGCTGGTTCGTTTTGTTTCCCTCTCATCTCATGACGCTTTAATCTAACGCTTCTTTTAATTAAACGGATCATGGATACCAGTAACCTGCTTCAAAGATAAAATGTGGTAGTTGTAATTTACAAATTTGCTGCACTTTGTGTTCTTTGGAAGCACTTGTGTGAAAAACGTCTACCTCAGTAGCTGTTGGTAAAGTTTAATGCTCTGAGAAAGACTGCAAATTCAAATGAATATGCAAAAATAAATGTCATATCTTAAATGTGTCACGGATTTAATAAAACGTGGCATTTAGCAGGGGAGGACGCATAGGGTCCTTGAACAAGGGCTGCTGCCATGTTGCATCTTACTTCTCCTCATGGCATGTCATGAAATGAATGAAGTATTGCTTGTCGACCCAAGTAATCCTGTACAGCTGATTTATGTTGGCGTGGGAGCGCTGTGATTAAACGTTGCAGTTTCTGGAGAAGCCGCGAGGTATCCTGCAACGGTAATCTCTTTATAATGAAGAAGCATGCAGGGCGGGTAAGCAAACGTAATGTTGTCATGCATATGTAAACCAAGCTCTAAACATATCCAAGAAGATATCGCAGGCTGTTACACTGGGACGCATACTTGTAACGGTCAGCTAGCAAAATGAGCATTGAGGTAGTAGTAGCAGTAGGTGTATTTTTGTTGTTACATATACACAACAGAGGAAAAATAATAAATATATAAAACAATAATAATAGATAAATAACAAATTGGAAGAATGGTATTTCTAGATAAATGAGTAGAAACAACTTATATATTCTTTATTGCCTTCTAAACAGAAAATAATTTACTTCTAGTTTTGCGCACATTGGCTAGGAAAATGCTCATATTCAGTCAATTAGCGTGATCCGCAGACCAATTCCAGCATGTCAATCGACCTGTAATTGCCTTGATGCGATGTTTTTTTTCAGGAAACAGCGTTTTTCTCAGGTGTGCCCAGTGGGATATTTAGCCAGAATGTGTAACAATTCTTCACCCCCTCGACAATATGGCAGATTCTCCTACCATAATTATCAGTTATTTTTTGAGCCTTACAACCTCCCAGTCTAAACCAGATCATTCCTGATCTTGCCATTCCACCTAAAACGATCATATATATCCTCTTACCCCAATATAATATAATTTCCTCTGTAGGCTCAAGGATTTTTATTTGTTTATTTAAGGACGCTCTTTAACATCTCAGGTCATCAGCGTCCCATTCAATTCAGGGCGTGAAAGGGCCGACAAATTTTGCTCAGAGGCCTCTTCTTTCAGGCTTGAGGTTCTTTTTCGTGCCATAAATGTACGACACGGGACCCACGGCTTTACTTCCCTTCCGAAGGAAGCCATACTTACGATTTTTACACCCGAAAAAATCCATCGATCCTGGCCGGATTCGAACCCGCAACCTTGGGTTTAGAAGGTAAGTATGGTTACAACTACACAAACAGGACCGACAGGCTCAAGGATAATTTATTGTTACACTTCGACTCGATTTACTGCCTGCTGATTGATATTTTCTAACCTTTTTTCATACATGTTTGATATTCTCATTGCCTTAGTGTCGTATTGAACCCATGCCAATTTCTCTGAGTCTTCTTTCCACCTCTGCAGTCCAAAACGTTGGTCTTATGTTTTGTGGCGTCTATAGCGAGAAGTGCCGATTGGTCTCCCTGGATTAATCTAACACCCTCATGTTCCCATATTTTGACATTCCTTTAGCTTGCACGTGAACATTTTTCCAAAAGTAGATTTGAATTTTATTTACATGTTCAGCTGTCCCCCATCTCCATATTTCACTTCCATGTAGCAGAGTAGACTTAATCATAGCATTGTACATCCTCTCTAGTGTACCTGCTGGTATATCTGGCACGCGAGCTACACATTTAGTTGACCTCGTGCCTTATAATTCATAACAAATACGTGCTTATACTTTCCCAGTTCATATGAAATGTTACTCCCAAATAACAAAAAAATATTAACATTTTGTACTTCTTGTCCACTATAGTACCATTTTTCATCTCTGCTATTACACGTAGCCATTTTTAAAATTCATTGTTTTGAATTTTAAAAATGCCCCATTTTATGCAGTAATCTTCTAGGATGTGAATCCTTTTTGCTAACCATCTCTTGTTAGAGATAAAAGAATTAGATCGTCAGCAAATAAAAGTATACTTTAGGGTCATTTATTTCCTGGGCTATCAAGGTATTCGAGATATCATCTGTAAATAAAATAAACAATAGCGGAGATAAAACGAGTCCCTGACGGACTCCTCTACTGACTGATCTGCATTCCGATACTCTGTTTTGGTCTATCTTAACACCGAAATTCACAGCGCTGTATGTCTTCATCAGAGCTTTTATTACTTTGTTGGAGACACCTTTCTGACACTGTTTTACCCACAAAGCATCTCTCTGAACATTGTCAAAGGCTATATTAAAATAAACAAATACGCTGTATAATTTATCCTGTTTTCTTCTTAAGTGTATATGCGTCTTTAGATCGGATATATTATCCATCGTAGAAATCCCTCTCCTCGCTGGTCTATCCTTAATCAGGACGTTTAGATCTCTGGAGTCTTAGCTACATGATTAAAATAAGAAATGTTGCTTTTTGTTTTCGTTGCACTTACGCGGTCATTTTAAACTACTTTTAACAGTGCTGATAATCGGCAGAGGTATTCATGCTTATTGTTACAACATAGGTTAGTTTTCCCCCTAGATACCTTGGTTTGAGCGAAATTAAAGCATTTGGACCCAGGTAATGGCCAACACTGTGCTTTGGCCGCATCTAATTCCCCCAGATTAGATTTACAAAACGAACTGCAGCATGTTGAAATTGTGGCAAAGTTTCCTTCTTCATAGCGTTTCTTTATTTTAGTAATCAGTAGTCATCTCTATTTAGAAAGTTTATAATTTCTTGATGAGGTGTTTGGAAAGGAATGGGCATATAGCCAG
The DNA here is from genome assembly GCA_030762175.1 of Metallyticus violacea. Taxonomy (NCBI): domain Eukaryota; kingdom Metazoa; phylum Arthropoda; class Insecta; order Mantodea; family Metallyticidae; genus Metallyticus; species Metallyticus violacea. The sequence goes on along the minus strand of CM060831.1, from coordinate 22,582,089 downwards.
GCAATTATATACTTGAACAATAGACGTATTAGTTTATAGTTAGACTATGATGTAAGCGCATGAAAAGTCACGATATGCTCGTTATGATGTCATTGTGTTGTTACTTCAAGCATCTCAACTAACATTACAGGCTCTTCAACTTCGAGCATTGATAAATTAAATTAATAAAATGGAGATGTTTACATAAAATAAAAATAAATATACCGAGGTTTGGTTGTGCACAAACGTTTATTTGCAAAGTAGTCCTAATAACATTAAACAGCTGGATCATTCCTGGTGGTGTAGTGGTAACCATACTTCTAAACCCAAAATCGCGGGTTCGATCCCGGCCAGGATCAATGAACTCTCCAACTCCCCTCTCGTTTCCATAGCCATTAACCTTCTTTGTCGGTTCTTCTCTAGAAATTGTTCCCAAATTGTGTGAGTATCTCTCATGCACCAACACTTCCCGGCAAATGTTCAAACTTCTATTGGAATTAAGATATTGTTACGGTAAATGCTCATTTCTTAAAATCTCCGTTTCCTTGCTTTCTGTCAAAATATGCCTCCAGATGTCGCTTTATCCGCACAATGGGTAAATTCTTTCCCCGAGAACATTAACTGCTTTATTTTTTTTTCCAAGCCTCTAATCCTATGCGAGATCACTTTTTTCTTCTCTACCAGAGATATCTAGATAATTCCTCCTCCCCTACACCTGATCTGTTTGAGCCTACAGGTTAAGTGATACCTATTCTGCGCATTGAGTCTCAGTATTTTGCCTATCTATATTTAGCAGACGCCTGTTAATTTTTCTCCAGTTCAGCGCGTAATGTCCCCTCCCCTTAACTAAATATACCTTAGTTCAATGTTGTCCGGAACAAAGGGTCTAAGGATGAAATATGTGGTGACCTTGGTCAAATTCTCTGTCAATCCATTTGTCTCAAAACATTGTAATAAAATAAACTTGAGCGGCTGACGAACGAAATGAGTAGAAGCCCCATCTTGCTGAAAAACAGTTCCAGCATAAATCGTTTATCTATATTGCAAAATGTACAGTATAAAACCTGGTAAACCCTAAGACAAAACGGGGGGATTGAGCAAAGCCGGAAACAATAATCGATTCGGGAAACATCGGAAGCATTCGCTGACTCAGGGTTCATAATATGTGTTTTACAGCCGCCTTCAGTTCTTGCTCAAGTTAAGCCATAAAAGTGTTTGTACGCACGTGTGCTCATACTTTTTTTTTTTTCGTAAAATATGCCAATAATGATATCCATATCTTTTTTTTTTGTCATGTTGCCATATGTTTCCCAAATAAGGTTAGTTAATTGTCACTACCTGTTTGTACGGATATTGAAAATAGACACGTTGTGTATTTCATGCAAATGGAGAAACTGGAATACCGGGTCGTTATAAAATTCTTTGCTTTGGACTGCTTATCGCCAAGGTAAATTCATCCAAAATTTGGTGAAGATTTATACTTTGCTGTACTCCTTCATTGTTAAGTTAAGGAATGTACGGCAGAATTTAAACGCGGCCATACTTCTCTTAAAGTTGAGCCACGTGAAGAATGTCCCAACGGTACGTTTTACTGGAGAACTAAATGTTGAATGCTGACCAAAAGCAAATGCGAAAACGAATTTCGTAGCACTTTTTTGGCAGTTTTAAAATAGCCTAATTGATTTTAGGTGTCAATTTGTTACTGTGGATGAGACATGGATCCACCGCTACACTCCAGAAACTAATCAGTAATCAAAGCAGTGGGTGAAAAAAGGTGACGTCGATGTCAATTGCCGCAAAGATTATGGCAAGTGTTTTTCTGGGATGCAAAAGGAATTCTTTTTATTGATTATTTTGCAAAGGGTACAACAATAACTGACAAACACTATGTAAATCTTCTGGACCAACTGGATGAAAAGTTACATGAGAAGAGGCCTGGATTTTAAAAGAAAAATAAATCATCTTTCACATGATAATGCACCTGCCCAAATAGATGCCTTGTCAATGGGAAAACTGAAGGATTTGAAGAAGAATTGTTCGAACATCCACCCTATTCACCAGATTTTGCACCCTCTGAATATTCCCATATCTAAAGAATTTTTTGACTGGAAAACATTTTGCGTCCTATTAAGAGGTTATTATAGTCGTATATGAGTATTTTGCAGACATTCCAGCATCGCATTCCAGGAATGGAATCGACTCACTGGAAAAACGTTGCACAAAGTGCATTGACCTCAAATGAGACGTAGACAAATTAGTGCATTTTGTTACTTAGAAATCACATTCTTTCACTGTCAGGTCAAGAACTTTTCACCTCACCCTGTTATATTTGAATTTTAAAACATTTATGCTCAAACACAAAAACATGAATTAATCTTAGTTTTTAAAATAAGCGCAACATTAATAAATATTTTAGATTAAAACAGTAAAATGAAAACATTACTTATCTTTATTTCATTTAAGTATAATACTAACTTCCTATTTATTTTGAAAACAAGAAGATTACTTAACTTTTTTGTGTAAGCATACATGTCTTGAAACTATATTATCATGTGTATACTAAACATTACTTTTACTTGCAAAGAATAAAAAATAAAGCAATTCGTGCACGGAATAGATTCGAACTTGTGTAGTTCTCATTGGTAGACACCTGCTTCAAAGTGCTCGACTATCTGTGTAGGTCCAGCCATGGAGAGCTTGATGTGACTGGTGATGACAAAATGAGGCTGAAGGCTGTAAAATGCGCGCGCAGAGCCATGACAGCGTGAATCGAGCGCTGAGATAGAACTTGGACAAATTAAAAGGCTTCGAAAGTATATTTGTTTTAGGATGTACATTTCTCTTTGTTTGATTATATTATATCTTATGTTTGTGTTTTAAGCTAGATACTCTGTATATAAATTGAGTTCCTTTGCCCATTTAAGACTTAAATGATTGTATTATAGGTTAATTAAAAATGTGTAATTTCAATTCATATGCGTCATAGTGTTTCATAAGCTTTACAATGACATTATATATATATATATATATATATATATATATATATATATATATATATATTACGAATACGTAAATATCGGGGCTCAGGTCATGATATAAAAAATTATGCCTAATGGTGTATTTTAACAAAATGCGTTTTAAAATTAATGAACTATATTTTACTGAATTCTTTCAGTATAAAAACGCTTTCATTTGATTTCACAAAACCATTTGATTAGTAAGTAACTTCATTAATCTGACATATGAAAATACTAGTAGGCGCAAACCTTGAAAATAATGACATGTATCACGCATGCATGTTCACGTGGCTTAGAAGCGTGGAAATGCTTCTGTTTTTCAGTAATTAACGGTGACAACCTTGAACTAGAAGACTGCAAGTAGATGTTGCTTTGGCAAGCTTGTTTATTGGCAGTGTAACCTAACGGTATTTTAAACACACCTTTATCGTTCTGTTGCATCACGAATAAATCGTCAATAAGCGTTTTTCAATCTCTGCACAGTGGAATGCAAAGAAATACCTGTGTAAAGCAATAAGTGCAAAATGAAAATTGGAAATGATCCGTTAAGGTTATACCTCATACCTTTATATTTTTTAAAGCTTGGATACTACAAATAAAATAAACAAATTCCGTAGTCACCCTTTGTACAGAAGAATCTGTAAGTGTTGCCCAGATATTAGGCCCATTAGTGCAAAAGAAGTGATGGGCATACACTATAATTTCTTTGAACTCAGTGTTACAAAACGGGCAACATTTCCAGCACTTCTATAAAACGGCGAGTACAGATTTCATTTGTTTTATTATAGAATCCCACTTTTAAAATGTTGAAGTGTTGTAGAGTCGTTTGTTTGCGGTGCAAGAGGTTGACAATGGACTTGCGAATGGACAGTTTTAAATACGCCTTAAATTGTATTCGACCAAATACATGTAATAATAATGAACCTATATCTAAATACCTATGTAACTAGTCGAATTTTAATTGCCTTTGAATATATATTATTTAGACGTTAATTTGCTAAACAGAACGGGACGATTCGTTTAAATTTTGTTATATAAATTGTATCATATTCATACTGATGATGCTAAAGAATGTTAACTCAGCCAGTATCTGTTAAGTGATTGAACATTTTCTACCACTGACGCGAAGTTACCTTAACGTTAACCATACAGTGTAACTGATCCTGAACTCCGCTCAGCGTTCCGATGTAAACATGGTTTCTCTAATCCCCTCCCTATGACGTCATTTACCCTAACTTACGACTTCAGACTTACGATGATTTTTTTTTTTTTTCAAAGTTTCAAGTACTGTCGCTATGACTGCATTTGCTCTCTCGCGACGTCTGTAGGTTGTGGACTGAATACTATAGGTGTAAGTCTGTAGGGATGAATGAAATGAATTAATCATGCCAGGTTAAAGCATGGAGCTCTTGATACCTACGGATTAATAGTCGCAAACGATAGTACTAGAACACTAGACGTTTACGGATATATTGTTTTCGAAGGAATTGTTCCATCTCTGCATACTGCATAATATATTTTTAGTTTATCTTACACTCGTTTCCCTTTTACTGCATATACTTAGATCCTTTTTACATAAAGCGGGTGTCATGATCTAATGCTGCTTAGTACTGTCCTTATTATCTTTCTTATTGATTTATATATATATATATATATATATATGTATATATATAATTTTGTATTTTACGAATGTTCCTCTATGTCCATTAATTTTAACGTGGTTGTGTAAAAGAGAAGGTCTTATGACCTCAACTTCCCGTAAAGTCATCCATTAATATTATTACTTACCTCACTTTCATCTAAAGTTTTACCAGCCTGTATAGCTATCTATTTAACATAAACCTAATTTAAAAAAACACGTCATTTTTGAATTAATTTCAAAACCAATATTTATTAAAACTTAGATCTCACCGCCTCACCCACAGCCCCCATTTTGAATTTTTAAATAACACCCCTGACTTATGATACCTGAATTTTAAAGAGAAGTTATTTCTTACAGTAATAAAAGTAAAGTTAGTGATATACTTGGTCATGGTGAAAAATATGTAGATTATTTTTAAGATGTAACAATGCCTTTTTTCAAACCTTGCGCTTTATTGGAACAATTGCCAACAAAATACTTGATTTTGAAGAGGATTAAAATGTCCATAATACAAATGTTACAAGTTTACAGCTCCTTATTACGTAGACGTGACACTATATTGGTTATTAATTTATGTACGAAATGATATCAATTTATCATCTGGATTAATCTTGGAATAATGTAACAATAATGTAACTTGTTTTCTAGGAGGATCAAATTTAGAACTTTATAAAGTATTTCAAACATTTTAAATGCTAATGGCATCAGGCAAAGAAGGAAAGTGACAATGGAATGTATAAAAATGTCGTAACGTTTATAATGATACCCTGCAGGTGATCTATCTAGTTGAGGTAGCTGAAGAATCCGCTTGGAATTCCCTTGAGGAATTTGAAACTTTTCTCTTGTGATTCGTTCATTTTGTAGATCAAGTTTGTAACAAACTATCTTAACTATGACCATGCTTTATCGTAATGCCCTATTGTATGTGAATGTTGGCTTCATACTTTGGGAATAAAGTTCTTCTTTTGTTATTTAGTAGTACAAATGGATTTATTGGAATTCATTACTGGAGAACCAATTTTTATTCCAGTGTTTATATTTTTACAGAAAGCATAAAATGATGATAATAATAAGCACTCATTTCTGTTATAAGAGCAATAGATGCCCCTCAGTGGCAATACATTGCCGGCATCTGTGTAAGAAATTCCTTTATTTCATCAAAACGTTTGTTCCTTAAGATCATTGCGGGAATGTTCCTTGTCATTTAGAGATCCTGTTTCCTGTAACTTTTTAAAAAGTCGGCGAACAGTTTCTGTATCTGGGACACCATTGTCATTGCGAATCTCTGTAAGAATTCCTTTATAAAAAACATAAAAATCCGTTCTTTATGTTATGGCATTACTAACATAGAACAATTAGCACACAATTTATACACAGTGAAAGCGCCGAGAAACACCCGGAAGCACAACCATTGGCTAACAGAGCCTCCCACAATGAACTACTGGCTACTGCCGGCACATGCATTATTAAGTTTTGATAGCTGGTTTCTCCAAGTACATAATTACAATACACACATAGAGTTCTAAAACCTTTAAATACATATCTGAACAATATTAATTTAAAATAATGAATTTAAAAACGTATCATTAATTTGCAACGTTAGGATTAAATATCTACGAATATTAATCATTTTGAGTCCATTTCACACAAAGGTATTGAAAAATAAAAATAAGCGAGGAAATATAAAATTATTAGCCCAAATAAATGCAATTTTCAAATTTTTGATGCAAGATAAATGAGTAATTAAAATGTAACTTGATACAATTATTAGCTTATTTTAAAACCAAGATAGTGCAGCTAATTTCTCGCTTGGCCTCGCGTGTTCCAAATATAATTTAAAGAAATTAATTTTTAAGGGAGGTCTTGATAGAACTTCAAAATAATATTGACACATTTTCGTCAAGGAGGGATAGAGGGAGTAATTAGACAATATATTTTTTTTTGTCGTTTTCCATTAGACAAATATGAATAATTAATTTAATTATTTCTCTGTTGAAATTTTATATTAAACGTAGCATATATTTATAAAAAGTGTGATATCCGCTATAATATAAAGGTTTTTTTTTTTTAACTTAGCATTAGTCTTTTGGGGTTTATTGTCGACTTTCACGAATATTCGATATATTTGTTGCATAAAAATAAGAAACGCTATGTATTTATAGCAAAATGGGTTTCATATAATGTTATAGCGCCAATCTTTCTTGTACATGCTTTTTCAAGGCAATACTTATTTGTTAGTCGCCTTGGAGTCCGATTTCTTAATGGCAACGATCGAGGTCAATTCTCGTATCCAGTACTTTTGCGCTAAATACACACGATAAAGCTGCGTGTATTATCCTAATAAGCGAAAGGAGTGTGAAAATTACATTTTTCCGATAGAAAAACAAAAAAATCAAAAACAAACAAAGAAAATCAAAGGAAAACCAAAACAAAGATTATGACGTTCAAGAATGGAAATATTTATGCAAAGCAGCGACATGGGAATATGTAGGATAGACACTCGTAACTTGAAGAATTTCATGTACCTTGGACTAACTTTCTCCATGAAAGGAGAATTGGCAATGGGGTAAAACTTAAAAAGAAAATGAAAGGCGCAGAAACTCTCCGTATACGAAGCAGAATTCTAAATTGCTGTTAGAGACCGTACATAGGGCATTAGTACGATCTACATTGACTTATGGGGTCGGAATTTGATGTTGGGAACAAACAGAGAACTTGGATTGGGTGAGGAAGGATTTTCTGAAAGATATTTTAAGAGTGGGGTAAGGTACAGCTAATTTCGGGATCCTTAGGGAATTTAGTGCCTATAGCGAGATTATAGAATGCAGCATCCGAGCAGTGAAGTACTGGCTACGAATTGTTCATTGAAATCAGGCACTAATTAGAGCGATTTGCTATCAGGAACAGCTGCGAATGGGGGGAAAATAAAACCTGGGTTTCAAAATTAAGATGGGTTTTATAAACCATAGAAATGGGTAGCATTTAGATGGCAGAAGAGGAACAAGAGAGGAGCTTTGAGGTAAATTAAGAAACGTTTTAGTATCATTAATAGACAACTGACTCTTTCGGAATGTGCAGAAAAAGTTTCACTGGAGATACAATCGGAGCTGAAAATTGGAAGGAAGATGGAACGTTACATCCAAAGAGGGGCCGTACTCTGCAGTCAGAGATTCGCTTGGTTTAGGTTAGGCGCGTGGCGGTTGATTAAGGTAGCAAACAGAGAGGATACGAGAATACACCTTATATGTGCTGAGAAAGAATCTTGGGAACGTATTATAGGGTACTGCAAGGGGATGAAGGAATGGAGAAAGAAATATCTACAGGCTCCGTTTGCTTACGGGGGGAGAGAGCAATGGACTTTGTTGGCGGATACGAAGGAGGAGGAGGGAGTAGGTAAATGTTTGAACAAAGTGAGGCAGTTCAGATCGGAAATGACAGTTCATAGTATTTTTATTTATTTTAACAAAGTCTTAGATTGTAAACTACAGTAATATTCTAAAAATTAACCGTTCCCCTAACCCCCTTGCGTATTTGCATTTATATTATACACGGCTGTAAACTTTACAAAAGGTGAAATATTGAAGGAAGATAACTAATGGATTTGATTTAACATTGAGACTCTTATTTGGGAGGTGCTAGGTTCATATAATGCGAAAGCTTAACCTGATTGAGGTTTGCTGTAGTTTACATCGGTCCATTTTAAGAAAGGTCAAATACCGGGTTATATATCTTTGCTACGGATTCGCTTTCCATATCGTCCTCATTTCATCTATCTCTACAATCTGTTCTTCTGTTTTTGTGATGTAATAGAGACGGCCCTACACATTCAGGGAGCCCTTTCGTGTGCGTGTGTGTTCAGAGTAAATAGCTTCTTGAGAATAACTGATCCGGGTATTGGTGAGTAAATCTTACATAGGGAGAAAGGTAAATACAGCGAAAGAGGAGCATAACTCGTTCTGAATATAAGAAACTGGCAACTTAGCTTATTATTACTAGATATATCAACAGCTTAAAATAGCAGCATTGAAAGACCCGTACGTGCACAAAAATTGAAAGTAATAAATGTGAATTATTTTATGTAAGTACCGAAATGCCAATATTTAACCTTTTGGAAAGTTATTTCTAACTGCCCTTATCATATATACTCCAGAAAAATATAATATAATAAAAATGCACATAGCACCTTAAACTCCAGGACACCGGATGAAATATTTTACCAATAAACCTCGCGTGTAAGCAGAAAAGCTCGGTGGTTGTTTTGACCCACTGTAATTTTCCTTTAAAATTATAGTGTTATTAATAACGTGCAATTTACTGCCTCCTTCATTTATGACACGCAAGAGTTGGCAGTTTTGATCGAAGAATTCTGACGTCACATGTCGCCAGGTATAGCCTATGGATGATCTGAATTGTGCATTCATTAAAAATCCACTTGGCTTATTTCAGGAGGCCATGCATTATACTTTGCTGTAAATAACGTCAAACATAAATGTATTTTTTCTCCCTCTCTCTATAAACGGACGTTTTTGCATTAAAGATTTACTGCAGTCTCTTAGTGGCTTATTACGTGCTAAAATATGATCCATTAACCAAACATTGAAACTAACATGCCAAAACATGAAATATCGCGGTTTGAAAAAGTCTCGACCTTGACTATAGGTGGACCTACAATTGACAAGATAATTGTTTTTACGTTGGTACTGTTGTTTCAAGCATTTATTAAAACTATCAGATCACAGTTTCAAATAGTTAATTTAATTCAGCTTTATAAGAAATATTTGCGTGTATTTCTTGAAATGTATCGTGATATGATAGTTTTTTTTCCTTGTAAAAGATGGTTTAACATCACAAGAATATCATACCAAAGTTTTAAAAAAGTTTGTAAGTATCCTTATTCGTCATTTTCAACGATTAAAATGGGCAGGTATATTTAAACATTGTCATATTAGCTTTGAAGATGCCCAACTGAAGGGCTTCCAAAAAGTGAAATAACAGCAGAATTCATTCAATAAACACAGTTTAAATGTGTGACATCGCTTAGACTATGGGCATTTATGTTATATTTTATATGAAGAATTGTATATTAAAATTCATTGTGCAAGACAATTACCGCGTTTGCAGATAAATCTAATTTATATGAAAATATTAAAACAACGTTTGGAGCGTTTTAAGAGCAACAGAAATGGTTTTGTGCTTCGACTTATAATTGTGGATGTGACTTTGAATGCCCCATCATTAGTCCGGAAGTTAGGCAAAACGCTTTTTCAGGCTGAGTGGATATATAAGAGTTTAATTTTATCGAAGTGAAAAAAGTTATAACAATTGAATGTATGTTCATCTCACAAAAACATTTATTGAAAATCTTGTTATAACGTCATTTTCTTTTCAAACAGTCAAAAACTTTCTCCTCAACCCATTCATTTAAGCCGTTTAAATAACAGAACCTTCGTTAGAGAAAGAAACGCACTTTATCTCGGGCATACGAATACCTGGAAATAGAGAGGATGAGGGAAGTACTGCAGTTTTGAATAGTCTTGGCGAATGATCTTGTATCGATCTGCGCGGGACAATTCTAGGAAATTTGTGGTAGAGTAACTTCTCAGATACATAAATGTAACAAACAATTGCAAGCGAGAAAGTTGAAAGCGGTACAGCTGTCCAATAAACCTCCCTATAATGTGTTAAGTACGGAAGTAAGAGGGATACTAACCTGATTTCCCTATAAACGAAAATGAACTTGATCATAAACCCTTGTTTTGCTTATTCGTCAAGATTATTCAAAACTACTTTACTTTATCTTGATCAACACTTCCATGATGTCCTGAAAGATAAATATTCTGTTGTAACCTGTCTAAGTTCTTTCGAAATAACTTTTTTTTTAAATATGCTCTAATCACTTCATTGGAAGTATAACTTTCATTTTCTGTGATGAAAAATATTCTCTCTGACAAGAGGTTGACTATGACCGTTGATAGCTTCATAAGACATCTTTTTGTTATTTTTGTCACTAAGAAAAGTAAGCTTAAGTACTTGAATTGTGTGATAAAGAAATTATTATATATCGTAAATGCATACTTTTATTAATAATGAGTGATATTACTCAGTATTTCAACTGCCTTTTTGTCTGCCTATTTTAACTAAAAATAAATGTCTTAACTTTCGGACTCTGTTTATAACCTTAGCATATGGACTCTCCAGGGTAACAAATACCAGTTTAAAGTCAGTTATTGTGTGACTCAAACATGGTACTCCGTTCAACTCAAGGTTTCACCTACTGACCCCGTCAGCCTTATGTTTGGTTTCCATGGCCTACTAGTTTAAGGTTCACGGCCTGTACCCTAAGGCAAATTTCCTGAAATAATTCAAATAGCCTATAAAGCAAGGACAAAGGAAGCTTTATTTCTAAAGAATTTTGTTGTTGTTCATTAGAAGAAGTCTAAGAATGAAAGTAGTGCGCCATCTAAGAAATATTACGCAGTGTATGCCGTTCTTATTATTTAAACAAATATTGATAATTAAACGATTTATCCACGCTTAAAAACCTATTTCCTCATTCAGTTTTGTTTAATTCTCCCCCCCCCCAATTCGCTAGTAAAAATCGTAACGTTATATTCTACAGAGCATCGGTGCTCAAACTTTCCTTATAGGCCTCTAAGGTTAAACGCAAATTTGAAAATCCTAAATTTATATCCTGTATACCACAGTGTGCCTTAATTAATGAAAAATTTAAATTGAGCGCCTCTCTCTGTTTGTTCGGTTGCCAGATCTGAAATTCATCACACTGACATCTGCTTTTATTGCGATTAACGATTGTCATTTGTGTGTACTGTTATCAGCTAAAATAGAGCCATACACGAAAAATCAACGTGTCCGGATTCTGAAAGTGCAATCTAAGTAAATTGAATGTTATGCAGAGACCGTTTGAAGACTTTGTGTAATTTTTGATAGATCAATTGTGCATAATTTTAACAACGTAGAGACTTAGAGACAAGGAATTTTGAAGACACAGGATCGCCAGAGAACATCAAATCACCTACGAGCCCATCGAAGTCGATTCGTCGCCGTTCTCAACAATTTATCATTCCGATTATAGCGAATATTAATCTTGTATTTATATAGACAATCCACGAACCATTCCTCAACTCAAGACAGAAATTAGACATGTCATGGACGAAACCAGACGGAACTTTGCTCTAAAGTCGTTGAAAATTTTGCCAACAAAGTGAAGGTGTGCCACGAAGGTGGACATTTGCCTGGTGTATTGTTTCATATTTAATGGCAGTGTTTGTGTTTCATATTGACTAATTATATTAAGCACGTTTCAAATAAATTATGTGTTTTGTTATTAAAACAAAATTGCGCTCATTATAGGACACCCTATAGTACATTTTTGTTTAAGTTGGTAGTTGGTTTACAACATTTAAATATATAAAAACAAACAATTCCTTTTTTTCAATATTTGTCTTTTTATTGCGGTGTATCGTTACACAATATTAATAATCATAATAAAATATTACATTTAAAAAGTATATAAACGCCATAAAGCATAGATATTAATAAGTAGCAATGTATGTTGCAGCAACATTTTGTTATTTAATTCCTGAATTAGAGGACGACACTTGTGTTTTTCTTACAAGTATTCTCAATTCTCAGCTATGTTTTCCAAACGTTTTCTAAGTTTTTTTAAAAAAAATGTGAATGATATTTCACACAAATAATTTTTTATGAAAGGCATCAATACGTTTATCCCTTCATTGATATTCCTGGAAAAGTTACAGCTTAAACAAGCCCGCCTACGCAGTTAGCTGCTGAATGATGTATGCTGTTGCCAAGGAAACTAGGGGTATGAGTGTTCTGTGCGGTCCACGTTTTTGGCTTAACTGTTTGAAAGAAGGGTATTTTACAATCGATTCTGCTATAGTTTACCTAAATAAGTCTATATATGTCATAAATTCAATTTATTTATCATTCACTTTTTCGTAATTTATTGTATGTTATGTGTAACAAATTGTCTGCGTGTTTCTAAATAAACAAAATTTCTACGTTTAAATATATGCAGGTAGTGAAATAATATTTTAGTTTTGCATATTAGGTAGCTCATATGCTGATAAATTGAATATAACAACTCATATTTACAACATGAATGCCGTAATTTCTGTGTATTTAAAAATAACCAAATTAAGTCATTTATTTAGTTCGCATAGCTGTTTATATGATGGCACTAAACTCACTAAAATGTAACTGGATTCATTTATTTGACACAAGTGTAAACATTTACATTTTTAATAATTTTTTAACAAAATACTGATATTTTCACCAATAATATGCAAAATATTATAATGTTCCTTAAGAATTCAAAGTTTCTGTAATTACATAATTGTTTTGCTTTAAGTTTGCTTTGCTGACATGAAATAAACCACTAACCAGTGCTCAGGAATACAACACAAGTGTTTGTCTTGATTTCGATTCCCTTGTGGCCTCTTAACGTTCAGCTTTATGAAAAAAATGAAAATGAGATGGTAGTTGGTATTAGGCATGCACATTTGTAGTAATTATGTCCTATTTCCGTTAGGTTTCAATATAACTCGTGTCCAAGAAATTCACTGCATACACTTTATCTTTCCACGCTCACGGAAATAGAGTGAAAGCGGTAGTATACAGCGCAGCTACGCACTGAGTGTATGTTTTGAAAGACAAGCCGATACTGTTCCCTCTTATGCTGCGGAGCAGAAATTATAATACCTAAACACATTTTGTTTTATAGGCTCCGTTCAACTTCCGAAATGCTGGCTAATTGTTCTCATATACTATTTAATTATTACTCTGAAACTCAACCTAACAGTGTACACAATAACATCCTATCAGCGAATATGCTAATTCTGGAATGCCAGCGCGTGTCTTTGGTTACTGTCGACGCAGATTGTTGATTTGATTTATTTATGGGGGCTTTTTAACGTCCCAGTTAATCAGCGTCCATTTCAATTAAGGGCGTGAAACGGCCAATATATTTTGCATAGAGGCCTCTTCTTTCAGACTTGAGGTTCTTTTACGTGCCGTAAATCTAAGACATGAGATCCACGGCTTTACTTTCCTTCTGAAGGAAGCCATACTTAGGATTTATACGCCTAAAATATCCACCGACCATGGCCGGTTATTCACCACTAGACCATCGGCCCTGACCCGATGCAGGCCGTACGCGAGTGTAGAAAAAAGAAATATTAGCACAATGACAGTGCTCCATTGCTGACGATCACCGGAATCGACAGAAAAGTGTGACCATATCACCTAAAATAGAACATTTACTGTAACGATGGCACAACTTCTGCAATACATAAAGAAATTTGTCCTTTTATTAGGAGAAAATTTAGTAATATGTAAGACGTTAGCGTAAACAGAAAATAAAACGAATGGAAAAAAAAATTAACAAAATTTTTGCTATTGACGAATAACGTTTCTAGCTATAAAAAGTAAAAATTTTGCAATGCATTTACTATCATAAGTGCAGAATATCATTCGCGGAACTATGTTGCGAGTCTTACCATCTAGCAGACAATGCAACCGTAAGTTACTTTAGGTGACATTGCTAATTCTTGAAGCGGCTTTTAATATGTTGTTGTTGGATGCGCCCGAGGGTTCCACTTGCACCCCGGTCGTTCAGAGGCCCGAAGTTGCCTTTTGTGCCTTAGTAGTCACGGAAGGAGGGAAATGGTAGGAGGAGATTCAAATCACACAATTTGCTTCATTGGACGCCTAGTAGTGTTTATTCACATGATTGTTGTCGGCCATCTGGTTCGTTATCTTTTTGACATTAACGCGCGCGCTACATATGCTGCTTGAAGTTGCATCTACCGCCCTATAACTACATTGTGTGCCTCTCGACCCTCACTTCCTTACTGCATCTGGGACTGCATTCTGGTAATTATTACACTGTACTGACCGGAGATGCTTTCTGGAGACTGCCCTCTACTATCTGGAACTGCGATCTGGTGAAGCGTCTATTGTCTCTGTTAAAGCGATAAACGTTTTCCCCCTTATACACTAAATTCAAAAGTGTTCCCACGTGGTAAAATGCGCTTACAGGGGTCACAGCACAGCACCCAAGGAGTGTGAGCCTACTTAAAACATTTAAATATTATTGGCGACCTCTTGTGTTCCCAAACACGCTTACTTTAAATCTTTCAACTCTTTGACTCCTCATTGGCGAGCTCATGATCATTCGATGTAATGACGTCATCGCCAGCACCTGTTTCCCCTTCCAACTTTAACGAATTTGAAGTGCATCTCCAGCAACTAAGATACAAAGGACCTATTGTTCGGACACCTGCATGCACTTAGCTTTTGTCACAATAGAGATACCCATTACTCTAGCCATTATTATTAAAAGATGACACAAAAGATTACGAAACGCAGCCATTTCCCTATCGTCAAAGAGTTATACGTCCAGGTAGCCATGAATACATTTTCTTATATATGAAATGTTCCTGCTTGTTACTACAGGCTATATAATATTTAATAATTATTTCTATTTAACTTATCTAGATGCATTCACTCTTGGGCATGCGTGGTGTGAGGATCTGTCACAACCTTCCAGTTAGTTTTTATTTTTTTTCTTCCCATTTCAATTTGGCGAATGTCTTTTAAGTATTGTGGGGTTTCTAGAGAAAATTTGAAGGGTTTTGGTAGATTTAAGTACATAGCAATATTATAGATGTACGGTAGATTACACATAAAAGTTACATTTTGTTTTAAAATGTGTGCTGACGCATGTGCTCAGGGAGAAGTACATTTTAATATAAAGAATGTTTAAACGTTGTCAGAGTTGACGAATTTGAACAATAATAAAAACTATATTCTACAGAGTGATTTGTATAGAAATAACACATTTATTTATTTATTTATTTATTTATTTATTTATTTCAAAACGAATTATGCTTGCCACAACTTAATTATTATACCTCAAATGTGGAGTATCTTTGGTAAATTCCATGTTACTGGCCGCTTGTTGGAAGACTGTGTTGTCAATAGCATGAATATTAGGTGTAATGTTGTGCTTCAGATCGTCCAATGTCTGGGAATGTGTGGAGTAAAGTCCATTTTTAAGTAACCCCATAGGAAGAAGTCCGGTGTTGTAAAATAAGGGAAGACAAGTGAACACAGGTTCTTGGAGATTATCCGATCGTTAAAGAAACTTTCAATTAACGCCATGAATGGGTTTGGTGTATGGCATGTAGCGCCATCTTGTTGAAAATATCCATGACCCAACTATACAACGTCCATTTCCTCAACAAAATCCATGAAAATCTGGCGGTACTCTGCAGTGTTTATAAAAAATTGGTCTTACTATTACCTGCGGATATTGCGCACCCAATTCCCACTTTAACTGGGTGTATAAGTGCTTGATGAATGACATGTAGATTTTGGGCAGCCAAAAGCGTGGGTTCTGTGAATTCTTATAGCCGCATAAATGGAACCTGCTCATCTGTGAATCATGCGGTGGGCAACATGCCAGGATATTTCATAATGAACAACATATTGTGTTATGCTTTATGCAGGAGGGAAGGGCATTTTCAACATTTTCTATTAAGGGTAATTATCTCCCAAAAGATATTCTACATTTGAGGTATAATAAACTATGGCTAGCATTATTCGTTTTGAAATGAAGAAAGAAGTGTGTTAATTCTATATAAATCACTCTGTATAAAACGTATTATCAGAAATTTAAATATTGTATATTTAAAACCTTTTTATGTTCATAGCTTTAACACCGTAAGTTCTAGAAATTTTGATGTTTAACGTTTTATTATCCTTACTAGTTCTTTGGTTCCTCACTCTCTCTCCCTCTCCTGAGAAATCAGGATTAATAAAAGAAAAAAGGCCTAAAGTTGATTTAGTTTGCATTTTTGGTACCAAACTTCTTTATATCTTCTTATAAACAGTATATATTTATCCGCAAATTCAGTTATGAAACAGTTGACGGCTCAGGACCATAGGTAGCTGTATGTGTACTGGGAGGTGGAGGGCGTATCCTCAAATATTGACCGCAGATGTTTACCTTTGTCACTACCACTACAGTTATTATACGTAGTACACTTGAGGATCGTTGCTGGGATACCACTGTCACGGCCAGAGAGCTAGCGAGGACAACTGTTATGCGGGCGGCTATACATCCAGGGGTGTACGTAGATAATCTCTCAAGCACTCTTTTGTGATTGTGTGAACAATTAATTCAGGCCATGTTAATAGAAGTCAAATGCTAATTTTTTTATAATTTTTAACATTTTATTAGTTATGTAACTTGGTTAAAATATCCAAGTAAATTTCTCGTGAAAATAAAAAGGTAACATTAAAAACTGTAACGTATCAATAAAAAAATCTCATGTTAAGAATATATTAATCTATTTCGCTTTATTCCCATAAGTAGAACTTTTCAGAATAAATGAAGAAAGACTATCACTCGAAATGGGTCTCTTTACTTTTTTAATTGTTAATACATTTTTAATAATTAATTAAATATATATCAAAATATATAATTTTGCTATCTTTAATGTAAATTGTGGTATTAAGTACACAATGTTCATTAAATTTCTCACAGATGTCACTCATTAATGACTGAAAATATATTATGCAGACGGCAACTTGAATTTTTCCAAGTCAAAAGTTTCTGAACACTGGCGTTTCTATACAGACGTGTTCCGAGGTGTACCGCGAGCTTCCAAAATAGATCGGTACAGCATGACCAAAATAACAGATGAGGCTGGGCAAACAATATGTGATTTTTGTGGAGACAGAGAAACCTGACAGCACATTCTAATGCACTGCCCACATGCCGAACAGTAGAGGTTGATCGCGCTGGAAACTAAGTTTGCTAAGTCGAATAGGAACAGGTTAGCATGTTGGGAATGTTTGCACAGGAAGACAATTGGCCAAAAGAACTTAACAACTTTAATTTTGTCGTTCATAAACGGAACAGCTAAAATATTTGAAATGTCTAAATGGTGATTAAAAATAAATTACCAGAATATAATTTTTGATAGGCCCATAATTGGGTAGAAAAGAAGAGGGGCACTAAAGAAAACACACAAGAAACGAATTAATAAAACATCATTTAAAAGTGATATATTCGAGTTTAATGTTGTCAGTAAGCAAGACTTTTGCAAGTAATAAGGATAGAAAATATTTTAAAGTATTCTTATGTAAAAGTTACTAGTGATTACATTCGTTCGGGAAAAGTCAACATTTAAAGCATTTCTTCCTTTTGATAAGAGAGTAAATAACTCCCACTCCACTTACGCTATTGTAGGTCCTTTAATAATATTGTATGTTTTCTTGCTAGTAATTTAGTTGTTTGAACAAATCCCTTTTAGCCTCATCTCCTTAATAACTTCATGACATGTTTTTCTCTTCCCAAAGGCTTTATTTGTCTCGTCCAGTTTACTGAGGTGTCAATAGCCAGACACGAAACCATTTGGTTCTTAAACTACTTCTGTCTATTAGCAGGAGATATGCAGTTAGGCCAGTTCTAGGACCTAAATCAAAGTTTTACCTTGTCAGGAGCTGTTCACCTCTTTGTGCCCTTTAGGAAGATTATCCTACCGTAACCTCCTCATCATTTTCCATAACTACATGGTGACCGGAAGTTGACTTTGTTAATCCTAACCTGAATCTAAACTCCCTAGCTGGTATGGGTGATCTCATATACATCTTTAGGGATCCTTAGGGATACTGACTATCGTGGTAGATAAAGACATTCACATTTCAGCTCGAGAAGCAGACAAACTTGGTTTACAGTGACTGTTAACCCTTCCACTCCCGTGCTGTTTGTACACCAGATATTGTTTCCAGGATGAAGCGTAAAGCTGGGATTACTCCATAACATTTTGCCTCTGACACAAAGTTAAATCTGGTCACACCATAAATTAATATACCAGAAATCCGGTAAATTGCATGATCAACATAAGATAAGATAGTGCAGCAAATGTTTAAATGAAGACGTTAGAATGTTATAACCCAGAGATTCACTTTAAGGAAAATTGTGTCAGTTAATTTTTTTTTACGCACAAAAAGAAGTTACATGCTACATATTTCAGAAAAGCATTTATTTTTATGCCCCGATCTTTTGGCCTAACCCCCCTTAATTTTTCTTATACGTGGTGCCTTTCAAGGAAAAATGTATGTCAACAAGAAGTACGCAATAGGAAATGCAAAAGGACATTCATATTCAATTTGGTTCAACGAACGAGAATATTTTGAAAGCAAATTTTTAATTCAACCTGTCAGTGACAACGACCATTTCCATTCGTAATTTTACTTGAATTCCTTCAAGTTTTATATCATGTGCTACACTGACTTTCTCAAATTTGGTTCGTTTTAATATTTGCAAACATATTTTGCGTTTGCTTTCAGTTCTTCGTTTATTGTTTCAATGTTCTCTATAGTTAAGGTTGCTGGAAATTAATATCATTGTCAGCTATGTATATAAATATTCTTATTTATGTATTGATTCCCGGTACCTACTTACAGTGCAGTTGCTTTTAATTGAAATATGCAAAATAGAATTAGATAGCCCTATATTCCGCATGGCAGTAGACAATTCGTAACTGCCTAATATAAAAAAAAGTTTTAAAAGTATTACTATTGAAACTATTTCTATTTAAAGTGTGGGTTAGATTGAAACATGGAATTTTTTTATTCATTTTATTTAACATCTCAGGTCATCAGCGTTCCATTCAATTCCGGGCGCAAAACGACCGACAAATTTTGCTCAGAGGTCTCTTCTTTCAGTCTTGAAACATGGAATTTAGAAAGAGATAATAAGACGCCAACAATGCTACGCTACTAAACATATCAGGATATTTTCCATGTTTCACTGCCAAAAGGGACAGCACGTATTACAATGCAATTACCACTGCGAGACTGTGCAGTGCAGAATGATTTTGACAGTGTTTCTCAACCCCTTTGACTGTCATTATTAGCCCAGACAAGCTCAGGTAGCAGCTAAATGCTCATGTTTCAACTTAAACCAAACAGACTGTACCAATATTTCTAAGTTAGGGAGGTCTGGACTGGGGTCCACCCAGCTGCCTGATGAAAAGGTGCCGTTCTTCGATCTAGGCTACCTGCAGGGTGTCAGCATACTGATTACATGACCCCTGCAATACTGTCGTCTACCAATTAAGTCGTGAGACGGATGTAGAGGCAACAGAGATCGCTGCGGCAGGTCAATGCTCACGTTGGGCTGCAGAGTGCAAAGAAGAAATATTTATGTATGTTATAAATTTTACGTAAATTATTTTCTAGGGGATATTTGTAATTTTACGACAACTTTTCCTTAAAACATCAATATTCTTCATTTTCTTGTTGGTATTTATTGGCTAAGTTTTATTTCGAAATAATCACTGTGACAATTTCGACTATGTCACAGTGTGTATTAGCTTCAGAGAACTTCTCAGTGCCTGGTTGGGGCTTCAGTCTGTAGTTTCTGGCTCTCCGGCTGTTTTAACAAATGTAACTTAATCATATAGGGTGTACATTGTTAAACCACACCGAGGCTTCTGGACCGCCACCAACTCAGACCGCAAATGATTTAAGACTGAGCGATCCTCACCAACTACGCGGCTCTCACAGATCCTCCCCCGCGCTGCCCACCCCTGTTTGAAGGACTTGTTCCCTCCTCCTGAATATTCATTATAACTGGAATTATGCCATCCGGCGTGATGGAATGTGAAGGACTGTTGGTCTGCTCGCGTGTGCCATTTTGTTGTAACATTCCAGTTGGGGTCTAAGGTCACGGCCCCTCCCCAGTTTCGTCATTCCATTGTAACAATATCGGGCACTGGTCTTTGTGTGGCAACGGACATAAATACGGCCAAATTCCGCCAGCACTTTGTCCCCATTACTTATTTATTCTTTAGCATGTGCCGCCATTATGGGATATACGCAGAACATTCTGTTGCACGTTCGGTGCTCTGTAATTTATTTTATGGCCTCCACAAATCAAATTGTGATCTACCTAGAGTTAATACAAAGTCCTTATCCAGGAACATTTGGTCAGAGATATGCAGATTGTTATGGCCCGCTCTGTGTCATAGCTGCCAATTTTTCACCGTTAGAAATCCACTTTGAAAATTGTAATATCTTTGTCAGCTCTCAAAATATTTCATCACAGTATTTTTTTTTCCTTAATAAATTTATTCAAACTTAAACGAATTGGGAATGGTCAGATTTGTTGAACTGCCTTTTTTGCTCAGCATATTTTCAAATGCATGTTATTTATGCATGTTATGAATAAGGTGATCAAAGATTTTGCCGGTTTCAGACCAGATATTTCAAACGTCTATTCCGAACAAAATAGCATATTTAGTATTAAATAGAGTCACCATTGCTATTAGGGACCTTCTGCCAACATGATTTTCTACTATTATTGTAATACAGCACTGGAAATATTTATTGCATCGCCCTTAAATATTTGTTGTTCCCTTTCTACTCTAAAAATATCAGTATTTTGAAATTTTACTATCATTCTATTTCTGGATGTACCCCGATGTTTAAATGTAAAAATCTAAAAATTTGATGAGGCTAATCATTTGTATATGTGTTAAAACTACATGTAAACAGTAAAACTGAACAAATTATGAAAATTTGTAAGTAATAGCGACGATGTTGTAATTAAAACGGCATAAATCTGATGAGTTATTGTTTAATTATTGTTTAATAAATATAATACACATGAAACTAGCCATTCTCATCGTAAAAAATACTTTGTATTGTCTACCCGAGCTTTTATTACGGCATTACATTGTCTGGGCATTGTAAGGGTTAAATTTTCACATGGTCAGGCGAAATCTCACAATGGCAAACATTTTTCTTATTTCTTGGTTTTTCATTACTACATCATTGTTATTCATCTTCCAACAGTCCTTAATGAGTGTGAGATCTGGGCTGTTCGTTGTCCACTGGAGGGTGGAAATCTCTTGTTCTTCCAAAACATATATTCAAGTATAAAATTATAATTTTTTTTTAGAATTGTCCACGCAGCATGGATTTGATAAACTAGTAGCTTAGTTTGGTAAAATAAATAGAGGTAAAGCAACGTACGCACTTTTCTTGTTCTATGGCATGAGTACGGAGTCATCCTGGATAGTTAAATGTATGGATGATATATCTGCACTGCTGTTCCCTCAACAAAATGAATAAACCTTATTTTGCTGGAAATTCAACTCCCAGACCATCACAATTTCTGAGAACTTCACTGTTGAGTCCATCGGTCCTGATGCTGTAATAGTAACCGTACTGGCCTCCTAAACCCAAGATCGCGGGTTCAATCCTGGCCAGAATCCATGGATTTTTTTTCCGGGCGTAAGTATTGCTTCCTTCGGTTTGGAAATAAAGCCGTGGTTCCATGTCGTAGATTTACGGCATTTAAAAGAATGTCAAGGCTGAAAGAAGGGGCCTTTGAGCAAAATTTATCGGCCGTTTTACGCCTGAATTGAATGGAATGCTGATGACCTGAGATGATAACGAGCGTCTGTAAATAAAACAAATAATAGCAGCGTCAGCAACAAAGGCCGCGCCGCTGCAGTTGGATTGTTTATATTCATAGAACATACAAACTCGTATAATTACCTTTGGGGTGCTTATGTTTGACCGCGCTTCTCGGGAAATTGGCCAACACTGCCAGGTTAAAAAAGGCTTAACTCTCGGTAACTTCACTGGCATCCTTACTTTTCTTATTGCCAACGTTTTAAATAATGACATCGAGAAAAATGGAATATTTTTAACCAACTGTATAATTATGATCTGAGGTCGAAGTTAAGCAAAATGCCTTTTCTATTATGTAGGTGGATGTATTTAAGAGTCAGACAGAAATTAACATGTTTCCGTAGTCGATTTCCTATTTTAAGGTTTATTTATTTATTTTTTTTTTTTTTTTACCTGTTTTGGATGGTTGAGGACTATTTTTTTGCGATTATTTGCATATTTTTAAAAAACACATAAAGAATTTCATATATCGAAAGAAAAATGTATAGTAATTAAATGGAATGTTCAGCTCACAAAAATATATATTTAGAATTTTGTTATGCATTTATTTCTTTTCAAGCTGTGAAAAACATTCTCTTTAATCCATTCACGTAAGCTCTTTAAATAGTAGAACCTTCATTAGTGAAAGGAACGCACGTTTACCTCAGGCATACGAATACCAGGAAATAGGATAAGAAATATACTGTAGTTTTGAATAGTCCTGGCGAATATCGATCTGCGCGAGACAATACTAGAAAATTTGTGGCGGGGGTAACTTCTCAGCTGCATAAATGTAACAAACAATTACAAGCGAAAAAGATGGGAGCGGTACAGCTGTATGCAGTAAACCATCCCTACAATGTGTTCAGCACGGAAGTAAGAGAGGTAATAACCTGATTCCTCTATAAACGCATAAACAGAAAATGAACTCGACCAAAAAACGCTGCACACATCTTTTGCTCATTCGCCAGGACTATTCAAAACTACTTTACTTTGTCTTGATTAACATTTCCAGGATGTCCTGAAAGATGAATGTTCTGTTGTAACTGGTATGAATCTTATTGAAATAGCTTGTTTTAATTATGTTTCAATCACCTCAGTAGAAGTAGAACGTTCTTTTTCCAAGATGAAAAATGTTCTCTCTGACTATGACAGTTCATATCTTGAAAAAACATCTTCATGCTGCTTGTAACCAAGAAAAGTAAGCTTAAGTACTTTAATTATGTAATGAAGAAATTGTTAATTATCTTAAATACGCATTTTCATAAATGATGGGTGATGTTGTTCTGTTTTAACTATAAATGCCTATTTTAATTATATTACTGCCTTCGTACTCTGACTATGTAGAAAATTCTAAAAAAAACTAAGTACATACATACTCACAAAGTAATTATTTAATGGTAGTGCATTTCATATATTCTTCCAGATGTACAACATTTCTTCTTTTTCTATATGAATTTGAAAACGTATTTTATTATTGCGATCTTATACTATGCTTTTGTAACCTGTGACAACATTATAATTTGCCCGAAGGCTTTCCTAAAACTAAAAACTTCTTTCCAGTTGACGTTATCTTCCCTTTGTTCTCTTCTTTTAAAATACAAGTTTCACTGCCACAGGCAAGGAATACTGTCATTGCCTTACAAAACTTCATCTGCTTTCTTTCCTCTTTCTCATTTTAATGTACTTTTATAGTGGCAGACTATTGGTGTTGTCTGGGCATGTTCTATAGTATATTAACTGTATTGTATCGTTGAGTTCTTTTCCACACAATTTTATTTTTCTCGTCGATAAGCTATAAAATAAATAAACATAATGGAAAATATATTATTTCCAGTAAAAATGAATGTACTAGTAATAGTAGTAAAAGACATATTTATAGTATTCCATAATTTTATTTTTACCATATATTTTATTTCATGCATAACACGCTAAGATTTATCATTTTTTCCTAATGTTATTTGAAAAATTAACAGACTTGAATTTCCGTTTCTTGTTAAAACTAATTTTTTCAAGGTGTACATAGGTCACAATGATAGTAGAGGATATAGAAAGACAGATATAAAATTAATATTTGCTACTCTGGGTCGAAGATAACATTGTTTAATCTTACTGGAAAAAACACTTTAGTTTGTCAAACTGTGAATATGCAATGAAACAAGAGAATAGAAAGGCAAGTAAAATTTAATCAAACCTTGATGAATAAAAATTAGTATCAGCTTATATTTAATTATTGCTAGTGTTTACATGAAACAATACAATTAAAATCAAAGCAATAAGCCTTATATAACTTGTTCTGAAAGATAAACTAATAGAATTCATAAGTGTTTATTAAGCTTTGCCATGTTTTGATGTTTAGCCCCAAATGCTACATTCCTATTCACTTCCATTCTCTGCACAGTGTTTAACTGCAGTCTTCTGTTTTTTTTTTTTTTTGTTTTTTTTTTTTTTTGTGCACTTAACAGCTCGGGATTAGGCAATTTTCTATCACAAAGGACGAACATTTTAGATTATTACTAACATGCCTCCAGGCATCACCAAAGGTGATGGTGTTGCCCACTTTACTGGTCCTCTCCTACCGGTCCACCGATGAGAATAAAAGAAAAATTCCGTCACGCTGGAAATGCGTAAACTATGCGAATTCCTCACCTAGTGGGCAACTATAAAAATAACATAAAATCCAAATTATAACCCTTATTAATTAATAAAATGAAATAAGTTATGGCATTACTCTGTGGTATTAGGGGAACAAAATTAGAATTCTTGCAATCTATAAGTATTACAAAAGAAAAACAACAGTTTTCGAATTATTATTATTATTATTATTATTATTATTATTATTATTATTATTATTGAGATTAAATCACAAAAATTAGTGGGAACCATGTTTATGGACTGAGCCCTTGATATCATCGTTACATTCACTAAAATAGACAAAAATATCAAAAAGTTTCGAGTTACATTGTGTATTTAAGAAGATAATGTTCATATGTTTCAATAAAACTAAAAGTATGTCACTATTGAAAAATTGTTACAATGTACTATACAAAAGTTTTCTAAAGATTATTACAGAGCCCTGTTGCATACAAATGTAATTCTTAAGCCCATATTAGATTAATATTTCACACTTACTATCTTCACGACGATGCTTTTGTTAAATATAAAATACATGCATTGTTATAAATGCAGTTGATATCCTGAATTAATTTATCCTTTTATTTTAAAACTATATAGAGAAAAGTAAACGCAAAAGCCGTTTTTAAATTTCGGTTTTCAAGCATACCCTCACCCATCATGGTCCAGTTTCCTTAATTTTCAGAAATTACATACAGTACAGTATAGGAATGGCCAAGTTTTCCATTACCAAAAAACGGCTAAAGTTGTTCCAATTTCAGGAAGGTGATGGTGATCACATTTTTTTTACTGTAAGGAAATGATATACCAGCGTGCAATTCTCTCTCACGCTACTGTTATAGGGGCATACTACACGTTAGTATCAGCTACACTAAGGAAGCACATAACAAAGAGACCATCACAACTTCATCGGGATGAATGGAGACTTCATTATGACAACGTATGATCTCTCGTCGCGAATAAATCATGCAATTTTTGGCTAAATTCAACATTACTTGTGTGCCGCATCCACCTTAAAGCCCCCATCTCGCTCCCCGCGACCTTTTCTTTTTTAATTCCCGTTACTAAAGACTAAGTAAGCTATGGGCATTCGATGCGAGAACTTAGGCATAGAGATGGCGCAAAGCTATAGATTGCTAGAAGACCATATTAAAACAGTACAGTTCTATAACTGCGTGTATTTGAATTTAAAATAAATAAAAAAGTGGGTTTCATTACTTTTTGAAAACCTTGGTATAATGTTCTGTTAAAAAGCTAGGAGTGTGTGACTGTGCTCTAGAAAAGTAATAAAGATTTAAGAAACGTTGAGGGTAAAGGATTTCCAGCAGAAAGACTCTGCCTTAATAGAAGTGTGTGTACATTAGGGGGAGATTGCTGAAAAACTTAAGCATTATTTTTATGAACAGTGTTTAAAGTCCGTTTTTACTACTGAGGCACTACAGGCGATGGACACTGGTGATAAATGCGATGAAATGATATATTGGGAAAGGAATTTTTTAAAGAAAGGAAGCATTGCAGGTCTAAGTTTAGGGTACTTCCCCGGCATTTGCCATTTATGCGCACTGAGGAAAACTTGGAAAAAAACTGTCAGGTAGGACGGTCTTAGCAGGAATCGGACCCCGGACCTCCCGCTCACAAGTCCGCACCTTTACGACCTCGGTCACTCGTGGCGGTAAACTTAAGATACAGCACGTTGTTTCTGTTCTATAGTAACAAATTCAAAGAGCTGAAACCTATGAAAAACAATGTCTCCATCAGCGACTGTTTTCTGTGGTGGGTGGCCTCTAGTGTGAGTTACCGCTCTTCAGTGCAGTTTCCAACGCAGTAAGATGGTGCGAAGTACAGTGAAGTTCTTTTTATTTTCATTTTCTCCTGGCAGCCTTTCACGGTCTTCAAGGGCCATTTTCGATATCCCAAATGCATAGAAATACGTTGACAATGCATCAGGTGATTTAAAAGTGATGTTGATGTAAGGGATGGAATGAATTTCCACACCTATTTCTCCATATCAGAAATTATGCCGGGTTGATGCTTTTTCCTGATGCAAATAAACCACTATTTGGGTTCAAAATCCGGTTGATAATGGTATTCACAGTTGTAACTGACATCCGAAAGGGGCCTTGGTTCTTTGGCTCTAATTTCGGACCAGAAACAAGGACCTTAACCATCTGAAGTATTTCGGAGTGCGGCTGGTGGCTGATCGTAGATTTGCCCGTTTCTTGTCCTGTGGAATAACTCCTATCCTGGCCTTTACTTGTTTGATAATCACACGCGAGATGGGAAACCAATCCTTTTACAATTCTCGAATCTTAGAATAAGAATATTTTGAGTGTGACATGTAAGTCATATACCTCTATTTTGGCATCGTTTCAATTGGCAGGCACGAAAGCACAAACTAGATTTATTTCCGTAGGTTTAAGTATCTATGTGAACTTCTAAACCTTATACCATAGATCGAAATACCTCTCTGAATAATCATAATATTTGTGAATCTTGGCGAGGAAAAAATGGCATTTTATCTGTCAAATGTCTTTCAAGTGTTAAATGAACATTTACACATTTTAATGTTTATAAATATCAAAGTATAACACCAAGTTTATATCACACATACTCCATTTTCATTGCGGTATATTTAAGGCAGTATAGGAACATTATGACAGTCACATAATACTCCCTCCTATTGTCAAACAACAAAACACTTTAAACGTGCATTAAATTGTTATCTGAACTCTAGGAAGCACAACAGTCTCGCACTTCTGCTTCCTCTTTCTACTTACCGAAACAGGCCGAGGTCGTCAAGGCGTGGACGCGAGAGCGGGAGTCCTGGGGTTCGATTCCCACCAGGATCGTCCTCCCTCACCGAGGTTTTTTCCACGTTTTCTTCAATCCTCATAAATAAAAAACGTAGGTCTGGAACGTTTCCTTAAGTAAAAAAACCCTTTCTCAATTTATCATTTCATCTCATGTATCATCTGTGTTCACTTCCTTTGATACCTCAGTAGTAAAAATGGGCTTTAAACACTACTCAAATTTCTTCCTCCTTTTCTTCTTCTTCTTCTTCTTGTTCTTCTCCTCCTCCTCCTTTTTCTTCCTTCTAATACTCGAGAAAAATTATTTAACAACAAGTAAAATTCTAACATTATATTTATCCACTTTCCAATTATATTAAAATATTTAATATTTACTGCAGTATATCTTTTTATTTTAGCCTTTTTCTGTATTTTAAATAACTATATATTTTGTACTTTTTATTTTTTCTAGTTTTTTTCCCTAGTAGAATGGAACAGAAGGTCCCATGTTAACTATTGCTAGAATGAGTAAATAGACAAATAAATAGTATTTGTGTTTTATCAATTTATTATATCATACTTGTGAAGTTCAAAATACAATATTATTTAATTTCTTTTTTATTATCACCATATTTTCATACATTAATGTATAAAGTTTAAAATATCAGAGAATTTATCTTAATTTTTTCTTTTTAAAATAAAAGGCGAATTTATAGGAATTGATATGCAGTCAATGAATATAAATTTCTTAATATCTTGCTTTTTAATCATAAAGCTAAATATGTGACAATGCATTTATATTTTCTGAATAAAATGTTCATGAAATTAGGTATGAATACCAGTTATTCTAAAGAGTAAATGTGTTTTATTTAGTGGATAATGTGTATCGTACAATTGACTATTATTACTAGAGACATGTATATAAACCGATAGACCCGGCGTTCTTGAAAAGCTGAAAAAACAGCCACAAGCACGTTTCCACTCCCACCTGTTTACCTTCACGCCCAATAAGAATCTGAGCAACTGTACTGAGCCTTGCCGATTGGTCAGTCGTTTTTCTTTTGTCAAGTTAAGTTGCCCCCGTTAAGATCAATTTACATACCTTTGTCGAGTTGATTTGGAAGGTCTTGGCCGTTTTGTTCCCATTGTCTCACAACTACCTCTCGCTTCCCTCCACCTCCACAGTGTCTGGAGTCTACCCTTTATGGCTATCGCATGCCTTGCTGACGTAGTTTTCAAGGCGTGATTGGGAATTGCCTTTAGATAAACCAAACGAGATATCGAGACTCAAGGAAAAGAGGCGTGCAGTACTTCCGACCGATTGGGAATTTGCGTTTGATTTATTTATGACTTTATCCGTTATATAGTCACATGGTTCCTTTTGTTTTTGCCTGCACTGCAGTCAACATTCTCTATCTGTTTTTATGGAATTATGCATAGTTCAGCCAGTTTTGCGATCTTCTATGAGGATTGTCGTTAATTTTATCTACTTGATATGTTCGATATTAACAAACCCTTCCCTGTACTTACATTAAGTGTGATAAAAGTATATTCAAATTACACCTTTCTCAAAATGTATGCATTTATTTACGAGATAATGTGATGCTTTGTTCCTGATTTTACAAGCATCCAGACTCTCAAAACAATGAACAAAATATGTTTCTTTCCCCCTCCCCCATTTATAGCATTCAAGTGTTCCACCTTATTTAAGTTAAGGGGAGAGCCATTGATAATGTATTGTATTTCACATTAGATATCAAAAACTATAAGAAGAATTTGCTTGTAAAATTGTCATATGTACAACAATATATGAGAAGTATTATTATATTCGACTTCAGCTATAACTCTTGTCCGGTCACGTCTCTGCTACGAGCCCATAATTTCAAC
This sequence comes from Metallyticus violacea, assembly GCA_030762175.1. Lineage (NCBI taxonomy): Eukaryota > Metazoa > Arthropoda > Insecta > Mantodea > Metallyticidae > Metallyticus > Metallyticus violacea. The sequence goes on along the minus strand of CM060831.1, from coordinate 22,552,624 downwards.
CCACTACGTACGAGGCAATTGTTAGATCCTCATTGTTATATGAAAGTGAGGTTTGGGGCTGGGATAAAATAGACGTTCTAAATAAATTACAATGCGATTTCTGGAAACGAATATAAGGGAAGGGGAGAGGCACATACAACTATGGGTTACTACGCTGTGAAGATGCGGTCTACAGCAAAATAAATGTAATTAGATATTGACTAAGAATAATTCAAGGACAACAAACAACCCTGAGGACAATATACTACAGCACCAAATAAACAACATGCAATATCCAAAATGGTGGGCGGCGGTTGGACAGTGAGAATTGTCAAAAATCGGTTTAAACTATATCTGGCATAGGGGTAATGGGGAAAAAAAACGTATAGCACAGTGGAAAAGTGAGAAGAAACCTGTCGAACATAAACCAGGAAGAAATAGAAGCGCGATGCATGCAGATATCAACTCTGGACCTGCAGAGCAAAATTAAAACTATACGATACAAATCGAATAAGACTTAACACGATCTTCGATCTTATTTCTGATACAATTTTCTTCAGTACTGCTCACTTTTAATGTAAAAAATATTGTGTTTTGTGATTATTTCTATTGCTTACAAATAATTTAATATTCTAATGAATATATTTTACAAAATACAACGTGTAATGTTTAATAGTAAACATTTTCAACATGCATGTTTTTCAATAAATGATCTATTCTAAATAAATGTAATACTATCCCCTTCCTTTTTATTTTATTTATTTATTTATTTTTACCTGGTATAGCACTTTTCACTCTTAAGTTTTTTTTTTGTGTTTTATAATATATATAATATAACTTTTACATACTGAATATTTTCTTAAAAATGTCCCACTTTCTTCTGCTGAGAGTTTGTACATTTTTTATAATGAGTTCCAGATATTTAAGATTTAACTGTTCCAAAATGTGTTTGTAAAGTAAGTCATAGCCCTCATATTTTATTTAGAATCTAGAATGTGTGTATAAATATTTAATTATGATTGAATACTTGTTCGCAATTAATCTACATTTTTAGGAAGCCAGCAATGTTATTGGCTTCTTGAGGGTTGTTCAATAAAATATAATGATATCGTCATTTTTACATGCATGTTTTGCTATCGTAATGCAAAATGTAAAATGTAACACGTGGTTCTAGTTTCATAGTTGTCACTGCCAGTGAGAGGTGTGCAAGTTGACTCGAACTCAGTTCCGCCTACAGCAAAATGCAGGTGAACAATATGCTGCTCTGAAATTCCGTTTTCCTCATCAAGTCTTCATCATAGACCTATGAAATGTTACAGGAGGCCTTAGGATATTTTGTAATTACCTAAAGCCAGATGGTTTAAAACTTTTAAAGAGGGAAGACAACCAATTTCAATAGAAAGTAGACCCGAAGCCCCAGTTTGTCCTCTAGCGGAAGAAAACATTTAACACGGCTGCTGTCATTGTGAGAAAGGTTCATCGAATAATATTAAGAACACTTTCTAAAATTATTTCACTGAGTTCACACTTTGGTAACTGAAAAGTTGCATATGAGACGTGTTTGTGCACGGTGGGTTCCAAATCTACTAATTCCGAACAAAACGACGTTCGCGTGCAGGTTTCCATTCAGTTGAAGATGGTGTTATAGAAAGATATGGAGTTTCTTTCAAAGGTAATCACTGCTGATGAAAGTTGATTATCCTGAGAGCAACACACACGCACGGAAAAAGCAAAAGTAGTTGCTTCTGCTGGGAATATTACGTTCATCTCATTTTCCGATATTCAAGGATGGTTTACCAGCAAAACGCCACGGGTGGCCTAGGTCGTTAAATCGCGGACTCGTGAGCGGGAAGTCTGGGGTTCCATTCCCATCAGGACCGTCCTCCCTAACTGAGGTTTTATCCAGGTTTTCCTCAGTCCTCCTAAATGGCAAATGTCGGGTAGGTACCGTAAACTTAGGCCTGGTATGTTTCCTTCCTTAAAAAACCCTTCCCCAGTTTATCATTTCATCTCCTATATCATCAATGTCCACCGCTTGTGCTGCCTCTGTAGTTAAAATGGGCGTTAAATATTATTATTTTTTTTTCAGTATGACGTGCCTGCACACACAGCTGTAACTTGTCATTACTACAGAGATATTCTGAGTCCATATCACAAATAGAAGGCTATATTTCCGTGTAACAAGCTGGATGCTGTGTCACGATAATGCACGACCACACATCGCAAATGTTGTTGCTAAATATCTCACAAATCAATGTGAAGTATGTCACTCATCCTCCCTACTGTCCAGATTAAGACTCGGGTAATTTTTCTTTTCCTCCAAATTGAAGGAACATTTTCTATCATCAGAAGCAGTGGTAAAGGCTGGGGAAGCGATTCTGAAGGAATCTCAAAAAATGGTTTCCAGCATGTTTGAGAGACTGGCAGAAAAGCTGGGATAGGTACATTGCATATAACGGGAACTACTTTGAGAAAGATCAACAAAATTATGAGGGTGAGCAAAGTTTTGTTGTCATAAAAACACAATAGACGTCGCATTTAGGGACCGAAAAATTATTCTTCTGCTGTTATTAGCTCCAATACTGCCTTCAGAATTGTAGGAGTACCTGAATCAATTCTTAAAAACGTAGGTGATATTTAAAGATTTGCAGTTGGAGGCGTTAGCTTCCTATAAATGGCGGATGATTTAGGTCTAAGAAAACAGCACCATGTTAATGTATAAATATGAATTCCTTCCAAGTGTCAAGTGCTCTCCGTTCGATGCCTCTCATTTGCAGCACTGTTGCCACATCGAATTAGTTTAATTAGAATGTTAGACCAACTGACAGCAAGTGCAACTCATCCTACTGACCTATTGCGTGGCCAGAACATCTTCGTGACCGCAGTGGGTCATCCTGCAACGCCATCTGCCACGGCTTCCCACGAATAGCATATGCAGCAAGTACTCAAAAACAAAACGGCTTCAAGGCAAGTGTGGGTGTCTTCAGAAACGTTTTCTGCGTCATCTTTAACAATACACGCGATTCCGAAGGTCATTTCTGTGAAAGTAACGCAAAAGCGGATTTTTCCCACCAGGCCTTGCATAGTGTAACATAGTAGGCTTGCGATCACGAGAGTCGAAGCCCCGTTTTCTTTTACCTCCGGTGATTCAAAGACCTTTTAATTCTGCGAGCGTTTGTTGCACGTTTTAAAATGTTCATCGTGGCCTTCACACCGATCCCTTCGAGATCTAACTGGTAGATTACTTTGCAGGAGAAAAAGGTGCCCTTTTAATGAGAAAGAAGGGTGTGTTTGGAGTTTGCTGGCCCCGTTACTAGGACGTATTGTGTTCCTCGAGTTAAAAACAAACCGCCACCTGACCTGCATACACATACACCATTGAGAAACGAGAAATAACTGTTCTGGAAAGAGCTTTCAAAATTACTTTATACTGGTAAACATTTGGTTTATTTATGGACGCTCTTTAACATCTCAGGTCATCAGCGTCCCATTCCATTCAGGGCGTGAAACGGCCGACAAATTTTGCTCAGATGCCTCTTCTTTCAGGCTTGAGGTTCTTTTTCGTGCCGTAAATGTACGACACGGAACCCACTGCTAAATTTTCCTTCCGAAGGAAGCCATACTTAGGATTTTTACGCCCGAAAAAATCCATCGGTCCTGGCCCGCTTTGAACCTGCGGTTTTGGGTTTAGAAGGCAAGTATGGTTACCACCACTCCACCAGGACCGACATTATAAAGGACTTTTCGCTTAAAGTAAATGGTATTTATAGAACTTTTAAAATGTGCATCAAAGAAAGTGAAAAAATTGAATTTTCAAATGTTTAATATGTTTATGTTGGAAATTACACCAAGTACCACAACATTGACTAATAGGAGTGCTCTGCCTGATTTTTAAAAAAGGCGATAAAATAATTTGAATAATTATAAATGCATAGGTGAGCTTTAAACAGTATATAAAATATACGTAACAATAGTTCCTAGAAGACTAAATGTTATTAGTGAAGTACTGCTACAGGAAGAACAATGTGGTATTAGAATTAGGCGATCTTGTACAGAGTTTATATTTACGATAGAACAATTAATACAAGAAGACTTGTCGACTTTCACATTATTTTTAGATTATGAAAAAGCTTTTGATAGGGTTCTTGTAACACAAGAGAAATATTATCCGAGTCATCTAATTCAGAGTCTATATAAAAGTACAAGAATTAAGATTGACAATGACGTTAGAATTGGAAACAAAACAGAAGAAATAAACCAAGTCGTCAAACAGGGATGCCCTTCATGGGCAGCGTTATTTAATATATAGAGACGAAATACTTAAAGAGTGGAGAAACTATTCTACTGGGGGTATTCAAATTAATATATAAGTTGGAAACAAATTTATTTGCAGACTCTATGTATATTTAAGGAAAGGAAGATGTTTTAGATATCATGAAGACACATAATTTAAAGATTTCAACAACCAAAACAAAAGCAATGGCTTTTAAAGGGAACAATCATGTAAGGTAGTTATTAATGAAGAAATAATAGAACAAGTCTCCAGTTTTAAATATCTGGATTGTAATGTATCATACAGTAAAAATGAATATTTGAATATAAAATTAAATAAATTAATGCAAATGCATGAAACAATAAGGAGAACATTTAAGAACAAGACATCAAAGGCAACACAAATAAAAACATTTAAGTAATAAAAAAATAAAAAAATTAAGTCTTGTGCTTCCTCCATCAGTAAGGCAACTTCCAATTCTGGGTTAAGGGACATTGGGAGTGAATTTTCAAAGTTATACATTTTTGTGTGCATTTTTCTGAAATTTTTACTCTGATTGTAATGTTATCAAGTTGATATGTATACCAATTTCCATTTAAATTGGATAAATATTTTGCGAGCTATAAGTTATTCCTTAAATGTTATTACTTAAATATGTCACATAATCAAAATATCCCAAGCGGCACACGAGTTGAAAAAATTTGTTGGTATTTTTGCAATTGGAGCTTTAAACCACATGCAAAAATTCTATAGAAGAATATTTTAAATAAATTTTATGAGTGAACTATGATAATTTTTTAAAACTGTGAGCAAATTTAATATTTAAAATTAATAATAGTTTCAAAGAAAAAATGTTTTTAAAATTATTATTGGTGTTAGCGTGTATTTTGTTCTATAGAATACTATAACTGATACTTCTACACATTCTGGGAAATTTTAATCGAATTTAAATAAAAACTGTTACGTGTGGGACATTTTGAATGTATGAAAATGAAGTTTTTGAGAAAAACGCTGTTTTATAACAAAGTTTGCTGGGAAACATTGTGATTTAAAAGAAGTTCTTTAATTGGTTGAAGAACCCGATGGTAGGGGGGACATACAAATGTTGACTCTCTGTGGACGCCCAAAGGCCCAAGAAAACTTTTCAGCACAAAGAAGAAAAAAATGTACCGATTTCGGTGAAAAACTCATCCATAATGTCCTTTAAATGCATTTCAGGTGCTAAATTTTAAATACTATTTTAAGTGTTGTAATTAATAATGTTTACACACAGTTTGTGTGTTTTAATATCAATATTTGGTTTCATCTCTGGCGATTAATTTTGTTTTATGATCCAGTGGTGTATTTAAAATGTGCTAATAAAAACATGTAGCAGTTATAACGTAATTGGAAATTACATAAAATAATTAAATATTTTTATATTAATTTTTCGACAAGTTTTCCTTCCTCCAAGCACAATATACTCTAATATAAGGTATAATAATATTTCCATTTAACTAAATCACATTTAAATCCACTGAGATGCCTATTGACTGTTACAGGGGCTATGGAATCATGGGTGGGTCGCGAATAACTGGTTGCAAATTACTGCCACAGGGTGCTCTGCAGAACATTTTATTTTTTAAAAATATTTTCTAACAGAGAGCAAGATAGAGAACCTTTACCAAACAAATCGATGAGGTATGTTCTCTCGAAATGTTTGCCATCGATGAAATTGAAAGCCTTGCCCAAAGGCAGTACTGATGGAAAATTGGAGCTCGGTTAGTTGTCTGTGTCTGTTCTCGTTTATTTAAGTGCGGCTTTCTGCCCCGTGTCAACCATTCGCTCGTATAGAAACCTCATTTATTTTATCTGAGCTTGAACCACTTGGGTGCGATTTTAAATTGGTCCCGTCGCGGTTGAAAAAACAAAAGAAAACCATATCGCAGCGATAACAAATTGCTATGGATGGCTCAGGCAGAACAAACACATCAAGAACTACTGCTGCAATTAAACTTAAAGCCTCAGAGAACAAACCAGTCGCTGAACTGCAACATGAAGTCCTGAATAAAAGTTTTATACTGCGGTGAAAAATCAAACGGCCTCACAAGCCCTGCGTTTTGAAAAAAGTTTTGAGTTAAGGCTACAATAGTCCAAGTGTAACCTTACCAATGTTTTGAAACGGAAAATCCACACTTCAAACTCCAGGAGCCCATAAGTAATATTCATTTTAATTGTATTGGATTCGTGAGCTTACTTTCTTATAAGTTTGTAAATCAAACGTGTTTCTACAATGTGTACTTGTAACTTGTATGTACATACACACAAATTTAAACGTAACGACTTCTCTCAGGGCGTATACACAACCCTAAAAATTATGAATAGACCAATCAGAGATAGAAGCACCATAAAGTTAAGAAAACTGACAAATGGCAAACGCCTAATGTCAATAATGCTGTCTAGAACGAAACGTGAGACCGACAGACGTAGCAAACATCACTTGGCAGTGACTTGACGTTACGTGCAGGGCTGAATAAGTGTTCCAGTGCTGTTAGCGCTCGAGCTATTAGCCAGACCCTAGCGACAGCGGAGAGAGCGGAACTTATCCACACACGCTCTACTTTATAATTATAAATGGATAGGGATGGGTAAATCATTGCATTGAGGACATTATTAGACGGGTGAAATATACGTATGTAAGGTGGGAACTGTCTAATTCGCAAATAATTCATATATACACGCCGTAACTTATTCCGTCGGCTAACCGCGGGCAAATCCTAGAAATCGGTGGACCCAGTGGCTTAGCGATTAAATCATTGTAATTGTGGCAAACTGCTCTTATTTCAATTCGCAACCAATTCAGCGAGTATTTCATAGTAATTGTGGCAAATCTCCTATAACTTTGGCAGAAAAAAAAAAACGGAATTGTAGTATCCGAACCTACTATTCTATTTTACAAATGTAGCATGACGCTATAACTCCTGAGCTATTGCTCGGTTGATCCTTAGGTAACAGCTGCCACACTACCTTCGGTTCTCTCCGCTGTCGCTCACTTCTGGCTAGCAGCTCGGGCGCTAGCAGCACAAGGGCACTTTTCAGCCCTGCCTGTAACGTCAACTCCAAACATCGATGCAAGATTAACGAATTTCACATACCTCAGTCAAACATCTCCGTGGAAAGCAGTTCGCGTAATCAACAGTAAGAAATCTATCTTCTATAATTGGAAGACGCGAGTTCGAGTCCAGTTCGCATATATAAATACCTCATTTGAATTAGAATGCGAGTATAATTAAATGTAAATAAATTCGTCTTGAAACTACGTGAAAGTATTAGGGAAAAAATATCCGGGAGTCATAAAGTGAAACAAAAACTAATTGTTATATTTTTCAACAGATTTAGAAACATCGTCGTAATTATCAGTTTTGCTAAAAGAGAGATTCATACACAATCACGTCTGTCTCGCGATTAGGACTACATATTGTAACTTTCCAACAATTGCACTTAACAGGACAACAATAAACCTCACATATTATTCAGCAACCGATATGATTTTTAATTATTTTCATTCTTCAACCTTTTCGCCCCAGATAATAAATCTGAAAATATCCAGCTAACAAAATAACAACAGAATCTACGGGGAACCAGGTAGAGACGCAGCTGTTCCCGAAGGTAGAATGGGAAAGGAGATACGATATTGCACATGACTTCTCATCATCGGGCTAACTTAGCTTAACAAATCGTAAATTAATTCGCATTCTTACCAATTACCACGTCATACATTGTCTATTTAGAACCCCAATCCCATTGAATATTAAACGTCAGGCTGTTATTTCCCACTACATATGGTGCTCCAATGTGGTGCCAATTTATGATCCCACTTCAGGTTGTGAAAGGGTTAATTTTAATTTATACAGAAACTCTCCAAATTTATACAAGAAAGGTGTGACTTCTTTCTCATTAACCTGGTATTTCCCATTTATCTGTTCGAACAGCTACAACTTAAAATGCTGCAAAATTACTGTAGTGCAATTACATAAACCGGGTGATCCTGCATCCAAGAGTAGCTATTATGAATGTATTTTTAATAATGTGAATGAGGGAGAAATTCATCCTAATTTAATTTTCTTTACGGATGAATGGTTTTTTTTTTTTTTTGCATTTTAAGTGGCTGTGTTAATTCACAATACAAACTATACTGGAGCTCAGAAAATCCCGACCTGCTTCACGATCAGTTTATCGTCAATGTTTCATGATTTTCACGTAAGCAAACATGGACTGTTTGTGCCTTTACAGAATCCTGTTTGAAAGTCGCGAACCAACGTTTCCTCATAGTAATCCAAGAAAAATGGGTTGCAAAATATTCTGCACATACCTATTACTATTTATGGTTTCTTAAAGAAATAAAAAACATAAATAAGCCCATTATTCTTTCCCCAAATGGCGCATCACGCTCATCATTAGCAACACATATCCCACTCGGTCCCCCGATTTAACACCTTGAGGACTTTATCTCTGGGTGGATTAAAGGAAAGAAATCGCCAGACAAATCTACACACATTAGATGAACTGAAAAATAACATTCGTGAAGAAGTTGCTTCCATTTCTCAATGGAAACTTCGGAGGGTAATGGTTAATTTCGTAATTCACTGCCGAAATGCAGAGAGGAAGTTCCACTTACTTGATATTGTTAGTAATAGCTTACATAGCTGCGGACTTTCTGACTCGTTACCGCAGTAACAGCTTCAACCGGTCGTTTAGCGTAGAGCGAAGTTAAAATCACTCATTACAATCTTTGTCTTCTCTTGATTTATGTTTAAATTCTGTTCCTTACAGTGTTTATCAATTTCCCATGGGGGTTATTTTAAACCATACAACGAAATTGATCCTACAACCAAATCATCTGCGAATAACAACACAGAAATCGGACTATTGTTGGTATTTTAAAAGTTTGATTTAAATTTTGTGTATAATAGTATTATTTTTATTAATATTATGCAATAGAATAGTTTTTTTAAGTTTGTAAATACCATAAAAAACTTAACGCATATATATGTAGCACATTTATGATTTTAATCTTTTGAGTTAAGTATTTGGGATACACAACAGTGATAAAGCTTCAAAGGAAGTCGACTGTCAAGGAAAGTTTATAGATATATTTCTCTACGAAAATTTTTTGTACCTCCAAGAAAACTTTTAAAGCTATAAAGTACAAAACACATACGAAATAAAACTGTGCGCTAGATATTGCAATATTTAATGTCCCTTTTGAAATACGAACGGTTTACAAAACAAGTACTCCGACTCCCGGCATTTCGAAGTGGACCTATTTGCATATGATGAAAAGTTTGTCGTTCTTGGAACACAATCTTGCAACGCAGTTGAATAATAAATTTCACATCCACAAGGTCGAACCACCCACTTCAAAATACAAACGTGACATATCTGGAAGAGCCGTTCTCATTGAGTGAAACAAAAGCTGACTGTCTTGAGTCATCAGCTGCTCTTTTATCAGATCTGGAACGGGTCACAAGGATATGCAAAAGAGCAGCAACACCTTCGAAAGCAGAAACAGCCATTGTTCTCAAGTCCTTGAACCTTTGCCACTGGATCCTTAAGGCACGTGTTCTGTCATAAGGCGAAAGAAAGTGTTCTATCGCGGTGAACTGGAAGAGTTCAATGTTTGTTAATGCTTTCTATGGTACAAATAAGAATTTGCTTTCACTGCAGTGATACCAGCTGTCTCCTTTAAAGGCTCTATCTGTTATCGTGAATTCTGAAGGATTGTAAGCTATTACGATCGTACTAATGAGAAGAATTTTCAAAAATATCTTCATTCTCCATCGATCCTACTTATTAGACAACAAAAGACGATAACATTTCTTATAAATGTGTGTTTCGTTTGTGTATGTATGTCTATTAACGCTCTAGCGGCCGGAATTTTTTTAAATAAAACCAGACATGTAACGATCAATTAACAACTAATTCATCGAGTTCGCCAATCTCAAAATTGTGCCATTTGCGATTGGGATTAATCAAAAGTGAAAATTTAAAAATGGCTCTGGCGGTCGCAATTTTTGTTTTTTCTCAGCGAAATTCTGCACATGCCATTGAAATAAAATAATGAAACGTATATTCCGAAAACCAGCGAAAACAAACTATGAAGAGGGGATTTGCCTGAAACTCCAAATTTAAAAATCGCTATAGCGGCACCAATATTTTCTGTAACGAAACTCGGTATATATCATGTAAATTAAATAAGAACAATAGTTTCTGCAAATCAGGGAAAATGGACTATTATAATCTGAAATATGACATTTAAAGAGTGGGGTTTAAACTGAAACCCGAAATTTAAAAATCCTATAACAGCAGCAATATTTGTTCTTTTGCAACGAAAATCTGTATATGCTACTTAAATTAAATAAGAATTACATTTTCTGAAAATCAGGGAAATCGGACTATTAGGAGTGGAGATATGTTTGAAATCCGAAATTTAAAGAGTTAATCTGAAACCCAAAATTTAAAAATCGCTCTAGCGGCAGCAATATTTGTTTTTTTGCAACGAAATTTGGTATATACCATTTAAATAAAATAAGAAAAATCATATCTGAAAATCAGGGAAATTGGAATATTCGGAGTGGGAGTATACCGGAAAACATATAGTTAAAAAGCGTTCTATCGCACCAATTGCTCTGCTGAAGCGCTTTGTAATAACCTTCACAAATTGCACTTGCTCAAGAATTTTCTCGGTTTACGTAGCTCCTGCCTTATCAATTTAATTATTTTTGAAATTCTGAAATGACGAATACCATCACGCAATTTCAAGATTAGGCAACTCCAGATCATTGTACATCTTAAGTAGTCGGCATTCTTAACTCTTTTGGCATCCTAAGGTGTAATGTCTCTAGAACTGCAAAAGGAGAAACAAAGCTCTGAATTCAAGGTGTGACACTTTGCATAATTCGTCATGCTTGCAAAATATTTAATTTGGACAAAAGGAAATATCATCGCACGTTTGTTTTTGATATTACACTTGCTGGATTGATTTTCCATCATTTACATTTTTCTCCCTTTCTCTTCCACAAGGATTAGGCATTTGGCCTGTTTCGACTTCAAGACATTGAAACTAGTCCACCTATCTGGGCAAAAGTTTTCCTCTGTCTCTGTGCTCTCTAGGCTAATTGATAAACTGATATGTTAGAAGTCTAAAATCGAGCCTTCTGATTAAATGCTGGTACTTGTATTATTATGCTGTTGACCATCTCCTTGGTGTAGTGGTTAGCATTGCTGATTGCTTACTCAGAACCCGGGTTCGATTCCCGCTACCTGTTTAGGAATTTTTTAAGTGTCAGAAGATCTGGAACGGAGTTCGCCCAGCCTAGTGCGGATAATTTGGAAGCTCTCTAATAGAGAGGTGGCGTTCTTCGATCTATAGAGCCGCGTGATAGTATGCCGGCTATCCTCTAACAATGAAGTGGGACGGAGGTAGAGAGTGCAGAGGTCGCTGCGGCAGGCCAAGGCTCACCACGGGGTGTAGCACCAATGAGAAGTGATTAATGTTGCTACTATAAAGGTTAATGCATTGTTGATTTCCGGAAAAATAAATGCAATACACCACTTTTATAGGCCGCAGCAATCAGCGTATCTCTTGGACCAATGAAACAACGAACATAAAAATCACTGCATGTGGATTAAAAGAGCGTTACAACACATCCCTGCTATTCTCGTTCTTCGTCATTTCCTAGTTTGCGTGACAGATTCAGGGATGCTATTAAGTTTCATCTTGTGTTCTGAATATGTGGAGGCCTTGAGACAGTAAACATATCTCTCTTAGTGGGACTACAGTGGTGTGATAAATAGCTTGTTTTGATATTAAAAAGAAGATATTTAGTCTCCCAACGTGCTTATTCTTCGATACATTGCCCTCGAAGCTCTGCAGAAACGTGATTTTCTAGTCGAAGTGGGTTTCTTTGAGTTTCTCAAAAAACTCTTTTATCCCCTGTATAACATCTTCATTTTACTTAGCAACATTGAGTTTGTTGCAGGAAAAGGCGGACTTTTGCCAGCGTGTGAAATGACCTTGCACATTTTTCAGAACATCTCTGTAATATTGCCGCGTTACCGCGGTGTGTGAGGGTGCGAAAGGCTAGTAAACCATTCCTCTTAATGTGAATGAACACATCTTTCCCAGCCGAAGCAACTACTTTGGGGGGGGGGGGTAATGTTATGAAATTTCTACAAAGAGCTTTGCTGTTTGATTAATATATAATTTTTATATATATTTGATTTGGTTTATTTACCGACCCTCTTTAACATCTCAGGTCATCAGCGTCCCATTCAATATATGGCGTGAAACAGCCGACAAATTTTGCTCAGAGGCCTCTTTTTTCAGGCTTGAGGCTTTGATGTAACGTAAATCTGCGACACGGGAACCAAGGTTTTACTTCGCTTCGGAGGGAAATCATACTTAGATTTTTACGCCCGAAAAAATCCATCAATCCTGGCCGGAATTGAACTCACGATCTTGCATTTACGAGGCAAGTTAAGACCGCGGATAAAATGATTAGATAAGTTTCATCAGCAGTGATTACCTTTGGAAAAAACTCCGCATCATCCTGTAACATCATCTTCAACTGCATGCAAACCTGCACGAGAATGTCTTTTTGTTCGGGAATCAGCAGTTTTGGAACCCACCGTGTACAAACACGTCTCATGTACAATTTTCATGTTACCAATGTGCGAATCTTCCTTCCGTTACAGCATAAACTGGATCATCTTGGAAATTGATTGCTTTCCCTCTTAAATGTAAAGTTGTGCTATGGAAGAACAAACTTTGTATTGGCCTCCTGTATGAACCTCAGCTGAAGATGAAAGCAGAATTTCAGAGCTGCATATTGTTCGTCGCATGTGAGTTGAACTGAACATGTCTCATCTTGCACATATATCTATCACAGGTGGGAACCAGAAATGACAACAGTAAAACTAGTAACTTATACATTACGCATTGAGTTAACAAAACATTATAGAGTCAAATTTTTATGTTAATATTGCAAGTATTTCTTTTATCAAAATGTCTATTCATTTTAATTCCTTAGTAATTCCAAATACAAAACTGAAACCCCTTCCCTTAAAGGAAAGTCTGGTTATGCCACTGAGGAACTTACGGTGTTTTTATTCAAGCTCCTCTTAGGGGGAAATACGCGAACTATTTCTTTAAAGCAAGAAATGTTTAGGAATGACTAGAGTCAATTTAATTTATAATTATTAATTTATTTTACAATATTTAGGGCTATCTCAAATAGTGTTTAAAGTGGTTTTGTTTTATTAGTAGGTTCGTTCACAAAATAAATTGTACTTTTAACAAGATTGTTGTTTCTTTATTGAATCCAAATTTAAAACGTTGCATTTTAGAGTTATTGCGACGTATTTTAAATACTGCAAACAATCAGAAGACACACATACTGGTATTACCAGAACTATCACTTTAAAATGCAACGAGTGTCGCTTTATTCACTTGATTAGCTCTCCAATATATAAGTCAATATGGCCTAGTCGATAATTTGCTAAAAATCATACCAAAATGGCCTTGGTTATGCAGCATTGCCAAAACATTATCGACACATCCCAAGAGGCTGTCACGATCTAACCCTTTGTGAAATGCCGTGAAGGGAAGAGTGGATCGTGACGTGGATCCTGCGCAATTAAACGTGTCAAGGATCCGTCTGTTGTGTGAGCGGAACTGAAAGGAAATGCGGCGCGGAATTTACCGTAGGGCAAACCCGGTTCTCGCCCCTTTTCCTCTGGCGTACACGCCTCATGGTTAGTGTCCTTGGCGGTTTTTACACGGTAATTCACAGACTGGGACGGAAGGATGCACGTGGCCTAGTGGGCGAGGAAAACAACGGTAAAGTGTGGGCTGGTCTCTGTAGTTACTGCACGGGTACTGCCACGTGTTTTGGAGCACGTGAGAAAACACGGGGACCTTGCTCTCTCTCAACTCGTGCCCCACGCACGTGAAATGATCACGGGACCCCAGGAATGTGATTGCTTTGTCGGGATCAACTCACGTGAGTAACTGTAACCCGCCCATCCCACTCGCCATTATTTATAGTATAGCGGTTGTTGGCAGAGGTTGCAGACATGGTAAGGGCAGAAGTAGCCCTGTTCTGGAGACAACCCAACAAGATCAGGACACAAAAAACTTGATAATATCTAGGCAGCTACAGAAATAAAAGACAACTAAAGAAAGTTTCCCATTTCGTTCGATAACTCAGAAATTAAAGAGAGCATCCCTTCTAAAGTTAGAAAAAAAAAATGGAATTCAAAATGTTCTATACATCTATCCATATTTCTATGAGCAGTTTATTTAGAATGGAATATTTTTAAGGTGAATATTTCACTTGTGTGACGTCAACTTAAAATCGAGCAATGAATATGGCCACAGGTAGCCTGGGTCGTTAGAGCGCGGACTCGTGAGCGGGAGGTCTGGGGTTGGAATCCCACAAGGACCATCCTCCCTGACTGAGGTTTTTTCCAGGGCTTCCTCAGTCCTCATAAATGGCAAATGCCGAAGAAGTACGCTAAACTTATTAGGTCTGGAACGTTCCCTTCCTTAAAAAAAATCCTTTCCCAATATATCGTTTCATTTCATGTATCATCAGTGTGCACCTCCTGTGGTGCCTCAGAGGTAAAAAGGGCGTTAAACACTATTAAAAAATATCATTGCGTATTCAGCCAAACAGTCTTAAATACTTTTGTAAATTATGTAACAATATCTACCTAAGTAACCATAAATCTTAATAAACACGTTGCTCTGAATGGTGAAATGTTTTCTGTTTTGTTTTTCTCAGTTGGTAATAATAAATCGAACGGTAATGATTGTCGACTTTCGCCTATTTTACGTATTTTGAATAGGTAAGTATTCAAAAGTAATTATAATATTTTATACAATTGTTAATTATCGAGCTCTAATTTCAAATATATATTATTCTTATTCTGTTCATGAAATAGTCCCAAACTCGTATTTGGCTCTTCTTTATTGGCATTACTGACAGTCGACGTTTGTCTATTGCTAGATGACTTGTAAATATTAAGTATTCATAATACAAATATTACAATATTATAAGCCAAGTTTACGGAAAACATATTTACATTCTTGTTTTATTTGTGAGATAGTTCTAATAAATATCACTCGAGGGTCTGAGATTGCTAATAATTTCGCAATCTCAGACCCTTTTGTTATATTAATTGTGGTAATTTAAGATGAACGTAAAATTTCATTGAATTACTGCAATTAGATTTTATAAATGATATATAGAGAAAGAGGTCGCTTTAATTGCTCGTATTTTCTTGATTTTCTACACAATCTTAAAAAATTCTGACACCGACTTATCACACAACAAATAGAAATCTTTTTCTTTTTTTCTTACCATGGCGAGTTTGTTTCTGATTGTTGTGGTTGAACTATTAATTTTAAACTTATGTAATTTTATAACTTAAGCTTTATTAATTTCCCTGGAAAGTAATGGTATTACCCCTGTAAACTTGTGTGAGACTTAGTCAATGTATTTACGAATACGGGCGCAGTTTTTCAGCAACCTTTCGGCGATTTTGTACCCAAAGCGCTGGCCCATGTAGAAATCGCCATCATTTTACCGGCAGATTGCTGTAGGGTTATCTGAAGGAAAGCGTGATTTTGAGAAAATCTCGTCATTTGAGATTATTATTATTATTATTAGTTAAGAACGCTTTTTAACATCTCAGGTCATCAGAGTCATATTGCTCAGAGGTCTCTTCTTTCAGGCTTGAGGTCCGTTTACATGCCGTAAATCTAAATACCGGATCAACGGCCTTATTTTCCTCCCGAAGGAAGTCATATTAGCATCTTTACGTCTTATAACTAGAGGTGGTGGTTTTGCAAATGCGATATAGCGTGTTGAAATGCGAAATTGACTATACAAATATACACTCTAAAAGTGAAATCGACAATTTTTTTCAAATAAACTTTTTTCTTTGGTTTTCTTCTGGAAACTTCAAGTGAGCAGTTTGTACATCCATGGAATGTTTATGACGCCCTTGATGACCGGGGTGCAGATAGAGCCATTGAGATAACATATAGGCCGTATTTTTTTTGTTGGTCTAGAAATGTAATTGGCGATGATACCAACCAAGATCAACAACATTCTAGTTCGAACTTATGTATGTGCGTGCTACCGCCATCATTGTTATTCATTATCTTTCAAGTTACGTGAAAATTTCTATTTACACAGGACGTAGCATCACTTATATGCCCCCTATATATCTTTCGTTCAAAATATTTTACATATTTTGTTGTCATTTTTTTAAATTACAAAAGAAAAAAAGGAAATTGGACAAGTTTTAATAAATTAATAAAAGTAAAAAAAGAATTCTGTGATAACTTTTGGAAAAAAATATTTTTCTCAATATGTAATTTTTAAACATTTTTAATTTAAGGAGTCCATGGGGTAAATCACGATATACTTAAAAGTGTATCCCTTATTGAAAATATTTCTGAAAGGAATCTTGTCCAACGCACATTGAATTCTGCGGTTCTACAGTTATCACTCTTTTGAAAAAATTACATTTCACTAAACGTTGACTATATTCTGGTAGAGTTTAAGCTACATCGTTAAAGCATCTGAAAAACCAGAGAATCACGTCTTTGAAAATTAATAATCATAACATTAAAAAGATCATAAAACTAGTCGGATATTCGAATTTCACTACCATGACTTTTGAAATAACATAGGTTTAAGAGAAGGTGATAGCACAAGAAAGAACCAACTGGTAAACTCCAGCATTCAAATCACCTACGTTCAGAATGCATGTTTGGTAGGCGCTGGTAATAGGTTTGTAATTAATGCATTTCTTCCCATATCAGGAATGACCTCACCTGCACTCAGCCTTAAGGTCCGCTCGTGATCAGGCACGTGAGGTGCTGTTACTCACGTGAGAAATTTGTGACCGGTCGTTTCCACTCTCCGGAAGTTATTAAAGAAAATGTTACGTCAGAGAGACGTAATAATTACATTGGCAGGTCCAAGGCTGGCTTTGCAAATAAAAGTAATATAATATTTTGAGTGAAAATACTATTTAAGGTGGAAAATAGATCCTGAGGAGAACATAGAGCTTTGTAACTCTGAAATCATATTGGGAATATAATTCTTAATATAGAAATTAGAGTTGAATTTGCAGTTAATATCTCGTGTATATCGCCTGTGTAACATACTGTTATAAAACTGGTCTTATAATTTGAGATAATTCATTTAACAATGACATCTTTAATTAAATTCAATTTTTCAATATAACAATAGGCGACACATCTTCAGTTGCTTCAATGAGTTTGTCCGGGTTGTCTTAAATATTGGGCGTTTTGTTCATTACAACACCACGTTGCTAGTCCACTTATCATTTGTCATGTCATTCGTTATTTGGTGCGTTGTGCTTTTAATATATCTAGAATTTGGCAACTTTGAAGAAAGTTTTCGCTATTTATGAGCTAAATAAAATGTGGTTTTTAATAAATTAATTTTATTCTGCAATATTTATATTTTGATAGCTTGATTCTATACCAGGGCGCAACACTGCAGATTAATTTTTATTTATTCCTCTTTTACATTTATCAATACAATTTGTCGGTTCTGGTAGTGTAGGGGTAACCATACTTGCCTCCAAAACCGAAGTTCGCGGGTTCAAAGGATCGATAAATTTTTTCGGGCGTAAAAATCTTAAGTATGGCTTCCTTCGGAAGGGAAGTAAAGCAATGGGTCCCGTGTCGTACATTTACAACACGTTAAAGAACCTCAAGCCTGAAAAAAGAGGCCTCTGAGCAAAATTTGTAGACCATTTCACGCTCTGAATTGAATGGGACGCTGATGATCTGAGATATTAAAGAGCGTCCGTAAATAAATAAAAAAAATTAAATTACATTTTAAATTCTACAGATTTTAAAATCTACAGTACTTATGCTATAACTAAACAAAACTGAAACTTCAAAAAATTAAATCGGTACGGTTATTTTAACTATAACGTATAATTAAACTTAAATTGCTACTGGTACACTTCATTTATATTTCAAACGCGTACTTTTTAAATGTCTTAACTTTTACAATTAATTTATTTTCAAGTTTTATGAAATTTACTGTCTAAAATCTTCATTTCTACTGATGCTCGGTGTCCGGTCCGCTCCCCACCGGAATTCCAGGCAACAGGAACTGGACATTAATGAGGTTGCTGCCGGTCTCAAGCACGGCGGTGTTAACAGTGAATTTCCTTGTCTTTTTCCTTCATCTTCTTCTACTTTTCAACTCTTATCTGTACCTTCGAGGTAGATTTGGATTGGTCGTTGGTGTTTTTTAATTCTGAGTTTGATAAGAGCATCAATAGCAACACTTCTTTGAGTTTAACAGAGCAGCAAAGACAGATAAAGAACACGTGCCATCTATGGGGAGAATGCTATTAGAGAAAGTACGACAAGAAAATGGATCTATCCTATCAAAGAGTACCACGTTGACGCGAGTGATTCTCCACGTTCAGGAGGACCATCGGAGCTTTGATGAGGATCATTTTAACTCTTTGATCCATGATTATCCACGTCATTCAACCATGGAATTAGCAGATTTATTAGCGTCTGTTATACCTAATGATCTTAGTTGTGTGTGGAATGAATTATAATATCGTTTAGATGTGTCTAGGGCAACAAACAGAAGCCACATTTAACTGCACTGAACAGGAACCTTGTGCAGTTTTCTCTGATATGCTTATTTCCACTTTTTATGTGATATATGGCGACTTATTAGTGTAAAATTGCAACAGTGATCAGCAATCATCTGGCAACTCTGTATATTAATCATAGTGCTATGTAGGCTTTCGGGAGCGGAGCGAAAATCAAGAAGGTTGTACAGAAACCATTCCTAATAGAAAAAATTATGATCAGAGCATTAAACTGGACCAGAACATACAACAAGTGGACTAATGAGACCCGTAGGAAGATTTCCGTGCAATTGTCATGTGCAGAGGTCAGACAATGGAAAACTCATCTCTAGTTCATTTATCGTATACTCAAACATAGACAAGATGTTGTTTTAGATGCGTTTCTCCCTTAATGATATTTCTTGGTTTCCTGTAGGGGTGATGAACAATGAAAAATATTACTAATAATGAAGAGAAGAATATTGCCTGACTTGTAGAAACTACTTCCTGAACAGAAATATGCCGTCCCTAAGGTTTCTCAAAAAGATGATGAAACTCTGGGATTCAGGTATTGAATTGCCCAGGAAACTACGCTTGCAAATGTTTTGTACCATGTGTTAGGTGCACAAACTTGTTTGTGTGTGGTTTTATAGCCATGTAATACCAGAAAAGTGTAAAGTGTTTTGCATTCAATGCTTAGGAGACCATAATCGCTTAATAATCCTAGAGGAAAGCATAAAACGTATTAAATTAATTTAAATTCATACGATATGCAGTATATCAACAAACAATATATTCATGAATAATTAATTTCACATTTATTTCTACAAAGTGTACATCCATAATAGTGCATCTATTTTTTTTTCAAAGTGATGGGGAGTTCTGGAGAAACATCTGGCATACAATTTACTCCAAATGGGAACCAAACCAGAGCCCAAAAACGTACCTACTAAAGTTAATTTAGTGCATGTCCTTTTAGAATGCCTACAAGCTAAATCTTCAAGTATGTAGTTTAGTTTGAAATTTGTTCAATTTGAAAACCATATTGCCTGTTTCTGTTAATACTTGAAAAACCTCACTTTTTAAATTGCACAACCCCCTCTAATACATTCGAAGGAATCACGTGTGGCCCATTTCGGGTGCACTCACGTTTTCTGGATGCCATAAAGTGGCAGGTCTGCTTACGGAATGTTGCTCAACAAAAACACGGCCTTCAGCGGGTGGCATGCCCATGACAGTGAGTTATATGAGTGCAACCGCACTGGTTTCATTATTGCTGATGTGTATGGAATGAACAAGTAGCTATGGAAATTACTAATGATATCGACTTTACTGCCCATGTATGTGCACTTCAAGAACACACAACTGTAAACGTACGGTTCAGACCGGTTTGACACTCTACAGCATTTTTATGGAGGGTATAATAATATAAGAAATGTTATTTGGAAAGATAACGGCATGTGAAAGAACTTCAAGCCTGAAAGAAGAGGCCTCTTAGCAAAATTTATCGGCTGTTTCACACCCTGAATTGAATGGGACGCTGATGACCTGTGATGTTAAAAAGCGTCCGTAAATAAGCAAAATCAAGAACGTATCGACATTAGAAATACTTTAGAGGATTTATTCCATCATTTTCGACTATTTTGAAGTGGATAATATAGTTCGCAACATCTTACAAGACGACTCTAATACTGCATGGACAATATAAAGTATTGCAAAATTCGCATGGTTACAAATTAAAGAGAACTGAAATTGCTGAACCTGTAGGCATAGCAAGTAAATTGGTATATCACATTTTAAGAAGCTTCAGGCAAAGCGAATTGCAGTCGCGTGGCGGTGGCTTGCGCTCATGTTCCAACGTCATGCAGGTTCTATTGGGGGCCTCGGATATCGGGGGGATTCTCATGAGCCTACCGGCGTCTGAGCTTACTATTTGTGTAAACGTTTCGGACCCCACCTAACTTCCTCCATCATCCTCATATGCTCCATCATCCTCATATGTTTCTTCACCTCATCCCTTCTATAACCTTTGCATTTGCAAACTTCCTGTCTTTATGTTCATAGTCTCCTAGCATCTGGATGCAGGCCGAAGAGTGATTCATATGTGAAGAGAATATGGCTTCAAGTCCAATTGACATGTCCCCGGCGCTAAGCACAGATTTCACAGCGAATCGCTGGATGACAGAAATGAAGTACTCTTTTCTGCAGTCAACAGTTTGGGTTGGTTGAAACAGTCAAATTGTGAACTTTCTGCTGGACACTTCTTAACATGTAAGCACGTCTTCACAGAAAGCTTATCTTGTGCTGTAGTTGTAATCCTTAGTTTACCTAGATGTTATTCTTCTGAAGTGCTAAGTTTTTGATATCGCCTCCAAATTCTGGATATACGGTAACAACTCTCCCGTCATATTCCAGTTTGTGTTAACCATAACTAATTTCGAGGGGCATTCAAGAAGATTTTCAAGTGTCACCTTAAAGTTCAAGAAGGACTGAATTTGGAAACTTATCTTCATAATTCTCCATCTCTCTCCACACATAGTTGTAGACGGTGCAACCATTTGTCAAAAGCACTACGGTACTTGGACTTAGTTATTGTAAACAGATCTGAATTGATAACTTGAGCAAGGTCCTGCACTCGTTTAAAAGGTTTCCAGCAATGCAATATTTCGAAGAAACAACCAGAAGGCGCTCGATGCAAAGTCAGTGCTGTAGGACGTATTATCAAACTAGTTTACTTAGGTTTGCAGTTGTTCTGTGAGGAGACGCATTGTCGTGCGAAAGCAACAGCAACAGTTTTTGAACGCCGCCGCCTCAGCTCTTCTGGATTCAAAATATAAGTATCACTGTGCTCTCCAATCGTTGCCATTCCTTCTTACATACAGTCAACCACTAATGGTCCTTCATAGTGGAAGAAAAAAGTGAATATTCGCTTCCGAGAATGAAAATACTGTCGAAGATCAACTGTTCTTGGGTCATTCTCATTTACTCACACGCAGTTCTGAGCTTTATTTGGGATGATGTAATTAAACCAGTGGAAACATGCTCAGCAGTTTCCTTGCACATTCCTTTCTCCTCTTCTTTTCTTCATTGGTGACACCCATTTTGCACAAATTTTTCGCAGCTTTAATTGCTCATGGAGTATACTGTCAATGCTGCCAACACTTATACCTACTTCCATACCTATCATTTCAGCAGTAATAAATCGATTTTCCTTTACCATATTTCTCACTCTTTGAATGAGTCTGTCGTTCACAGCTTCCCGAGGCCTGCTAGAGCGAAGGTTATCTTTTAAACTCTCTCGTCCTTCTTCAAATGATCGAATGCATTTTGCTATGGTATCAAATGAACACACGTGATCACCATTAACAGCCACCAAATCCTCATGGATTTCCCCCCCCCCCCCCCGCTCTTTCGCCTTGTTTATAGTCTGTGAAAATGTAGAATGTAAAGTTTTCTTTACATATATTAATGATTTTTTCACCAGTATTGACACAGGACTGAACTGAACAGACTGTATGATAATTACTATGCAAGTTTAAATTTTTGCACTTATGCATACTTTAATATCTTAAGGCTCATTGTTGCCATCTATTTTGACATTATTGTCTAACAATGGAAAGGCTGGTTGCTTAACTTTTTACATGCCCCTCTCTTCTAATCATCATAAAATTTCAAACTTCACTTAAATGACATTGTTGAACGTTCATTTTATTATTAAAATGTTTTTCTTAGCGTTTTTCCAAATATTTTAACTGATAAATGTTGCTAAGCTTCTTAGTTACTCTTCCATTTAAAAGCTAACAATTTTATTAAAAGTTATCTATTTAACTGATAGGATAACTAATAGGTAAACAAATTAACAAAGCAGACATTTATAGTTTAGAAACGCCTGCAATTTCATTTAAAATGTGTGCTCTACCTTGCACAATTTTCATGTTTGCATTTCTAAAATTTGTGGACTCTAAAATGATTTTACAAAAAGAAGTTTTTGAAGTTACGTACTAAGCTTGCAGTTACCTGTAATAGAATTGTTAAGCACGTTTCTGACACTTCTGTTCCATGATCATGGTATGTCATTTGAGCATTCTATCTGTGATTTAGAAAACTACAAAGGCCGCAAATACAAAAGCATGCAGAGAAATCACGTGGAAAGTGTGCGCAAAACAGCGTTCGTGACGAGAAAGAAACAGCTGACCCTTACTTTGAACTTTGAGTTTCGTCGGAAGATAAGAAACTTCATTCCTGTATATGGTAGACCGCAAGTCCCAGCGTTGCAGTTTTTAATGTATAATAATGCGCATTAATGCAAACTTCGTGAGTTCATACCGCTATTATGTTATCATATTCAGATAGAGCGATTCCTTTCTACTTCAGCAACACGAGGTCAGTTTCATTTCCGTGAGAACGATTCGCATCTTATTTATTATTTTTTACCCCCGCTATTTACTAGCAGATGGAAAATAATGAACGAAAATTGAGTGAGAATCATACCGTGCTTGTAAGCGAGATTTCACGTAATGAAATAAATAAATAAAATAGTTAAGAAGTATTTTTTGCAGCTATAGCAGAACTTTTCAGCGTTTGTGCTCTCCAAAACGATATTAAATTTTCCCTAGCGGACAAAATCTCGCTCTTGGCTACTGAAAGATAAACTCAAGTGTTACTCCCTCACGCGGAAATGGTTTCTTCAGATGTTCAGGCGTGCAGAAATCTGATGACGCAGGATGCGGTCTGTAAGGGACATGCAAGTAAATAAGCGGAAATATGCTGCATGCATTGCATTTTCGTTCAGCACTTTAAAAGGTTATCAAAGGTATCTGACGTTCTTCTACGTGAGATAACATTTAAAATATGTAATGCAATTTGCGCCGTTCGTATTTTGAAATTGAAATTAGTACCCAACGGTTGACAATAGGCAGGAAAAAAAGAAGGGGGAAGGTGACTGGTGTTAAGTTCACGTTGGATAAGTTGCCTTTGAATTTAAAAAGAAAAACAAAAAGGGTGAAAAATATATGATTAAGCTAACCTCGTAAAGGAAACATACGTTTATTAACATAAATTAAATAAAACAACATTTTTATCACTTATGTTTAATTTAAGTAATTTAATTACAAATAGAACGCTACGATAAATCAGAAAATGCAATGGTTACGACGATAACCTTCTTAGTTTAGTGGTTATCGTTGCTATTTGCTAACCGGAAGGTCCTGAGTTCAATCCTGCTATCTGCTTAAATTTTTTCTAAGTTAGGGAAGTTTGGAACTGGATCACATGATGGAAATAAAGCGTCCCCAGATAAAGAAGGCCGTGGGGTGCGTTGTGTTCACACGACTTCCTGCAATACTGCAATCTATCCATGATTCGCAAGACGAAGACAGAGGAAGCAGCGGTCTTGCGGTAAGTCTAGACTGTTCGGGACTGATGAGCTCGGGAATTATATGTTATATAATGGTTAGAAAGTAGGCTGGTAGAGACTGCCAAAGTTTATTTAGTTGTTAATTATTCATCGTATTATTATTATTCTTCTTCCTGTTGTTAATATTATCATAATTGTAGTAAGGTTAGTGTTTTTTTATTTTATATTTTTACTAGAACATTTGTTTCCAATTTCTTTGATGATTTACATAAGTTTATACGAGTATGCGTTTTCATTATTATTGCTGCTTGCATTTCAATATTCTTTTTCTTCTTATTGCGTAAGTTATTTTATTAATAATTTTCATTGTTTATGTTTACTAGTACACATTTATTTGCTCTATTTCATGTTTTACATACTTTTATATGTGTATGGGTATTGTGTATGGACATTGTCCTTGTTACTCTTTACGTCGGTCCTGGTGATCTACCGTACTTGCTTCGTAGTTCAAACCCGGCCAGAAGCGATGTTTTTTTTTTGGGGGGGGGGCGTAAAATCCCCGTGTGTCCCGTGTCGTAGATTTACGGTGCATAAAAGAACCTCAATCCTGAAAGGAGAGGTCTCTGAGCAAAATTTGTCGGCCGTTTCACGCCGTGATTTGAGGGACGCTGATGACCTGAGATGTTAAAGAGCGTCCCTAAAAAAGCGAAATTTACAAGTTACTGTTAATATTATAATTGTTATATTGTCACTGAGACACAGTGAGATTATAATAAAATCGATAGAGCAGAAGAGAAGGCCTAAATACCTTAAATCTGCCCAATCAATAAATATAATACAAACATAAATCAAGAATTGGCATATTTTGTAGTTTCAGAATGGATACTCCTAACTCAAAAGACCCGGTTTAATTCAAAAATGTGTTAAACAATGGTATTTCATGGTTATGTCGCCCATTTCACGGCAACAGGCGGATCGGCAATCAGAGCAACAAACTCCTAACGAAAAGGATGTAATATTCGCGCAAACATATTCAAGTTCTTGCAGTTATTATTAAAATCACAACGAAAATAAGCATGTACTTTATGACAAGATTTAAATGATATCCACAAATTTCTGGAATCTTTTTAGAACATTTTTCAGTTCATATTCCGAAGTAGAGTTAATTTAAAGTTGAAAGCATGCACGGTCACGTTGTTCACGAGTTGCGGATATTCGGTAGGCTTCTGTAATTGGATACTACGGAACACTAATGATAGGGCTATTGATCCACGCTTAATATTCTTTACTGATGAAGCGTGGTTCCATGTTTCAAGATAACAGATATAGCAGTACAGATAAACCCCCTTGCATGAGAAGACGATCTTCATCAGTACAGAATATTAAGCGTGGCTAAATTACTCCATCATTAATGTTCAGGAACTTCCAATTACAGAAATTTTCCGAACACCAGAATCATTCGCCTGCAATTCGTGGTCAACAGTGACCTTGCATACTTTCAAGTTTAAATTGGCTCTTTTGGGAATTCTATTTGTTTGATATGAATGACAAACAGTTTTCTTAAAAAAAAAAAAAAAGTTAGAAATTTGTGAATGTAACAGGACGATATATGTCCTGTTACATCCACAAGGTAGGTGCTTATTTTCGATGTTCATGCAGTTGTAATCCGTTCGCCCGGAGTTACCATTCTGACAGCCGAACGGACCAGAAACTGCCCTAAACAGGCAGGAGAGGATGAAAATCCGGTACAAGCAATGGGGTCCTTTATTTTGAAGGAACATGAAGATTCGCTCTTGTTTTGAAATTAGGGAGACTATTTTACTCACGTGACGCCATCTTAACATTAACCAATGAAACGAAACAAAATTTTGAATTCTGACCAAATACGGAGTGAAATTATCGAAAAAAAATGATCAAATCTGTTTTATCATGCGACCTGAAAATGAAAATGATCAATATATTTTGCTCAGAGGCCTCTTCTCTCAGGCTTGAGGTTCTTTATCGTGCCGTAAATGTACAACCCGGGACGCACGGATTTATTTCTCTTCCGAAGGAAGTCATACTTAGGATTTTTACGCCCGAAAAAATTAATTGACGCTGGCGAGTTTGAACCCGCAATCTTGTGTTTACGAGGCAGGTATGGTTACCACTACACCACCAGTAACGACATATTCTTCTGAGAGACAGCTCTCCTCTTTAATATCATGACCCTATCCGTCAGTTTCCTATTTCTGCCACTATTACGAATATGTTTAACAGAAGAAGTTTTCCTATACTGTCACGACGGTAGATTCCCTAATAACTTTGCAATCGTTGTCATGAATGCACCAACCAATGGAGCCTTCTTTGTAACTCTGTAAGGCGTGACTAACATTTGAATAAAACAAACAAAACTCACAGACTGGCTCAGACGGGTACATTTAACAAGGTGTTAATATTATGTTTATCGAATTTCTGTATTTGTATACATTTATTTATTTTATAAGGTCTGGGAGCACGTGTTACGTAGTAGACCATTTCAAAACAATAAAACGCTTTAAAATTTTTAAACAGGATATCTTAATTAAACAATTCCTTTTTTGTTGTAAAAAGTCTTGTTAATGAGCGAATTAGAGATATATTTTATAAATCAACTTTTGCCAAGATTAAATATCTGGCATGAAATTTTATTGGCTGTCTTAATAGCCATTAATTCAGTTTTTGTGTTTTCTGCTTTATCTACCTAAAGGAACTTGAAACATATTTCGTTATCTAGTATTATAAAATCGCAGATCATTCATTATTGTATAGGGTGACCCAATGGAATATGACGGTTTTCAGAAACTTCTTGCGGGACACTTGTTATGTAAAGTGCACGTTCAATAAAACCTGCAGCCCCGAATGATGTCTTCCTTAAGCATGAACATTGAAATCTAGTTCCGTAGCTCTACTGCAGAAACTGTTTAAATTTTATTTAGAAGACACAGGTAACGTTTTTATAATCTCCGCAATTTACAAAAATTGTGAATTTCCCCCCTGGCATGTGTGCTGATATGCAGTAATGGAGAGGGAAAGGAAGAGAGCGCACGTGATCGGAAGGAGGCCTGACTTTAACAGAAGCGGTGAACTGCCGTGTTAAACGAGACCAAGCTGGAGAAAACCTTTATCATGCTCATCATCTCGCTGGTAATAATTATAATTCCGCCCTAATCTCATTACTTGGCCTAAATTGCCTCATTTCTTACTAAGTACTCCAGTTTTAATTAACTCACACTTGGATTCACACAGACTCTAACAAGGCTGAACAGCATATTTCGTTGTCTACAGGTTCTAAATGTAAATAAATGTTTAAAAAAAATAATTATTATAAGCTACAAGGGCGTGTTTAAAGTGATTTATGCAAAGGTTATAATAGTGTTCTACTTTGTATCGACGTTTTAATCAGTTCTAAGGCGTAATCCACTTGTCATCAGGTAATTTTCTTATGGTTACCAGAACTTGCTTTCTATAACACTAATTGTATCTTGAAAATATTGTCATATGTTGATAAACGTATGGACCATTCTTAATGATCATACTTTTTTGCTAACATATGTTTACTCATCCTCATAATTTTTATTATTTTTCTTTAAAGTAGTTTTTTTTTTTTTTGTGTAGTGTTTAACGACCATTTTTACTACTGAGGCACCACATGCGGTGAATACTGATGATACACGAGATGAAATGATAAATTGGGAAAGAATATTTTTTTAAGGAAGGAAGCGTTCCAGGCTAAGTTTCGAGTACCTCCCCGGAATTTGCCATTTATGAGGACTGAGGAAAACCTGGAAAAACCTTAATCAGGGAGAACGGTCCTGATGGAATTCGAACCCCAAACCTCCCCCTCACGATTCCGCGTCTTAACGACCTCGCCCACCCGTGGTGGTAAAGTAGTTCCCGTTGGAGGTAATGCACCTGTCCCAGCATTTCTGCCAGTTTAAAAAAAACATGCTACTACTTTTTAACAGGTCCTTCAGAATCGCCTTCGCAGCCTACACCTTTGCTTCTGATGATGGAAAATGCCTCCCATAAAGGTGTTCGTTCAATTTGAGGAAAAGAAAGAGGTCGCACGGTGCCAAATCTGGGCTATAGGGAGGGTGAGGAACACACTTCACATTGATTTTTGTGAGATATTAACCAATAGAATTTGCGATGTGCATTATCGCTTTGCAGCATCCATCTTTTTGCACATTTTTGCCTGTGAAATGCCTTGCAGAGTTTTCAGGACATCTCTATAGTATTGTTTAGTTATAGCTGTTTGTGCAGGTATGATAATCTGAAAAACAATTACTTAAATATAACAAATGAGTAGAACAGCAGAAGAAACGACCTTTCTATGTTGGTAACCACAGAGCTTTGCTAATCATTTTCAGGATCGAATTGATGTAGCCAAGTTTCATTAGCAGTGATAACCTTTGAAAGAAACTTCACATCTTTTGTAGCATCATCTTCAACTGCATGCAAACCACCGTGCACAAACACGTCTCGTGTGCATCTTTTCATTACCAACGGGATAGTGGCACTTAGTGAATTTTCATTAATTCTGAAAGTGTTCTAAATGTTAAACGTCAGCATTCTTTCATAATGACAACAGTGGTATTAATGTGTTCTTTGTTAGAACACAAACTAGAGAACCCTTTAAATTTGATTGTCTTCCGCCTTTAAACATTTTAAACCATTTTTGATCTGTGCTCTAGGGAAGAACAAATTCTCCTTAGACCTCCTGTAAAATTGCACAGACTTCAGCTGAAGAGTTGTTGAGGCGAAAGCGCAATTTCAGAGCAATATATTGTTCGTCGGTTGTCAGGTCCATTTTGCTGTAGGCGGAACTGAACATGTCTCAATTTGCACACGTCTCATAGACGAAAACAGGAAGTGACAACAACACTGGCACCATATGTATTTTACGCATTAAGCTAACAAAATATTATAAATTTAACTTTAAGTATGAGAAATTTATTTGTAAAAAAATATTACCATTATTTATTTAACAACCCTCGTATTAAGATATAATACAGAACATTCTTGACAGATTTCTTGGTTATCCAAGAAAACCTTAAATTTGTTGTAAATTTTTGTACTATAATATCTTACTCGAGAGAAACAAAACAACAATTAATCCCAAATAAGTAAATTTATGTAACTTTATGTAACATCAAGTGACAATATTTAATAACGGTCGACATATGTAGTGTTACAGTGTCAATAGTTTAATTCACATATTTTTGTGTTTCTTTGGATTGACTGTATTCCTTTTGTCAACCAACTAGGGCATTGTATTAATACGCTGTAGAAAAAATTGTCTAGTGCTGGTTTATTGAAAATGGGTTTTATAGTGTGAGATTGTGTTGAGCATGGTGTATCTCATATCGGATTTACTGACTTTTTTCAAAGTTATGTCAACTAAATCAAAACGATTCATGATGTTTGTGAACAGCAGATTAGTTTACTATGCTTAATCGTTCACAAATCTCCCTCCAGTTAAACCAAGTCGCCTTAGGCTATTTATGTGAATGAGGAACACCCATGCTGGATTTTTTTTTTCAGTAAACTTTGCTTTCAAAGAAGGAAGAGCAAATGTTTTAATTTCTTTTTTTAATGGTTTAGAACGTCAAGGTAAATAGCATAGTCACATTGGTGTTTACATTCGAACTGATCAAGAGAAAGTGTAAAGGCTAGTAAACAGTGGAATGAATGCTGAAACAGGGATATTTGACCCACACAACACAGGTTCGTTAAGCAAATGTAAACGTTGTTTTTGAAAAGGGGAGAATTTCGAAAGTTCGGCTACCGCTTTGGACAGGATGTATGATAAAAGGTAACTGCCTCCCCCCCTCCCTTCCCTTTCCTTCTTGTAAGTTTACTCTTGCCCTGAATACATGAAAGCAACGCATTAGACGCCGTTTGTTTTACTCATCTCTAAAGCCTAAGGCATGGTCAGTTAAAGGTTTGAAAAATACAATTTACGCTTCTAATATAATATAAAATGATGTCCTGGTTCACTCCATTCGAGATTGAGACAGAAAACCGTGAAAGATCGTGCTGTATTTTATATATTCTGGGATTATTTCGTATTACTTGACAGTGTGTACTATAAATTTAATAGATCTTAGCTACGTTTGGAATCTGACTGTAGTAAAGTGTCAATAAAAAGTTTAAACCCTTGTCCCACTACTTGCAATTTCGAAAGTTTCTTTCTCGGTTAACATTTGATGGATTATTCTCAAGATTTATACAGTTGATAAAAAAGTTTCTCTATCCGTTTCTTTGAGACACTCAATCATCTAGTATCAAAAGTAATTATTGAATAATCTCTTGACATGAAAAGTAGTATTATAATTAATGAATTGCAGTATTTACAAACCCTGTGACGTGCCAATTACATCTTCCTTAAGGGCCTAGAGGATACCTGGAAACGTATTTTGTGTGCTTGCTAAAATAAAATATGAATTTAGCAGCAATGACAAGGTTTATCATACAGTTAAAAGTCAAAACTTGAATTCTAATATCATGTTTTAAGATAACTAGATAAAAATTACATTTTGTGGTGCACTTAAAGCACTTAAGTTTTGCATATAGTAAATTTGAAAATTCAACACAGAATAAGAAATCTTTGCAATAACTTTTAAAACATTTTAGAATTTATCTGTCTATAGGACAAAACGGGAAGTGTTCATGAAAAGCTGAATACTTAGGAGGCTGCTCTTGTGAATCGCAAACACTTTTCTTTTCATGATAATGCAAAACCACATACAGCTAACTTGGCATACGAAAACATTATCCATCTTGGTGGGGAGTCTTATATTCTCCAGATATTACACAATAAGACTACTATCTCTTTTGTCGGTCCTGGTGGTGTAGTGGTAACTATAATACATGTCTCGTAGGTCCAAGATCGCGGGTTCAATCCCGACCAACTTTTTTTTTAGATAAATATGATTTTATTTTTTTTATTTTTGAAGATAGTTTAATTCCTGCATTATTTTTAATTTTCAGGTGCTCTAGATTGTTTTGGGCAAAAAAGTCCTAAGTATGCCTTCTTTCAGAAGGTTCCGTGTAGTAGAATTATTGCACATAAAAGAACCTCAAGCCTGAAAGAAGAACCCTCTGAGCAAAATGTATCGGCCGTTTCACGCCTTGAATTGAATGAGGCACTGATGACCTGAGATGTTAAAGAGCGTCCTTAAATAAATAAATAAATAAATAAATAAATAACAATAGAATTATACTCTTCCAACGCGTTGGCAGCAGGTGCTTGATAGCGATGGAAATTTTAACATGTCTTATTCCCTCCTTCTTGGTTCATGTCCACTCACGGTGCCTTATCAGCTCTTGGTCTGCCTCTGAATAAATGCGCAAAGATAGGATGTTTGTTAACGGAGCATATAAGCATTCAGTAGACAGAGTTAAGTGGCTAGAATGCTAAAATTACACAATAAAATACTTTTATTTCGTGAAATCTACATCCACACATTATATTTATTGCTTGAAATATAATCAACTGTATATGTTCTGTTTTAGTTGAAAAGCATGCTTAAAATTATGTTTGGATATACAAGCATTCTACATATTTTTATTTATGTAGTATCGTTTTATTACCTATATAAGAGTTTATACAGAAAGATTAGGGTAAGAATGTGTTTATTCTGCTCTTAACATATGATCTAATATGCGATTTTTTTTTTTGCAGCCGTTCCTGGAAACTACATTTCCATTGTTTATACCGTGACTTTAGTAAGTACAAATTTGGACTCCTTCAAGTATAGATATATTTAAAGCAGAAATCTGCATATAGAAGTGTTCTGAAATAAAAACAATAAATTTTCTGTCTTTTCCTATTAACTTAAAGTAAGTTTAAAGTTCAGGATTTACTTCGAGTATCATAATAATATATTTATTTAACCTTGTGAAATAAAGATTGTAAGGTCCTCTCTTCCAATTCACCAAGGACAATTAAGATTATAACATATACAATACAGTTAACAAATTTACAATTTTAGCACAGTGCTTGTTAACTGCTGTATTCTCCAAATAAATAATCTGTGAGCAACATTCTAAGTTGTCCTTGTGATCGGCATTTCTTGAATGAGACAGCCGAGAGTTCCAGAGGCGAGTAGCCACAACTATAAAAGTAAAAGGTTCGACGTAAGGATATAGAGAGAATGGAATTGTTATTTGATCTGGTATTTAAATTGTGATAAGAACATAAGGAGTAAAAACAGGTCGGAAGATACTGTGGAGTGAGGTGGATAGAATTCGACACAGAAGAATGAGGGAGTACAACTTGCTTCTAGCATCCATTCGATGCCGGGATAACAATTCAAAAGCTGCAGTGGTATGATCTGATTTATGTAGGTTGTAGAAATAGCGAACGCAAGCATTGTCACGTTGTAGTCTTGTCGTAGTAATCGAAGTGTAGCATAATCGGTGTTGATACAAGCTTTTTTCATATTGAAAGCTAGAAAACTCTTTCAGGAGATGGAATGTTGAAAATGATTTATTGCAAGTTTTTTTTTTTTTTTTTTTTTTTTTTTTTTTTTTTTTAATTTTCTAATGTAGGTATTGCATTTCTTGAATATCGAAAAATGAGATGAACATAACAAAAGCAACAAGTTTTGTCTTTTCGGGGGAGGGGTGTTGCTAATGATCGCATAGAGCTTTAATGATTGGTCAAAATAATGTAATAAAAATCATCAAAATTTATATCCTTTGAAAGCAACTCCGCATCATCTTGTAACATCATCTTCATCTACGAGAATAGGTCTATAAGTTTCCGGCCTAATCATTTTCTAGGTATGATAAAGACAAAAACTATATTTCACTGAACCTTTATTGCAATACACTTCTTACATCTTTGAATTAACATTTCAATCAAAAAAAAAAAAAA
This sequence comes from Metallyticus violacea, assembly GCA_030762175.1. Lineage (NCBI taxonomy): Eukaryota > Metazoa > Arthropoda > Insecta > Mantodea > Metallyticidae > Metallyticus > Metallyticus violacea. The sequence goes on along the minus strand of CM060831.1, from coordinate 22,519,423 downwards.
AAACAGAAGTGTTGTCTGCAAAATGGGCATAACAGCATCCATCACTATTTCGTCACACTTAAATTTCCTTCCTCGAAGGTCCTTCTTGAGTTATGAGAAGAGGAAATAATCACTGGGAGCTAGATCTCTGTAGGGTGGATTTTCTGAAATTATTTTTATTAATTTATTTAAATTTTTTATTAATTTATTTTAATGACACAATGAGTTTTGTTGAGGGAAAGCAAAAATTACGGCCACTGAAGCAATTTTTATATTTTCACTTTAGGTTAACCCTCAATCCAATGGTCGAATTTGCTGTTTATCACGAACTCACTGAATCATTTGTTAATTTGTAGTAACACGCCAAATTTCGTTTAAAAAAATCAAACAAAAATGCTACCGCTAGAGCGTTGTTGTTATTATTATTATTATTATTATTATTATTATTATTATTATTATTATTATTATTATTATCATCATCATCATCATCATTATCATCATCATTTCCATTGTCATTTTCGGTACCTAGTATGCACTTTCAATTGAGTTTTGTTAACATTTTTCAAAAATCTTTTCATGGGTATAACCGCAATCCTTCGAAATTCGAAAAAATATAAAGCACATGTAAAAAGAAAGCAACGATCTCAAAAATGAAAGCTAAACAAGGAAAAAGAGACGAGAAAAAGCTCTCACAAGATGAATGGACCAGTAAAAATCAAACAGGAATCACCGTATACTGCAAGAATTTAAACATTACTTCTTCTAGTGTAGTTAACGCCTACTTAGATACACGGTTGCCGAAAGGTCTACAAGCAGTTCTTACAAAAGGCAACAAAACCTGTCAGCGATATCAAAACCATAATATCATAATTGAGTTTAACTGCCCTTAAATGCTTTCTACCGTTTTGCATCAACACTTCACAGCTCCAATAACCTTGTGATACTTAAAAATATCCCTTTCGTTTCTCGACCAGGTGAAATTGCTAGTAGATTATTATTGGCGGTTTGACAAACAACCCGAATGTCACGTGTTGACACTTGGGCATGTTTATCTCCCGCTATAGAGCACGTGAGTCAACTCCAGTAGCGGTCTGGGTAATAATGTCGTCATATTAAGATACCGCTATAATGGGCGATCCTTTAGGAGGGGGAAGTAGAAGAAGAAGAAAAAGACATCTAGAGCACTGTGGGCGTGTACATGTGTTAAATGGCGTCTACGCGACAAGAATATTCCACAACAAAGCAAGAGGTTGCATTTTTAGCATTTTGATAACACTCATTTTATTTTGGGCTATATTATTTAATGGACGCCGAGGTCATCCAGAAATTTTCTTTAACCCATATATTCCCAATTTTTTTTTTTTTTTTTTTTTTTTTTTTTTTTTTTTTTTGCAAAATTATATTTTTCCTTTGTTTGGGTCTGTTAGGTATTAATATAACTTTTTTAACTGACTACCCGTTTTTCATAAAAGTGTCATCCCCAAAATTGGGCAATGACATTTTTAACGGTATTTAACGCCCATTTTACTACTGCTGATATATGAGATGAAACGATAAATTTAGAAAGAATTACTTTTTAAGGAAGGAAACGTTCCAGGCGTAAGTTTAGGGTACATCCCTAAACAGCATTTGCCATTTATGAGGACTGAGGAAAACCAGGAAAAAAACTCAGTCAGGTAGAACAATCCTGGTGGGATTCGAACCCCAGACCTCCCGCTCTCGAGTTCACGCCTTAACGACCTCGACACCCGAGGCGGTAAACTCCCATTTAAACAATTTGAATTCCGCAAACAAGCAAACATAGGTGTAATCTGCAAAATATGTGGATTCATTTTATATATAAAACCACATATTAAATGTTTGACCGAACATCTGAAAGTAATGGTAAAGAGGGGAGGGGGGGGGGGGGCTCCAGGATGCCACATTCAAATGCGGCAAACACAAGAAAACTACACATGGGCATAATCTGCAAACTGGGATGTTTCATTTTATGCATAAATCAAAAATGGAATTATTTAACTCAAAATTTCTAAAGACACCTGGGTTGTGGCATATTCACGAAAGAATCCCTCAACTGCGGCAAGGATAACATCAATTGTTGATTCCCAGATACTTTTTCAAGCATTTTATATGAGAGAAGATTTTAGGCATTGTTCGACTATTGGATCTGTATATGTATAAAGCCAGTAACTAGCTCTAAAATGTTCATCTTTATGTTTTTAACCAACAAATTATCTAAAAAGAAAGTAACTTTTATAAGGCAAATCGTAACGTCATAATGTGATCAACAGCTAATCACCCGAAGGCGCCCGAGGGGTTCATTCAGAGAAACAGTACGAAATAACAAGTTACTTTTTGCAACTTGAACACGCCCTAGCGCAGTTCGCAACTAAATGGGTTAGAAAAACAAACACAATGGCCGTGTTACCTTGAACCCTAGCATTGTGACACCGTGTCAGAAAAGAGAAGTAGAGCGTTGTTGCGTGGTAGTATATTCTTATCTGGTTGCTATAATTTCAGGATTAGCCACGGCGTGCCTCATTTCCAAGCGCTAATTACATTATAAAATTACTATAATGAGTTGCTTACATACACCTAACTTTGACACAGACCCCGTTATTATTCAAGTAAAAATCAGGTCAGACATGAGAAATATGACTTTTTTATAAAAAAAATTGTGACAGTGATTTTTACATAACGACTCCATAGCATTTAGTAAACAAAAAACTACAAACTAAGTACTTTTTATAAAGCGGTGGAAATAGCGGTATCGATAATCACGGCATGCCCGGAACACGCTACTTCTATTCACGTGTACTGTTCCGGTGACGTAACGACAAGTGACTTTGTCACGTACATTCTTCCGCTGGGACAGCGGATCATGATCTTGTAACTGTTTCTTAGATTGTGGTAACGGTTTTTTTTTTTTGGGGGGGGGTGTTTCTAGTGTTCAACATATTTCATTGGAACCGAGTTTCCAAAAGGGTGTATCTTTTTTTTTTTTTTTTTTTTTTTTTTTTTTTTTTTTTTTTAAGAACGTTCTTTAACATCTCAGGTCATCAGCGTCCCATTCAATTCCAACGGCCGACAAATTTTGCTCAGAGGCCTCTTTTATCAGGCTTGAGGTTCTTTTTCGTGCTGTAAATGTACGACACGGGACCCACGGCTTTATTTCCCTTCCGAAGGAAGCCATGCTTAGGATTTTATGCCCGAAAAAATCCATCGATCCTGGTCGGGTTTGAACCCGCCACCTTGGGTTTAGAAGGTAAGTATGGTTACCATTACACCACCAGGATCAAAAGAGTGCATCGCTACACTATATTGCCATGAAAAAGAAACTTTTTTTTTTTCTGAATATGCTTGTACACTTATATTAAGGGAAAACTGTGTATTACTGAAAACAGAATCGTCCATCTTTATTACAGAATAGATAAAAACTACTATGTTAATATTAGCAACTACATTGAAATAGTAGATTTTTAAATACTAACTTGTTATGAAATATGTACTAACACTAAAGTTTCTGAAATATCCTTCATCCCCAATGAGCTTGGCGTATGCCTTCTGAAAGGTGTCATAAGATTTTCTGGGTATCGGCCGTTTCAGCTTGGGCTAAAAGTTTTTATGGTAAATCCATCTTCGCTAACAACAATAATAAAAATAATAGACAAACGACTACATAATACCTATCTATATAATGACGTCATAAGTTTAACAAAAGAAGGCATTGAACAGTGTAGTTCATTATAAAATTGACGTTAATATTAATATCCTTGTATAATTTAGGTATACAAAAATAAGGTATATTTATAGTAAACAATTCACTGTATTCACTCGTTTCTTAAACATATACTCGTGCAATTAAAAATAACATTACAAAATAATATAATATTCTATTATTAAAACGAAGAAAAATGAGATCGATATGTACTATATTTTAATAAATTATGCTTATTAATGGAAGAGGAACTATAAACTTGTATTGCAACTGCAGTAGTTGAACATGTAACTCTATAAAAATCGCAACCCACACGTGGCCGAGGTTCTAAAGGTACGGGCTCGTGGGAAGGAGGTGTGGGATTCGATTCCCACCAGAACCTCCCTCCCTGATAGAGGTTTTTTCCAGGTTTTCCTCAGTCCTCATAAATGACAAATGCCGGAGTGGTACCTTATGTTTAGACCTAAAACGCTTCCTTCCTTTAAAAATTGTCGGTCCTGGTGGTGTAGTGGTTACCATATTTGCCTCCTAAACCCAAGATCGCGGGTTCGAACCCGGCCAGGACCGATGGATTTTTCGGGGCGTAAAATTCCTAAGTATGGCTGCCTTCAGAAGGGAAGTAAAGCCCTGGGTCCCGTGTCGTACATTTACGGCACGAAAAAGAACCTCAAGCCTGAAAGAAGAGACCTCTGAGCAAAATTTGTCGGCCATTTCATGCCCTGAGTTGAATGGGACGCTGATGAACTGAGCTGTTAAAGAGCGTCCATAAATAAATCAATCAAAAAAAATCCTTTAAAAAAACTTTCCCAATTGATCATTTGATCTCATATATCACCATTTTCCACCCCCTGTGATACCTCAGCAGTAAAAGCTACAGTTAATAAACAAAATTTTCTTATTTTTAATGCTGCTCGCCAATGATGGAAATATAGACTCGTTCAAGTAGGATATCAAAAGGTACAGAAAGGGCATCTGTTGATAACACCATTTTTTTTCTAGACCAACACTCAGAATTCAAATATTTTTGTATTCATTAATTTATCCGGATGTACATTACCTGCAGCATTTATTATTTATTAATTCTAAAGCTATTAGGCCTTATCTTCCGGTCTACGAATTAAATAATAATTATATTAAGTTATACCGACAATATTACAATCAAAAACACTGATAGTAACTCGTAGACATATAAACTAATGTAAAACATGAAGTAGATAAATAACTGTATGTTAATACATAAATATGGATAATGAAAGTGAATAATGAAAAAATATGACCTTAAAAATAAAAATAAAAAGAATAACAATACAATGACAATTTATACATATATCAACCTATGTAAATCATGAAAGTGGAAATAAATTTACGAGCAAAACATAAAACTAAAAAAACCTAACAATACTATGAAGTAATAACAATAATACAATGAATAATTCTGCAGCGGGTTAAAATAAATGCCTGTATTGTAACAAAAGGAATATAAATAGCTATCACTTGATGTAATGAGATTTTATACTCTGTACATTCTTTGAAACCTTTAAAATATCTTATAAAGATGAAAAAGTGATGTTCAAAGATGCATCGTTTGGCTGATATTTGCTGTATTAGGCTCATCGCGACATTGTAGATTGTGAACATTAATGTACGTCGGTGTAGGTCTGTCTGAATTCTGTAGGGATAAATGAAGTGACTCAATGATGACGCAAGTGACCTTGGCGCCTTAAAGCTATCTAGGATTCACCTCTCAGGGTAAGAGACAACTCCACAAGTCGCAAAGCTATCACTTGACCATAGAGGCAGTCACTTTTAACAATGAAGTTATTGCAGCCGTGCCCGTTATTTATTTTTAGCGAAGCGCGAAAAAATATAAGCTATTGCGATTGTACTAATAGAAACAGTTTTGAATAATATTTCCTAATATCCTCGATTGTACCTACACCGAAAAAGAAAAGAAATTGCCACCAATTAACAAGTATTCATTAACCAGCCAAATTGGACCATGTGGGATGGAGGTTAACCTAAGGAGAAACCTTGTTTAAAAATTTTGAAAAATTGCTCTAGAGGCGTCAATTTTTACTTTTTCTCAACGAAACTCGATCGATTTCTTATAAAATAAATTGATAAAAGTAGTTCCGAAAATAGGAGCAATCATGCTATTACCTGAAAAATAAGTGGGAGTTAAAGCAAAAGTTTAAAATCGCTCTAGAGGGCGCAATTTAAATTTTTTAAAGGAAACTCGGTATATAGCAATGAAATGAAGTAGGAAAATATTTTTGAAAATCAGTGAAATCAGGCTATTAGGAGGGAAATTTACCTGAAACTCAAAATTTACAAATCGCTCTAGTGGCATTAATATTTGTTTTTTTTTTTTGGCAACGAAACTCCGTATATACAATTTAAATGAAATAAAATTGTAGTTCATGAAAACCAATGAAATCCGATCATTAGGAGTGCGGATTAACCTCGAAACCCAAATTTAAAAATCGCCCTAGCATTCCCCAATATATGCTTTAACAGCTAAATTCCAATATACCATTTAAATAAAATAAGAAAAATAGTTTCTGAGGGTAATCGTACCTTTAGGAGTGGGCGGTATACTTGAAAACCGAAACTTAAAAAGCCTCTTTCATTTAATTTTACTCTACATATATTGCTTTAAAATAAATGGATAAATTAATTCAACATAAAAACTGTATTTATAACGATGCGCATGTTTTATATCTAACAAAAGCATCGTCGTGAAGATAGTAAATATGAAACATTAATCTAATATGTGTTTGCGAATTTCATCTGAATGTAAGAACGCTCTGTAATAACCTTCAGAAAACGTTAAATTTCAGAGCCACTGAAAATCGATGAACTTTCATTTGTTCTTTGTCGATTCTGTATATTTGCTTAGTGCATTGTAATTGTTTTTAAATAATAACATATTTTTGTTTTATTGAAACATATAAACATCTTAAATGCACAATGTAACTCGAAACTTTCTGCTATTTCTCTCTGTTTTAGTGAATCTAAAGACGATAACAAGGGCTCAGTTCATAAACAAATTTGTCTATCAGTGGTCATATTTTTCATTTAATTAATAGTGTACCATTAGTTTTAGTTTAATCTCTCTAATAATAATAATAATAATAATAATAATAATAATAATAATAATAAAATTCTAAAAATGTGATTTCTCTTTTGCTATACTTAGAATTGCTAGAATTCTAATTTTGTTTTCCTAATACCACACAGTAGAGTGCCTAACTTATTTCATTTCATCAGTTAATGATTAATTAGCCCATTATTTGGATTTTATATTCTCTTTTAAAGCTAATCTAATGTGTGAGGAATTCGTTTGGTTTACTGCCTTTTTTCTTAATGTTACACTTTAAGCTCCTGCCTTTTTTTCTTAATGCTACACTTTACACATAACGAAATTTTTTATCAGGTTTTGCGGTGTGGTAATGAATACATTTAAAGTGTAAAGGTATATAAATGTTGCATTGGAGTTGATATTACCTTAAACAATTGCGTTTGATTTTCGGAAATGAGTAAATGCGCCTATTTTTAACTAGTTTGATGCTTTGTGATTAGCGTTTTACAGTCTAAATATCACAGAATCCAATAATCAAATGTACCAAATGTACTGTGCTGTCCGAACGGTCGAGAGGCTGTGTGTAACCTTGAACCTGGCTTTGGCACTGCAGCTGTTTCATTTGATACTTTCACTGACCACTCGCGTTGGTCGAGAGTGGCACAAGTAACTCACGGGTATTTCAAGCACAATCCTTTGAACTTTAAGCTTCTGTTATTTCCAAATTGCTATACGCTTGAGCTGTACCGTTCATACAATTTGGAAGTGATAAATCGTTATCTAAATTTGGGACACCTTTATTTATCTGAATTGTGGCAACTACAGGGTAATAAGCACATTCAATTACTGTTATACTATTATTTAGACGGCGTTTTAATGTAATAATCTTCTTTTTTCTTTTCTGTTCATGAATAGGCACTTGTTTGTTTTCACATCAAGAGAGATTATCTTGTCATCTAGTTAGTGGACAGTCTGTGTTTTTGGTTTGTAATTAAATAATATTTGGTGAGTCTGTCATCTGTCATCTGTCATGTGTTTATGTATAAACCAATTATATCTGAAATTATTTAATCAATCACTTAAGTTAAATATACCTACGGTCTCTCTGATATTTACAACTTGTTGTTTACCTAAAATTATCAATTCTGCTACTGAACGTAAAAACATCATCGCCGTTTTGACTCTTCTACCTATATTATCGGACCACAAGTGTGTATGGAAACCGCCATCTTCGTGTAAATCTTCATTAGCCAGCATCTTCTTGTTTTACATTTCAGTGTATGTCGAATTGTACCAATACTTTGTCCTAAATATTTAATAACTTGTTCTATAACCTGTCCATTTACAATTATTTTGCATATTGAGTGGATTATTCATAGTTTATGTGTTAATTTTCATATTATATTGATCAAAATTTTTGTATGCAAGTGTTTTATTGAGAGTAGTGGTTGTACATTATATTGTTTTGTAGACTTTTTGATCAAAAGTGCACGTTTTCCCTCGCGTACCATTCGCTTTCATACACGCTACTCTGTGCCATGCATCCACTCCAGCTTTTGATTTTTACTGCTAGATGACAGTACATAGGTTCTGCTGTTGTGAAAGCAAATTTACCTCCATTACAATAATTTTGAAACCATAATCTTGGAAAATAAAAGATAAAATGTTCAATTACATAAGAACTAGTGAGCTTTTGTCGTACGTGTAAAAAGATGTACTATATCACGGATAAATATCGAGTGTAAAATATGTTTTGAATCATCGAAGTACATGAAGAAGAAGATAATGATGATGATCTTGGAGTGCAGCCTCTGGGATGGAATGTGTTAACAGCGTACTGGCTCAGTCACGTGGCAGCAGAAACGTCTATCACAATAACTTCTCCCCCAGTATAGTTTATAGCGGGAAGTTATAGAGTACTATAGCTTAAGTTTAAAATGCCACCATACACGGCAACCTGTTGTTTAAGATATTTTGGTTCTGCTCCCATAAACTCACTATGTAAGCATGGAGTGAGTTTAGATATTTATTACATAGTTGGCATGCTTATTTTGCCGCATTGCAACTTCGCAGTAACTATGTTAATTCTCGTGTCGTCTGGCAAAGGTTATGTTTTTCATTTTATTATGACGTAACCGCGGTTTTGTTGGTAAGGTTTATTATTATCATCCCTTGATGCTTAATCATTCTGAAGAAGCAGAAAATGCGTCCTGGGTGAGAAACTGCAACTGAGTAGTGGATTCGCTGCTGTGAAGTAATTAAAGATCTTCACGGTCAAAATCGGACGGTAGTGACGTGATCTGACGGCGTAATGATCTCACCATACCAAGCACAACACCTACGCAGCCTAGCACGAAGATTTTTCCTCCTCCTAGGGTTCAGACTTTCCAGATTTAGTCAACTACGAAGAACTTCAAACTTCACATCGTGACTTCATGCCTACTGCAACTTTTACACCCAGGTTATGCGAAGCAATGTACATTTGTATTGACGAAATATTACGTAATACACTGTACATTATTTTCTGAGCCCCCCCCCCTTCATTTTATTTCAATCAGTGTATAAGATAAATTCCCAACAAGGCCACCTTAACACATATAAAATGTTATAAAGATATGAAACACAACTTCAATTAGGAAAAAGTTGGCATATCAGCATTATTAGGAACGGGTGAGTAAATAAACGCCATTTCTTTTCTAATACACAGAATAAAGAAGTATGGTTTCATAGCTAACAGTAGGCAACTAAAATAGAGAATAATAAACCAAACTGGACTTTCAGATAAAAAATATAAATATTCACTCAGAACTAAATTGATTTGATTATTATTATTTTATCAGATAGGCAAACATGTTTTGAATTTCGTCCTAAAAAAAGAGGTCCTTTAATTTTCTCCCTACTAAATAAATAGACGACCAAGAATAAAGGAGTGCTATACACGAAATTCTGCCCCATATAAGTGTATTGAATAACCTAAAATATGCACACCTTGTCTAATTTCTATATTTTCTCAATATGGGGCCAAATTTAGTCATGGTGACTATTTCACTCATGTGACGTCATCTTAAAATCGACCAATGAAACGAAACAAAATTTTGAATTTTGATCAATCCCAGTTGGATAACGGAGTGAAATTATCGAGAAAAAATCATCAAATCCATTTGATCACTCGACGTGCATTTGTCTTGTGGTCTGTATAACCAAGTCTATTCCTCCACTATATAATTCCTGAGCACGCATCACTGACCACTTTTGCTAGAGGCGGTGAGGAGCTATTGATAGCAACAAAAGCGTGGACAATCGACAATCATAACGCAAAGTGGAGGATGCTTTAAAGCGTTTTGGTGATGCTACAAATGTGCAAATTGGTCTTATCATTAGGAATTCCAAACCACAGAATACAAAGAAGAATAGGGACACTGTATGTTATCTTGTTTTATTTATTATTTTTTTCCTCGGTTGATATTAGAAAATCGAACGGTAGCGATTGTAATAGTCGACTTTTGTCCATTTCGGTCTCACGGTTTCTGAATAGAATAGATATTCATAAGTATCACAATTGTTAATATTCTGTGCGTGAATTTCAAACATATATATATATATATATATATAAATTTTATTCTTGTTGTATTCATGAAATAGCCCTAAACTCGTATTTTGCTCTTCTGTATTGGTTTTACTGATAATCGGCATTCTTCTGTCCCAAGATTGCTTGAAGCGGTAGGACAAATATACAACTATTACAATTATTTAAGCCAAATACAGAGGAATTATAATTATAATTAAATTCTTATTCTTATTTTATTCGTGATATAGCCGTAATAAATATCATTCTCTTGATATTACTTGTAATTCTCGCATATTAAGTAACACATTTATTTTGCTATAAACGCGCAAGTTGTTCATAAATGTGATAGAATTCATGGATTAAAAACGGCCAACATTGCAAATATCCAACTAGAATAAAACTAGAATAACTGTATTGTTAAATCCCTACATAGTATGTAGAGCAGCCTCCTCCAACGCGGCACGCACGGTGTCATGTCGCCCGCGATGCCCTTCGCGACTAATTTCTGTATTGAATTTTAAATAATATGTGAAGAATCTTTTATTTTTTTAATTATTTCAATAAAGAGTTTTACTTTTTGTTTTAAAAACACCGCCCTTAAGCTCAGGAAATTTGTTATATAGGCATTTTTATTCTGCAAAACAGGCCGCTTACTTATGATTCACTTTATTGCAGTGCCATAAACTACCTACCTTTACAGAGTTTCACCAGAACGACATTGGGACACCCAACTTGCCGCCAAAGTATCTTCAATCCCAACCAAGCTGTGCCGCAAACAATGAACAAACGATTTATAACAGTCTTACAATAGGAATGTTCCAAGTTCCTTGCTTTCAGGCGAACATTCAGTATTACTTGTGTAAGCTTTTGAAATATGTCTTGAGTGCCTTGTATTGTACAGTGTACATTCAACATGTTTTAAGAGCTCTTTTCATTGGTTTTTAAGCTTTAATTTATTCACTTATTAGTCGATTATGTCTTAAGCACAACTCCTCTTAAAATGGAAACGAAAACATAGCTTTAACAATGAATGGAAGGACCAGTATTGCTTTATTGAAAAAAAAAAAAAAAGAAGAAGGAAAATCTGTGTATTTATTGATTAATGCTATCGTCTCTGTTCCTAAAAGTAGTAAAGTAGAGCAACATTTTTCAGTGGGAAATATAATTCTATATTTATTACATAATTATGGTTATTATTATTATTGTTATTATCATTATTATTATTTTTAGTAGTAGTTGTAGTAGTAGTTGCAGTAACAGTAGTAGTAGAAGTAGTAGTAGCAGTAGTAGTAGCAGTAGCAGTAGTGTCAAAATAGTGGAATCGTAACCTGTCGCCCGCGTACCCCTATTTGTCATTCCTGGTGATGTAGTGGTAACCATATTTGCCTCCTAAACCCAAGATTGCGGGTTCGATTCCGGCCAGGGTCGATGTATTTATTTGGGTACAAAAACCCTAAATATGGCTTCATTCGGAAGGAAAGTAAAGCCGTGGGTACCGTGTCGTACATTTACGGCACGAAAAAAAAACCTCAAGCTTGAAAAAAGAAGTCTCTGAGCAAAATTTGTCGGCAGTTTCACGCTGATTTGAATGGAACGCAGATGACCTGAAATGTTAAACAGCGTCCGTAAATAAATTAAAAAAAAAAGCACCCCTAGTTACTATGCAAATGTGCCCGAGTACAAACGAACGTTGAACAGCCCTGATATAGAAAAATTGTCTACGTGTAAGAATTTGTGACACTATAAAGTATAGTATTGTTTGAAAAGAAGATTCAGGCTGTCAGACCATCAAACAAAGAACTCACAAAAAATCCGGCAACGTCGCTGATACTGTGCAAGGTAGTTTCGTAAAACCAACGGATATGGTGTATGTTTGTGGACATAAAAGAGTCAAGGTCTGTACCTCCTAACATTTAGCTTGTAGGTCAAAAGGAAGTAAGACCTGTTTGATTTTATTTATACTTAATTGTCCATGGCCCTCTTCTGTCACTGAATGGACAGCTATGGCCGCCTTTGGGATTTAAAGAGAATGGTACTAAATCAATAATATAAGATAAGAGTGTGTACATGATAATGAGGACATTCCATAAACCCAATCTTCGTTAAGTGATAATATATTTTATGTGTAAGACGTCAATATTTAATGTGTGTGTGTGTGTGTGTGTGTCAGTCATTTACTGTAACCTACCACACTGTACGTAACAATATTTTTTTTCAAAATTTTCCTCTATACAATCTTCTTATTTGGCGCTACAGCCCGGGGTGAGCCTTGGCGAACTCTGCGTTCTCTACCTCCGTCTTACGGCTTCATTGATAGAGAGCAGTATTGCAAGGGGGCATATGATCCCCGCAAGTCGCCAATCACGCAGCTTTCGTGATCGAAGAGCGCCACTTCTCTATCAGGCAGCTTCTCAATTGTCCCTCACGAGGCCGGGTGGGCCTTGTTCCAGACCTCCCTAACTGAGAAAAATTCCTAAGTAGGTACCCGGAATCGAGCTATGGCCTTCCGGCCAGCAGTCAAAAACACTAAGTGCTAGGCTAAGGAGATGGTCCATCTATACACGTACAACCCAGCTTTAAGAGGTTAAGATTTGCAAGTTATGTAGTTTTCGTTTTAGCACGAACATTTATTGTAATCTTAAAGAAATGGAGTACTTATGGTGTAGGTAACTTTTTTTTTTTACGGGTACGTTCAATTCCAGGCTGACCTAGAGTTGTAAAATGTATCAATTGTCCAGACAGTTATAGAACGTATTTAGAAGTATATGAAGGCAATTGCAAAAAATTCAGAAATAATTTCTTAAATTCTCCTGAAAAAAGACCCTCAAATTTGCTTAACTATAAAGCCATAGCTTTGTATTGTCATTTTACTTGTATTTGTAATTATAACAGAGTCTTTTAGGTGTGGCTGATACCATTTTGCTGTCAGTTTTTTCAGTCATGCCATTATCAGATTTATTATCGCTTTTTCCTGATTCTCCATTAGCGGAGTTTATAGTGTTTTAGTCCTGCAATTATTACTATTACGTTGGTTTTAATGGCACAATTTAGTGTAATTTAAAGCATAATTTATCGTTCGTCTAAAAGACACGTTTTTTAAACTAAGGTGTCTTAATAGTGTCATCAAAGAGTGTACACCGTTCTTGCATATGAATTACACGTGTCAGTTTAACTGGCAAACATAGCTCCAAAAAGTAGATGCTACAGGAAAGGGAAAACAGTTTATTTCACAATAATAGCTATGCTTGATTGTAGGTGTTAATATATATTGCATATTTAATATTAATTTTAAAAAAAGGGTTTTTTTCCCTCCAAGATTCATATACGTTTTATTTAATAAACATCAAATTAACAGTCATGAAGGAACTTATATAAAATTTATTTTTGTATTTTGCTAAATCTTTTTTACTGAAATAAACTTCACTTTTAGAATTAAGGATATAAAAAATAATATGTTAAATCTTTATCTGCTATGTTAATAATGTTCAAAAAGTGCGTTGCGCAAGAACTGCGTAAACTAATCGAATTCCTCACCTAGTAACTTTAAAAATATATATAAAATCCAAATTATGGACTTATTAATTATAAAATGAACTAAATTGCGGCAATACTGTGTGGTATTAGAGCAGCAAAAATATTATTATTATTATTATTATTATTATTATTATTATTATTATTATTATTATTTGGATTAAATCACAACAATTAATGGTATATTATTAATAAATGAAATATATGACCATTGATAAACAAAGCTGTATTGTGTGTGTATTTTTAAACTGAATAACCATGTTTATGAACTGAGCCCTTGGTATCATTTTTACATTCACTAAAATAAAGAAAAATAATAGAAAGTTTCTGTATTTGAAACAATTACAATGTACTAAGAAAATATACACAATAAACAATAAATATTTGAAACTTTCTTCAATTTTCTTTGGCTTTTGAGATTTAATTTAAAAGTTATTTTAGTAAAAGCATATAAGGCAAACTTTTTCTAGAGTTTATTACAGAGCGCTCTTAACATAGAAATATAATCCCCAAATACATATTAGATTAATATTTCACATTTGCTATCTTCACAACAATGCTTTTGTTAAATATAAAACATATGTATCGTTATAAATACAGTTTATATGCTGAATTCATTTAATTTTAAAAAAATATGAAAAAAAAATTAAACACAAAAGAACTTGTTTTAAACTTTGGTTTTCAAGTATAACCCTAGTCCTAATAAGCCCAATTTCCCTAATTATAAGAAACTATATTTTTTATTTTATTTAAATGGTATACGCCCAGTTTTGTTGGGAAAAAATACTAGTGCTGCTAGAGCGATTTTTAAATTTTGGATTTCAGATAAGCCCGGCTTCTATTAGTCTGATTTCACTGATTTTCAAAAACTATTTTTCTTATTTTATTCCAATGGTATATATTGATTGTCCTTCAACATTTTTAATTTTGGTCGCTAGTACTATTTTTTAAAAGTTCGCTTCAACCCCCCCACTCGTTTTTCAGGTATACCCCCGCTCCTAATAGCCACTGCCTTGATTTTCGAAACCTACGTTTATCAATTTACTTTAAAGAAATATATCGACTTTGGTGGAGGAAAAACATAACTTGTGCCGCAAGATTGCTTTTTTAATTATTTTCTTTTTTAAATTCGCTTTGGGTTAATCCCCGCCTCCAATCATTCAATTTTGTCGGTTAACGAACTCGATGAATCGTTTGTTAATTCATGCCGAGTTTCGTTCAGAAAAAAAATAACAATTGGGGCTACTAGATTGTCAACAGACACACCCACACATACGCATGTGTATATATATATATATATATATATATATATATATTTCATTGTCATATTCGGTACCTAGTAGGTAGGATCGATGGAGATTTGAAGAACTTTTTCAAAAATTGTTTCATGGATAAAACCGCAATTCCTTCTGAATTCACTAATAACATAATCCACGAAAGAGCAGTATATATTTATGCTAATTTGACTAGTTTCACTCTGTGTTATGAATATGATTTAAACTTAAGTGCAGAATTCTAAGCTTCTTAAACGCTCTGATGATAAATAAACCTCTTAATTAGCTTTGATAGGTATAAGGAATTCAGGAACAATAAAAAACGCTCTTCTCTAGAAACAACTCCCTTCAATGGTGCTTTTTCTACCTACGATAAGATCTGAACAGCGTCATAACAAAACTTCTTTGGTTGTACAGGAAGAAACTAAAAAAACAGACGTCAACAGTTGTTTAACTGACACGCACTCTAGATATCAATTGGAGAAAAAGAAAACCTTTAGAAATTAACGGCGACTGCGTGATCGAGGAAGTTGTACACCATCATCCAGGCTATTACCTTCAGATACTGCAACATCCGACACGCAACCTCACGTGGCTACTGTCGAGAGGAATCTAGCAAGCTTAAATCTACAATGTGAGGGTGTTAAAACCACTTTTTACACACCTCATACTAAAAGTAGTTCTTTTAGTACAGCGTACAACACTCAGTGCTGTTAACTTTTTATAACACTCCGCTGCTATCAAGAATGCGTTATTTGAGAAGTGCAGGTAGTTGGTAGAATGATAGTCACGTGATCATGAGGCAGACTCGTTGTTGCTAATGAAAACAAACTTAAATATATAGAAATTCAGTATCTATTTCCGGATAGAGACGGAAAATGTAACAGAATGCTACCTTACCCACTTAAAGAGAATATTTGTAGTAAAGCTACTATTTCTACAGTACCAAAACTCAGTTAATGAATTGCTACGTGAGCCTCTGCAAAGTTCAAATCACACAGTTGTTTCGCGGAAAACATTTTCCACCATCCTTGGTGAATTTTTTACTACTGCTTTGCCAAATGCGATCTTTCAACGCTACCATTTGTTTCAGTTGTTTTTGGATTTTAGACTTTTACCCACGCAAAAAATAAATAAAAAAATAACGGAGTTAAGCCCAGAGTCTGTTACCACTCCGCTCAAACTAGTGATTTGGAAACTGACGTTAAAGTAGATGCATAATGTTTGCATAGTGTAACGGTGCTCCATCCTGCTGGAACATGACATCATGAATGATATCGTCTTGAATCAACTGTGGCCCTAGCAAGGAATTAAACAGTCCTTGTTATTTTGTTTTCCCCAAAGAAAAAAGGATATACCCTTATGACTTTGTCATTCGAGCCCACATATTAACTTTTGGTGAATCCCTCTCCGATATCTGAAGTTACTGTGATTTTTCAATTGGCCAGATACGACAGTTGTGCCGGTTGAGGTAGCTTCATTGCAAAAGTGGACATGCTCCATTAAACGTTGTTTTCGATCTGGTCTACTAATTGTGCACACATAGCTGCCCGTGTTGGGTAACCTTCTTCATGAAGGTCATGAAGAATGCCCAGTTCTTTTCGATCAAGAACAGATCCATTGCTTAAAATTTACGGAACAATGCGTATCGCTTTATCGGAAGGTCCTGGTTTGGGGAAATGTCGCTTAAACATTTCTCCGATAATGTTACACAGTATCCTGGGTCATGAAATGCCAAAAATCGATAGTGAATTTGTAGGCACATTGTATTCATGTTTTCTATAGGAATGTACACGTATAGCACCATGGTAAGCTCTGTCATTTTCTATGGCTCTGAGATAACGAACTGGGAGAAAGTGAACCCATTGAAAAACGTCTAAAATGAGCTTCTAAAGCGAATAATTGTAGGAGTAATACAGCTAACTTTGGGTTTTTACGGAATTTGGGCGCTATGAAGGCACTGTGCACTGTAAAATTAGAATAATTAAGTACCAGCTATGCATAATGAAAGGGAACTGCCATGGATGGCCGAGGTCGTTAAGGCGCGGACTCGTAAGCGGGAGATCTGGGGTTCGATTCTCACCAGGACCGTCCTCCCTGACTGTTGTTTTTTTTCCAAATTGTGCTCAGTCGCCATAAATGGCAAATTAAGGGGAAATATACCCTAAACTTAGGCCTGGAACGCTCCCTTCCATTAAAAAAATTCTCCTTTCCCAATTTATCATTTAGTTTCATGTATCATCCGTGTCCACCGCCTGTGATACCTCAGTAGTACAAACGGACATTAAAAACTATTAAAATAAATAAATAATTAAATAATAATAATAATAATAATAATAATAATAATAATAATAATAAAAAAGGATCGCACAACATTGAAGGCTTTATATTACAAACATCATATTAGTAGTTGGCATCAAAGATACTGGGCAGAGATGTGTGTGTGTGTGTGTGTGTGTGTGTGTGTGTGTGTGTGTGTGTGTGTGTGTGTATCACGAGTTCCTCAAAATAGACCAGGTTATCGTGAATTAGATTCAGAGCATGGAAGACGACTGAAATAACAGATGAGGCTGGGAAGATAATGTTTGTTTTTTGTGGAGACAGAGAAAACTGACAGCACATTCTAATGGACTGCCCAGGTACCGAACAGTGGAGGTTGTCTGCTTGGAGCTAAGTTCGCTAAGTAGAAAAGGGACAGGTTAGCATGTTGAGATATGTTTGCACAGGAACACAACTGGCGTGTTTCTGCTCAGATGATAATAATTGAATTTTATTTTAAGTGCAAATTCTTTTTCTAAAAATATCCGTGTAATGAATACGGTCAGAAGACCTATCCAGCGATGTTGTACAAATAATATTTGTACAGAATGAGCTATAAATACACAATAACATGTAAATATCTATTAAAAGTTTTATATGAACGGCCATTAATGTTTTTAAATTTATTTATCTCCCTGCTACTTCCAATTCACATCGCTAAACGTATGCGACATAACGCAACAATAATAAAAAAGTAAGGTAAATAAAATGACCTGGGTTCCTGAAATCATAAAGCAAAAGATATAGAAAAGCAACAGTAACGAGTGGTCCAAAGATTTAAACCGAATTGGGAACAGAACGGAGACTTCAACAAAGCCAGCAAAAGAAATCCACCATGAGTTGGCCGTGAACTTCTGCGTCCCAATGCGGATACACTGCGCATGTCTGATCGTGTTCATCTCATTTTGAAAGTGAGGTACATGCAGCACTCTTCCACATCATTAAACTTACATTATCCGTTTTCCCCAGCACTCGAGACAGAAGAAGGCAAGGAGGAAGAAACGATGACGGTGCCAAAGCCCCATGATGACCAAGACGAGTGGATCCGTTCCATAAAAGATTACGATGAAACTGTACATGTTACACTTGCATTTTATAGATCCAAAATCTCGTAAAATCTCTTAAGAAGACGATGCTAGCATACAACTTTTATTACGAAACACTGGAAAATTTTGCAAACTTTCTTCTATGCACCCTAGTACCTGTCAACTTATTAGGCTACTTAGCTAAAAGTTACCCTTTAGGAAGTTTTATTGCGACATCTTTTGTTACATCTACTGCACTATTACTATTTCAATCAGCATTAAAATTCTTGGTTTTGTCTACAACATAAACTTCTCAACTCGTGGCAATAAACATAAAACTTAAAATTTACAACTAGGACTACACAAGGAGGCAAAAGCACAAAATACAGTCCATTATATGGCGAAGTGGAAAGGGCAATAATGAGTAGATTAGAGTATCCGATACCATACCTTACTCAATTTTCTTTCATTGCATCATTTTATTCTGTATTTCGTTTCTCCATTCTTTCTCCATGTCAATATCATTTACTCAACTATCATGGATCACATTCATAACGTTTCCTTAAAATTCACCGCCACCGCTGGCCGAGGTCGTTAAGGCGCTGACTCGTGAGCAGGAGATCTGGGGTTCGAATCCGTCCTTCGTCAGGACCGTCCTCTGACTGAGGTTTCTTTCCGGGTTTTCCTCAGTCCTCATAAATGACAATTGTAGGGGAGGTGCCCTAAAATTAGGCCTGGAGAGTTTCCTTCCTTAAAAAAAGCCTTTCCCAATATATCATTTCATGTCATGTATCATCAGTGTCCACCGCCTGTGGTGCCTCAGTAGTTAAAGCGGGCGCTAAACACTGTTCATTCATTCCTTAAAATTCAATTGTTTGCGATCCCTGGTAACGATTTACAAAACTTATAGTGGCGCAGCTGGACGGTTTGAGATACAATCGGTCGATGTTGACTCTGCAGAACTAGTTGCTTCAATGCATAAATAAATTTAATCTTACTTCATTGCCGTTTCCATTGTTAATTGTGTTATTTTAGTAACATTCAAGAAACTAAATTTCACATCAAATATAAGTTGAATATAAAGAAAAACTCGCTTAGGATTTATAGGTAAAAGGTTAGTAACAAAAAAATCCACTACCCTCAACGTCCAATAATTCCACAAGTTGTAATGAATGCCGTGAAGTTATGCTCATGGTCTCTGCTGGAAAATCACTAAGCTAAGGGAATGCGCACCGAGTGCTTCGCATAGCTTCGTGTGGTATGCTGGTGTATTCCTGCCGTGGAGAAATGCTATTTTTACATATGCAAGTTGTTCACTCTTCGTGACCTCCATTCCTGACCATTGTTACTCACCAACTGAATTTTGGGACGTGCTGAGACACGCAGTTCTGCTCACATCATCTAGTGGCTTCATTCGAAAGTACGTTCCATGCACTTTCAATCATACATCTTACATTTTTCGTGTTGTCCCTTGTACGCGGAAAAAAAAAAAAAAAAAGGTGCCATGACATATGAGTTACATATCCTTCTTATATCCAATTTTTCATTTACTATGTTGTAGCAATAATATATGGTTGTGCTAGTTTCGGTTGACGTAAATATTGAAAATGTTCAACAATCATTAAATATATTTATAGAACTGTGTTTTATGGTGTGCTGCGGTTTTCAGCAAATCACAGGCTGGATTCTGGCGTCACTTGTTTACAGTTAGTTTGGTTTTTATTTTGAATGGAGAATATCATGTTCATCAGACAAAAAATGTTTCTCCAAATTCTTTGGACTTGGTAGGAATCGCTGATGAGATTCAACAGTAGCAGCCTGGTGTTCGACAGTCAGATTTCGAGACACTTTATCGCCGTATTGTCTCACAAAGAGGAACGAACAGAATGGTTAACTACATCCACATCTGAAGTAGTATTTTCCGTCTTTCAGATACATAACTGCAGGATGCAGTAGTGAATTCGCTCCTCTTCTTTGCCTATGATAATCAATATTTGAGCAACATCACGACCAGCCTCTCTCTTTACAACCGCGGATAATCAGTAGTTATTGGCAAAAATATTTACATTTACACTGACATTCAATTATAAAGCAGTAAGTCTCTCTTTTTCTCTTTCTAATAAGTAACCTCCTCTATTTCTTTAGCTTGCCAAAACAAACAGTCATTATTAGAACCCAGGTTTTTAGGTTTTTATAAGCCCTGAATTAGTTTTCTCAAAATATTAAGAATTTTTTTTTAATTTTTAACACTTTTAGAGTAGCATTTTTGAAAAATTCTCTTAGCTAAAGTAAATTATACATTGAAACAAATATGTGGTACTGTGAAATTACTTTACTTCTATTTTTCATTGTTCTGAAACACAAAGCTACTCGAACACAAAATGTCCAAGTTTTAGGTCAGGGCACTGCATTTTTTTAATTTTTAAAGCGCTAAACTTACAGTTTCCAAGTCTTTATAATTTAATTTTACATTCTGTGGCAAAATTGGGATTGTTGGCGATGCACTATCTAATCAACTAACTTTTAGAAACCTTTCCTTTTGGCATCTTACTGGAAGTTTTGTTTCTTAATAACGCCTTCAGCTTGCTTATAAATAAGAGTTACATCCGACAGTTTAACAAAACATGACTCATATTATGTTAAAATGTCACATTTAGCTAGCAAGGAACAAAGTATTTAAAACCTAAGAATTCGGGCCTAGTTATTCAATACCCGACCCATAAAACATTTGACCACGAGTGTACTATATCTGATGACAACTATGGTTCACATAATCCAATTCAACCTAGGCATTTCAACTCATTGAGCGCCTTAGCCTCCATTGAGGCTTTTCCTCTCCATATCCTTATTCCCAACAGTAGTGCATCTTCCTTTGCGTTCCTTTTGGGCTGGTCTTATGGAATTTATCACCTAATATATTCTTACGTATGTATTTATCTGCCATCCATTTTACATGTGCAGAGCACCCAAGCATTTTGATCTTTATTTCACTATGTTCATCGCTTTGTAAGGATCATATACAGAGTGACCCAATGGAATGTGGCGGTTTTCAGAACCCTCTTGTGGGGTACTCGTATGGAATTAAATAAAAATAAAATTTCAAGGAACAAGTACTACAATGTAATTTATTAATCTGAACTCATTTTTTTAAAAATCACAAGTGACGCAATGGAATATGACGATTTCAGAACGTTGCCGTCTCTAGCGATTTTGCATTACAGTTATGGTATTGGTTGCTATGTAACTATGCAATTTATTCTGTCCATTTAGTAAACAACAGTATTGATAATTGGACGGTTGAAAAACGTGTTTTCGTTGTTGCTACAAGATTTATTGAATCTAAGTCAATCTCCTACGTTTAAAGAAGATTTAGGGTAGAAGTTAACGCGCCAGAAATGCTGGCAACACGGGACTTTCAGATGGATGATAATGATGAAAATGAGTTTTGGTTTCAGCAGGATGCTGCCACAGCTCATAGCGCTCGTGAAACAATGAACACTCTGCGGATCCTGTTTCCTGAACGCGTACTTTTTCGATCTGCTGATGTTGGCTGACCAGCCCGATCTGTCGGCTGCAGAATATTTTAATGGGGATACTTGCAAACTGAAGTGCACTGCTACAGGTCACAGATCACAATTAAAAGAAAACTCGGGGATATTGATCACGTTTTATTGCAGAGAGTTATTGTAAACTTCCCCTGCCGATCACACAAATGCATTTGTTGTCATAGAGCGCACATAAAAAATGTGATTTTTAAAAATAAGTGGAGATAAATAAAGTGCAATTTTTTATTTAATTCTATACAAGTGTCCAACAAAAAGGTTCGGAAAACTGTCATATTCTATTGGGTCACCTGTATTTCTTGTTTCATTTGATTCCCCACCTTCCAGTCTCTTGTATTGGTTTATATATTTCTCAAATAGCTAGCACGTTTTCCGTTGTTAAGAGTAGCGTCCAATGACCACATCCATACATAAAAACAGTCTTAATTTGTGTTTTATATAATTTAATCTTAGATTTTCGACTTTTTTTTTTTTAATTTTTGAATAGATCATGAAAGGGAAGATATGTATTATTCGCGATCATAGTTCTGGCCTTAATTTCTTTGCTGTGATCGTTGTTTTGATCCACAATTGCACCCAGATATTTAAAACCATCCACACATGT
This sequence comes from Metallyticus violacea, assembly GCA_030762175.1. NCBI lineage: Eukaryota > Metazoa > Arthropoda > Insecta > Mantodea > Metallyticidae > Metallyticus > Metallyticus violacea. Next base: position 22,496,760 of record CM060831.1, on the reverse strand, counting down.
TTTACCTCTTCCCGGTGTCCATTTTTTATTATTTTTTTTTTTTTTCCTTTGTGTCATTATGTCCGTTTTTCCTGTTTTTACGTTAAGACTTGTAGTTTAGATAATAGGTATAGACCCATTGAGAATCAGATAATGTGGTAAACAGCGCTCCATTTTTTCAGTTTCGAATTCTTTTGTTGTTCTTTCTTAGCGCGTGAACTTGCGAAGTAGCAGCTTTGTGTATTGTCTTTGTATTCTTCTCCTGTGAGAAGTTGCTAAGTAACGAAAGATTTTACCTGCTAGAGGTGCTGAAACAGAATTAGCTGCTAACCTGCCGGAAGCTTTGAGGATATGAACTTGGGATGGTTACAGTTTTTGTACTTTCTTCAAACAGCCCGCAGCTAATTGGCTACCTGCTAACGAGGGCGTAGTCCCCTCTACATAACTTAATTACCACCACAAAGTAATAGGTGGTCATAATGGCTTGTTGAAAACCAAGGAGGCAAGGATTATTAAGACCCCTTGCAAACAGGGTATTTAACCCCTATAAGGCAGCGATCGCAAAGAACTGCATTATCATCTGAGAATAACAGAGTATTAACATATCGGTTATTGTTGATAGCAAATTATCCAACATAATTTCGGAAAATTTAATTCAGGATATACACCCTTTGACAAAAAAGAAGAAGAGCCATCTTTTGTACTAAAGACGTTGTCTAATGTGTGTTCCGTTAGCTCTGTGGCAGAGTGTGCAGTGATTTCGAGGTTAAGAGCGCATGTTCACCTCCCGGCATGAAGCACTTATTTTAATATACCTTTGTAACATATTATGACAAATTAGTTTCACAATATTGTTTCCACACACATCAAGGTGATTATTTAATACTAAAGCTATTAGAATGTGATTGTTTGAAATCGACAGAACATATTTGGTCACGTTATGTATAAAACGGTTGGTTTTTAAATTGTTCCCCTTTTTGTTTGAAGCCAGCAAGAATGTAATTACTTTTTAAATGTGAAATATTTCTGGATGAATGTACAATAGATGCTGAAATCCACAGACACTTCTGGTAAACAAAAATAAAAACTATGGTCTTATTTTTAAAAAGTGTGTTATTTGTTTTTAAAGATATCCATGACATTTTCAACCAGGTGCATTGTTACCTCCGGTTCTCATATTGTGTTTTGTTCAAGGGCATCCACAGTACATTTTTGTGGGTGAGGCAAGTAATACTTTTTTTTAAGAAGTTCAAGTATATTAATTATACTATATTGTATTGTCATAATGAAGGTCATCGAATATCTTTCTTTTGCATCTTGTAAACGTAATCTTTGTATTTGCCTATCCTTGTGTATACAGATTGCACATATAATTTTTTGACTTTCATTGTCGCTGTGTTTTAGTTTATTTGTTGTCTTTTTATATCTATGTTTATCTATCTCACATTATCTTTTTATACATGGCTAATTTTGTATTGTCAGATTGCTTATCTAATACATTTATTATTGCCTTTTCTAAGCTTCCCGTCTTTTATTAACTTTATATATTTATATATGTGTGTGTGTGTGTGTGTGTGTGTGTGCGCGCGCGCGCACATTTATTTGTCTTCTTATACAGAAAATATCTACAAATTCTTTTTGTAGTTTATTCATACATTACGTTTCTTGCCCATTTAATTTCCTTACCTGTTCTTGTTTTTCTTCATTTTGTACTTTTTTGAATATTTAAAATGTATAAAAAATTAAATATTTAAATGCATATTTATGTACTTTTGCTACTGTGCTTTATTTCTATGTTACGGGAGTCGTTCAAAAAGTAGTCCCCCACAATTTTTTCACAACATATTCATTTGAAATATTTTAAATTGGTGAAATAAATGAATATTTCCTGTACATTATATTTATTTACATAATCTTCGTCAACTTGTTTGGCCTTATGCCAGCGCGGAATAAGTGGACGTAATACTAGCTGGTACCAGCTCTTGTCCTGTGTTCCTATCCATTTTTTCACTGCATCAACTACACTGTTATCATCTTCAAAATGAGTTCCACGCAAAGAATCTGTAAGAGCTCTAAAGAGGTGGGAGTTTGAAGGTGCCAGATTCGAGACAAAAAAAAAAAAAGCCCCCTCAGCATCAAAGCGCTCCAATAATTCCTCTGAATCTTGTGGTCTGCTGTGAAACATCGTAGAACCCGTTTTGAGCACACTTTTGAATACCTTGAGGTCTCGCTAATCACACACACTTCCAACACAGCTCCAGAGTTGTAGAGTCAATTAACAAGTGGCATCATCCGCGCTGCTCAAATGTCTGCAGTGTTGGCTGCGGCAGGACTTCTGGAACGTGACAGATCACTGAGATCAGTTTCTGCACTTCCTGATGTTTTCACTCGCTTAGCCCATCGTACAGCGATGCTCCTATCGACAGCATAGTTCCCATAGACTGAACACAAACGGTTATTGATACTCATCACACTTTCTCCCTCATGAATCAAGAATTCAATTCTACTCTTTGCTTGTGACGAGTGTCTGCAACGGCGCCATTTTAACAGTTCCCTACAGCTCCGCTATCTGGCGGAATGAGTTGAAATTTCGTACACCTGCGGACGAAAGACTAAACTTTAAACCCGTAAATAATGCACTTTAACTGCCGAGAAAAATAAAAGGTGGGCATTATTTTTTGAACGACTCTATAAATATATTTTTATTTAAGTTTTACTATTCTATTCTAAGTAGTTATTCCAGTTGTTTTCGGCTTTTCTGCTGCATTTTCTAGTAGTTAATGTATTTATTTTCCCATTTTGGGTTTATGTTTGTCTGTACTATTTGGTCCTGTTGTTCCTTTCTGTTACCTTTAATTATTGTTTATTAAATTCTTTTGAATTTGCCTATGTCAATATTACCTTATCCAGTTATAATTTGTTTATTCCTTACTTCCTCTTATACATTAAGCCTGTCTTGGCTCATTCAGATCCCATTTCTAGAAACATTTCTTTGTTTATTTGTATTTCTCAGCGACCAAACTAGTATTTTAAGAATACCTACATTCGTCAGTAACTTTGGCCTAAGGCCTATTACGAATACTGACGGGGAATCATTTGAATATAGTTACGCTCAGCATCTATAGATGTCAGAAGGTGGTCAAACCATCGCTTCAAGTGCCATCTAGCGTGATGCTTGGACTTGAAATGGCCGGTAATTTTGTCCAGGGATGTAGTATGGAGCTGTTTAACGTGCCATACATCTAAGAGACGGGACCTACGTCCTTAGCTCCCTCATGGAGGACTTGCGCTCAAGGATTTACGTCTCAGCCCAGTTTTATTCACAAACCATAGATCCTAGCTCGTCATCGCTAGACCACCAAGGCCAATGCTCTTGTATACTTGTTATAAAATGTAAAAGCACCCCGGCTGTTGTGCCGTGGTCTTAGGCTTGTTTGTAAACCAAAAACTATGGCATATCCTTCTGGAAACCAAATGCAGCGATGGTGGTAACGTACTTACCACTCAGGCTGAGTCGAACTGCCTGGCTGACTCCGTTCTTAGGACGAATGTCCGATATCTTTGTCGTTACAAGTTCCTGAATTCATTCAAAGGCTCAAAGACGTTTAAAAAATCCTAAAGTGTAATTTTTGATAATATGAACCCCGACATTGAAGGCTTGGAACCATTAAGAATGCATTTGCTTAGTTTGGCCTCCCCTTTTCCCCTTTTTATTTTTTATTTATTTTCTTCATATACTTTTCAGCATTAAATTATCACAACTTTTGGGTATTACTTTCTGTTTCTTGTAATCTACTGTCACCTATATGTTATCATATTTCATTGTCCTTAGTCTCATTATAACTGTTATATTATTTAACATTTTGTACTTATTTTGTCTATCTTTTCTAGGCTGAATTACATGTTCTTATCTTTACTTCTAAATTTATTTTTTATTTATATAGGTACTATATCAGGCCTATTTCAATTTATATAGTTTAAACTAGCCTATTCTTGGACTTTCAATCATTTATCTTATTTATATATTTTTGAGTTTCTGTTTGTCATTTTTCATTTCTTCGGCATATATTTTCTCGTCAATCTATTTTAGTTTAATTTAGTTTAGTTTGTGTTTATGTTGTCCTATCTTCACTTGTCCAGACTATGTTTTTAGTTCTTAATTATTGCTATTCCTTTTATTTCAATTCTCAATTTTCGAGTTTGTACATCTGATTTTATCCATGTTAACCTTTCTCTTCGTTACTTACTTTTGTGTTTGTTTCACTTGTCTTTAAATTGTATTTTAATTAAATAATTTTTACTTCATTTTGGCCTGTTCTTAGAGTATGCAAAGTATACTTGCTTTTCAGTCTTAAGGTAATTACACCCACAACGGTTTGTTCTTTTTTTCTTATCGTCTGCTTGTTTTTGCCTGATTCCCCTAAAACGTGTAAACAGAAAATGAACAGGACTAGGAACTACTGCTCATCTTTTGCTCATTCACCAGAACTATTCAAAACTACTTTATTTTGTGTTGATCACATTCCATGATATCCTGAATGGTGAATGTTCTGTTATTACATTGTTGTTGGTATGAGTTCTTCCGCAATAGCTTGTTTTAAATATGCTCCAATCACCTCAGTGGAAGTAGAATTTTCTTTTTCTACGATAAAAAATATTTTCTCTGACGGGCGTCTGACTGTGAAGTTGATATCTTAAAAAAAATCATCTTGTTGTTGCTTGTAACCAAGAAAAAGCTTAAGTATGTTAATTGTATAATAAAGAAATTATTAAATATCTTAAATACTTCAAATTACTATTATAATTACATTATTACATGTTTTCAGCTTTTAACTGTCCTTTTTTCCCTGCCTATTTTAGCCAAAATGAATGCCTGAACTTCCGGACTCTGCTTATAATATAGCAAGATGGATGTTGCAGGTTTCATTTACTGTACAGTCATAAAGAAATTTTCCAAAATACTTTCATTTTGGAACGCAAAAGTTCAGTTTATTATTGCGTCTACTGTGTTATACTGTATATCCAATCCTGAATGTAGGTATATTTCATTAGATTATATATGTTTTAGATTATATTCGCAGCCTGCAGTTATATTTTGGCTTACTAAAACATTATTTTTCCATCGTGTGATGTGATTCTGTATGTAGCATATGAACAACTTGTGTTTACGGTTTCATTGACGAGAAAAAACCTAAGTTTAGGAGTTTGTGGTCTGCTGTGAGAGAAAACGTTTAATTATGAATATGAAGCAATTTTATGATGCTTTCCGGATGAACTTAATTGCAGGCTTCGCTCCTATATTTTAGACGCTTAAAACGAGTCTTCTTCCATTATGTCTCAGTTATAGGCCTCCAGCGTTGCGCCTATGCCATCCCAACCATTTGCTTAATAACAACGTTACGCTAGGAAGATTTCCGCGATGTCGTTACAAACTAGAATGCCCTGCACTTGGGTGCCAGAAAGCAAGGTGAAATCCTTCGAGAAAGTGTCCTCAATCTGCAGGTTCCCAGCCGAACAGCAAAAGTGACTTCACCGAGCCTGCTGAATGGAGCAGTGCAGTTACAGCACCTCTACTGAATGTTTTAGGCTTGCTGCCAAAATGATGCACACTCGATGCAATTTATTATGGAAGAAAGTGATAAGAATGGTATTCCAAATTAAGTTTGCTTAACACATCTCATAAAACGAGTTCACCTAAGGCAAAAAATATCCGCTTTATACACGCATATATATTCATATAAGCAGAACGATTGATTTCTATAGGGTGTTACAAGCTAAGTTTTGGAACATTGAGACAGAAAGAGGCATTCTGGAACATTTGATACGAGCTATTAAAATTATTTTATTTTAAGACTAAATATGACAAAGAATAATATTCAGTAGAAATACAGTATGGATAAAAACCAGTCTCTTGCACTTTTTTATATTTACGTTGACGATGCCATTCGGCAGGCAATATAGTTTAACTAAATGTTTTAAGTAGGAAATGCTATTTTAAACACTGTTTTATTTGCAATCAGGTTTTGTTTGGGGAGACCCGAGACCAAATGTAAATGGTTAGCAGTAGATTAAATGAAATCGCTGTCCAATATAATATGAACATAAACGCAACGGAAACAAAAGCGATTGCATTTTTGGGAAAAGACCACTTAAGCTGCAACATTGTTGTAAATGGACAGATTATATAAGAAGTTGATAAGTTTAATTGTTTAGAATATAGTGTGTCTCGGTGTAGGAATAAAGACACTATCATAAAAAGTAATACATTTAATATAACTTGTGCAGTTATCGTACACTGAAAGGTAAAACAAGAAGATGTACACAAATTAAGTTTTACAAGATTATGGCGTCACTTACGGTAGTTAAAATTGGACAATAAGAGCCGGTTTCATTAACAGATGTTAAAAAGTTAACAAGGTGTTAGACTGCTTTAACATTTAAATTAACAAAATTCTATTAATGTCAACTTTAACAACGTGTTAAATTTCATATTAAGATAAGATTAACCTTGTGTTAAAAGTTTAACAACTAATAACAATTTCAAAATGGCGGCCGTAAACACAGCTGTAGATATTGAAATTCCATATTTGGATATATTATATCATTCGAAACAGAAAAAAGACTATCAGATGTAGTGACTTTGACATTTTTGCGCAAAAGGCCAATTTTTATAAAGATACAGAATGTTAAAAACAGTCATTATAGGATTGTAAATGAAATACGAGGGAGGTTATAACACTTTTGTGTCTCTAGTCCTTTTAATACTCCTTGCATGAGCCTTATGTTTTAATTACTCTATGCAACAAAACTAACATTCGGAATGCATTCAAAAGTCTTTCGGTTATAACACGGCCTTCGCGATTCGTGCTATTTACAACACTCTGGAACTTTAACAATGTGTTTACTAACAATATGCTGGTAAGTTTTGTTGGATTGTAGTAGTATTAACATATTGTTAGATATTAACGCAATGCTATCACGCTACAGGTTAGTGCGTTTTTAACATCTGTTGATGAAACCGGCCCTAAGAAAAGGTCCGATAACAGAAGAATCGAAGCGTCAAAGATAAGGGTTGTACGTTCAGTAACAGGATTGGATTCACCATCAGAGATAAACAATGAAGTATAAATATCAGAGAGACATTGCTGTCTGGGTATCATAAAATGAAAGAAATAAAATAAAATAAAGTAAGTAGCTGGTTACCAGCTATTGTTATGTCATTGGTTTCGAGTAAATTGTAATTTTATTTAGTGTAGTGAATTGTTTACTGAATTTAGTGTTTAATTTATTTCATTTTGTTTATAGAAGTATAATTTTAGATTAGGACTTGTAAAATTATTAATTATTTTATCGTTTATTAATTGATTAATAAACAATAAAATTTGGAAATATACGTCCCAGTATAGGTAACAAGGTGCCGGCGGCGGAGAATAGCAGATTTTATTTTAATTTTTATTTTAATTTTAATTTTTTGTCTGGCGATCGGAAGAAGGCAAGTGATAGGAATGTGCTAACTAAATAATTCTCACTATATTCATGCACGCTACTCCCGATAAAAATAAACAGTGTTGTCACATACTCACCAATGGTTAGAAGTCCAGGGACATGCAAAGTGCTCATTCATCTGGCACCATGGGTATCCCATATACATCCGTAAACAGTTCAGCCCGTAGGCAGCAGATGTAGGCATATTTAACTTTATTGATTGAATCAAAAATTTGAAAGATAACCGGTTTATACATACACAAAGGATGATAAATGGCAGACTTCCCAAAATATTATTAAATTACTTGCTATATGTCTATTTCAAAGGAACACACAACATCCTATGTCAAAGATATTACAGTTCATTGCAAATCTTAAATAACCAAGGGTGTATCAATATTCTCTACATTTAACTTTATTTTAAATGAAAGTATATGTGATAATATTTAGAGCGGATGAAGTTATTGTCAGAATGCTGGATAATTTAAGGAAGCATTGCTATGACTACTTGCCTGGGGAAGAGCTAGTGAAAGTAAACTCCTAGCTTTCACAAAACATTTCTCAAATTTCATTCCATATCTGAAATACTTCGCTTTAATGTCATTTATATACCCTAGAGCACAAATTTTGTTTCCGTGGATTTATGGGAAAGTAATTTCAAATCAGCAAACTGATAACGTTAAGCTCACAAAGGATGTTTTAATGTAATCACTAGAACCCGTAGAACTGTTGTGATAGAATAACTCTTTGAAGTATTTGGTACTTTGATAAAAAAAAATACATTTCGATCTCGATGATTACAATCACAGGAGGCTTTGAAATAAATGTAGCCTCTCTGCAGTGTCGCTCTTATTACATTTCAAAACTGTTTCTCCTTCTGATGCACCTCCTATGTACTTCCGCAGCTGCTTCCTTTAGTTTATTTATCATATACTTTAATTAACGCGCAGTTTTTAGGTTGCAGATTTCAAATGTATTTAGTTAAAGTGAAAGTAATGAACTAAATGTTAAATATTTAGTTATACGAACAAAAAATTCAATGTACTTCCGCAGCTATTTTGTTCAATCTTTTCTTTAGTTTCTTATTAGCAGATCCCGGAAGTTCCGGCATTTATTTTTGTTAAATAGGCAGGCAAAAAACCACTTAAAATACTGAAAATGGGCAGTAATATTATTAAAATTTAAAACAGTAATATTACTCATTATTAATGAAAATATGTATATAAGATATTTAATATTTTCTTTATCACACATTTGAAGTACTTCAGCTTACTTTTCTTGGTTACAACAACAAAATGTTTTTCAAGGTATCAACCGTCATAGTCAGCTACTTGTCAGAGAGAACATTTTTCATCATGGAAAAAGAAGTGATCCACTGAAATGATTGGAGCATATTTAAAACAAGCTATTTCGGAAGGACTAATATCAGTTACAATAGAACATTCACCTTTCAAGACATCATGGAAATGTTGATCAAGACAAAGTAAAGTAGTTTTGAATAGTCTTGGCTAATGAGCAAAAGATGTGCAGTGGTTTCTGATCGAGTTCATTTTCTGTTTATGCGTTTATAGCAGAATCAGATCTCTCTTACTTTTCTACTGAACACATTGTAGGTACAGTTTATTGCACAGCTGTACCGCTCTCATCTTTCTCGCTTGCAATTAATTGTTGCATTTATGCAGCTGAGAAGTCCCCCTCCCCCCACAAATTTCCTAGAATTGTCTCGCGCAGATCGGTATAAGGTCATTTGCCATGACTATTCAAAACTACAGTACTTCCCTCATCCTCTCTATTTCCTGGTATTCGTATGTCCGAGGTAACGGTGCGTTCCTTTCACTATTTAAAGAGCTTAAGACCACCTGTTGTGACAATATTCGGATTTTTATTTAAACACACTGCATGTAGCGACACGAACGCCAGGAATGTTAAAGTACAGCCCACAAGCGGGAGACAGTTTTATTACAGTTTTATTATGACTTCAATTATAATGTTTTTGTAATGCCTTGTCCACGAAACATCGTAAATTTTCCAGAAATCAGGTGTCAGAAAAGTGTTTATATATAAAACATTTTTCTCAATAGAAAATGCAGATATCGACTTTTAGATGTAAACAACTCATAATAATAACTTTCTAATAGCAGGAAACCTCCACAAATAACAGCAACAGGAAGTTATTACATCACGTAAATATACAGCTAAAGAATTCCAATAAAATTTACTTTTTTTTTTTTTTGCAGATTTTTTTTTAAAACACTGACGCAATTGCGTTAGATCAGCCCTCATTACTAGAGAAATTCAGATATTATCTAAATTACGTGCAACTAGATGGTAGCACCTGGTAGGTTAAAAGCGGTGGAACTAATCGATACTTGTATTTCACCAGACAGTATCGGCTATTACAGTCTACTAAGTTTCAGAGTTCGTAAATCATGATGCACAATGATTCGTTAAGAAGTCACGGCCCGATGGATTCCGTGCCGCAATTGTTTTATTTTCACCGCGTCCGATAGCTCGTAGACTATTAACACTTTTCAGGTGAACAATGAGGCTTAAGCGTTTCAGCGCCTTTCATGTGCATCGAGAAATCGATTGGTTGAGGAAATCGATTAGCTGCCTGATCGGCTGATAAATGTGCTCACGTTTCGAGGCGTGGAAGCAGATACAAACGCATTTAGAAATAATATCATGTAGCTTATTCTTGTATAACATAACACAATTTCCTTTATAAATATGAATATAAAACCTATAAGCGAGAACAACGAAATCCAAACCGCGAGTTTTCATGTTTTATTTACATGTTAAGGCAATCAAAGCTTTTACCGTTAAGTGATTTCATTGTTGTGTTTACCTGTATTCTATCCAACGAGCGGGGTGAAGCAGCCGGTTATGCTTGCAACAAGCACTCGGGATGTCCGTGAATCATTTCATATGGGGGAAGCCATCTTTACATGTTATTTTTTGGTTGTTTCCGCTGGTAACGTAGGTAAATGCTGGGACAGACATTGGCATGCGTAAATAAACAATAGAAATGAAAATGTTCTCTTTCCAAAGTGTACTAAAAGGTGAAGAGATCGCAATATTTTTATTAGCTCTAGCTTTCGAGGCATGTTACATTCCACTTTTTTTTCTGATTTTTCATTCTATAGCATCAGTTACAAGGTCATGGTGGACTGGTGCCCAGGACAAAGTCCCTGTCCAGGTGGTCTGCCGGCGTCTGGAACTTTACCATCTGTGAAAATGTTAGTGATCGCCCAAAGTCCTCCAAACCAGCTCTGAAATGCAACTATGCAGAATTCAGAGACCATTCTGCATGATTATTGTAATTATTATTATTATTATTATTATTATTATTATTATTATTATTATTATTATTATTGTTGTTGTTGTTGTTGACTATGAATAAATCCCTACTGTTTGAATACTGTTGAACCTGGTTCCGTTAGGGATGATGCTGATAACAACAACAACAATAATAATAATAATAATAATAATAATAATAATAATAATAATAATAATAGCAATAAATTAAGGAGGCGAGAATGTGGGGAAACAATTGTTGTAGGGCAATGAAAATTTAAAGTGAGGTGTAACTTTGAACATAATACTTATAAATTAATACCTAAGCTGTTTTTGATCAAAGTTGCACAAGTTGGAAATTTCCATAGACGGAGACGGCTGTTGGTCACGTCCTTGATCTCTTATCGAGACAAAAAAATAGCTCTTTATTTTTATATAGTTACATTTATATAATTTATAATCGAAAAATAATCTGACATTGATAAATAATGGAAAAAGGTGCCTATAGTGCATTTTTAATTTCATTTAGGACATGTCAAATTTCAGCAAGAGCGGCACATGTCTCTGATCACATTAGAACGTAGAAATAGTAGACAGTTCATGTTTCCCATAAAAAATATGTTTTATGTAATAAGTACTGTAAGGTTCGCTAATCATTGATGTAACATATTAGTTGTCTGTTTTGTCACATGTGCAAAACTAAGATGCTATGTGAACGTTAAATTTGTAGAGCACATCAGCACACTATATGAGAGCTGCTTGAATGAAACCCGAGCTGGATATGCTGATACAAGCCGAGATTCGATACCAGATAGGGGGTCTCCTAATACATGCGTCTTGACTGTAGTACGCTCATCATTCTCACAGGTGAAGGGGATAGTTTCCCAGTAGTTCAATGTAAGTGACAACGTTGGTATTTCGTAGTAATACCAGGGCTGTTCAATACAAAATATTTTTTTTTTGACAACATCATCCTCATAGTTTTGATATTTCTCAAAGTAGTCCCAAATGGATGCAATGCACCTGTCCCAGTGTTTCTGTCGTTTTCAAAGACATGCTGGAAACCACTTTTGACAGGTGCTTCAGAATCGCATCCCCGTTCCTCACCACTGCTTCTGATGATGGGAAATGTCTCCCATGAAGATGTTTCTCTATTTGGGGAAAAGGAAAATATCACAAGGGATTCAATCTGAACTATAGGGAGGGTGGGGGGCACACTTTATACTGTTTTTGTAACCTATTCAGCTACAACACTTGCGATTTGTGGCTTTGCATTCATCTTGTTGCACGGAATTATGTCTTTTCCATAAACCACTAATGAATGTCGAAAATTGAGATGACCATAACTGGCTCAGTAGGAGCAACGACTTGCTGTTTTTGGTGTTGATGACGATGAAGTATTCCACACGGATGGAAAGGTGTAGTCATGTTTCGTCAGCAGTGATTACCTGTGAAAGAAACTGCTCATCTTCAACTATATACTGCTGCCTTGGAATCCACAAACACGTTTCATGTGCAACTTTCCAGTAACCAACTCGACATTCCTATCTCACAATGACATCGGCGGTGTTAATATTTTCCTTCCTTAGAGAAAAAAAACCAGAGTTTCGGATCCACATTATATTGCTATTGATTACCTCCCTTCTTTAAACATTTTAAAACATTTTCGATCTGCGCTAAAGGAAAGAAACTCTGCATGACTTCCTGTAACATTGCATGGGCCCCAGTTGAAGGTTTGTTGAAACAAAAGTAGAATTTCAGAGCAGCATATTGTTCGTCGTGTGTCACTCCACTTTGCTGCATGTGGAACTGAACATGTCTCAACTTGCACACTGAAACAGTCAGGAAGTCGGTCCTGGTAGTGTAGTGGTAACCATACTTGCCTCCTAAACCCAAGATCGCGAGCTCAATCCCCGGCTAGAGTTCATGGATTTTTCGGGCGTAAAAATCCTAAGTATGGCTTCCTTCGGAAGGGAAGTAAAGCCGTGGGTTCCGTGTCGTACATTTACGGATCATCAAAGAACCTCAAGCCTAAAAGAAAGGGCCTCTGAGCAAAATTTATCAGCCGTTTCACGCTCTGGATTGAATGGGACGCTGATGACCTGAGATATTAAAGAGCGTCCGTTAAAAAATATAAAATCAACAACAGTCGGAACCGGAAGTAACAACAATGAAACTAGTGTCATATGCACATTAAGCATTAAGGTAAAAAAAAAAATATTGTAACGTTAAGTTGTAGGGCTAGAAATTATACTTGTAACATCTTATGATCATTCTTTATTGACAAATCCTCGTGTGCTGAATACTTTTCAGAGACTATCTATCCACTGGCACATTGTCATATTTGTGGGTTTGTACATGTGAAATGTCTTAACTTTTTGCAGGACTTCTGAATTTAAATGTTCCTAAAGCATATAATGCATCTAGTCGCTTTAAAAGTACTTTTGTACATTTTATTATCTTGTTATCATCTCAGGGAGGAAAAGAGAGCAAATACAGTCAAGGTTGCTCCATGGGTGAAAAGAATTGTTTGTCAAAGAGTAAAGAAGCAGTTCGTGTCAGGAACAAACAGCACAGCGGTTAAGATCACTGCAACAGGTTGCCAGATTGTATCGCGCCAAAGAATGCCCCAAGCATCTAAGCGCCACTTAATAAAGGTAGGCAAAAAAGCGATAAGATGCAAGAGCGTTATCGATCGTTTGTAGTACATCTGCTTTAATCTTCCCGACTCCATTTATCAGCGCTACTTAGAGCTTCCTCTGATCATCGGGCTGTCGGCTGGAGCATTACTGATCGCGAGGATAATGGGCTTATCTCACAATACATATAATCTCGCTAAGTGCTCGACAAAAGGGTTAACAAACTGGCCCGTGTTTCACACGTTAACCTTAGCGATTGTTTGCTATGATAAGGAACTGTAACATCTGCCGGTTGCTTGGGCAACCACTGACAAGAAATTAGAGATAGGCGAAGTTGAGGGCTCATTGATTCCAACGTCCTTTGCTGTAGTTTAGTAGGCGAACAGTATTCAAACACAGAAGACTGAGATTCGTTTCCGCCGACAAGTTGTGTGTTGCGTTGTCTCTGAGTTCTTTAATACCAGGCTTTCCGCAGCACTAATTTTCGGAGATTTATTTCATTGAAATGCTTTGTTTATTTTAAGTCGGGATGAAAAATTGTAGTAATGGTCTCAATTCGAACTTTGTTCACCAATGTCGATGTTGATGTTACTGCAGGAATTAAGCATGAAATTCTTTCTTACAGTACTTTTCGATTTTTTTTTTCATATAACAATTATGAATAAATATTCTTTGTTCAAGGTATTTTGCCTGTGATAGCGGAACTTTTTACTCCAGTCTTAACAGGAATCGTGCGTGCTTTGAAGGTTAACTGGTTTGCACTAGTGTGTGCATGGTGGAATAAGAGCACTGTATTTCTGCTTGCGGTCTGGCGACATTATGTCTCAGACAAATTTCTTAAGAATCACGTGCTGAAATGCAATCTGAAGCAGGTAGTTTCGAATGTAGTAGCGCATTTGTTTCTAGCTCGTTTTTCATTTTTCTCGGATATGGAAGAGCCACACTCCGTCTACAAAACAGTCTGAGTTCAGAGTCTAATATTTGGTAAACATGTTTGTGTGATCTGTTAAGCTATGCAATCACAAACAATTTATTTCAACATTATGTTCTTGCGCAGAAATTTAAATTTAAATTTGCTAACTTAATGCATGATATTTTTACACGTGTTACCAGTTTTAATTTTGTCATTTCCGGTTCCCATCTGTGATAGAGAGGGGTGTAAGTTAAGACATGTTCAGTTCCGCCTACAACAAAATAGAGTTGACACGCAACGAACAATATTTTTGTAATTCATTTGTTATTACTATGCAATACATATTTTGATTGTGACTAGGCATTCAGCCCAGGCTCTTATCCAGATACATTCAATACACAATTCAGTCTATATATAAGTGTAATTGTTTCTTAAAAATTACCAAATCACTAAATGCTTTATTATTAATATTTTGTCAAGTGATCGCTTCCCAATTCCAAATCCCATTTGGAATTCTGAGTGTACAACGAACAATATACTGCTCTACACTTCTACTTTCGTCTCAGCTGAGATATATGGAATGTTACAGAAGGCCTATGGAGAGTTTATCTTCCCATTATCACTGTTGGAAGATGATTTAAACATTTTAAAGAGGGGAGGCATTCAAAGGAAGGTGGACTTGGTGCTCAGTTTGTGCTGTAACGAAAGAAAACATTAACACCCTGCGGTCACTGCGAGAGAGGATCTTCCAATTAATAACATTTTCAGAAATTCTGAAAAGTTCGCTGCATGCCACCCACCCAATTTGCACATGAGACGCGTTTGTGCACAGTTGCTGATTTCCGAACAAAAAGCTGTTCGCTTGCAGTTGAAGATGATGTTACAGAAAAATGCGGAGTTTTTTTTTTTCAAAGGTAATCACTGCTGATGAAACATGGCAACACCATGTCGATCCTGAGAGCAAACAGCAACGCTCTGTGTGTTAACGCACACAGAAGTGGTTGCTTCTGCTGGGAAAGTTTTGGTCACCTCATTTTTCGATATTCAAGGAACAGTTTACCAGCACACACCAAAGATGTGCTGAAAACTCTGAATGGGCATATCACACGCTAAAGGCCACATTTCTATGCAACAACCTGGATGCTGAACTACAATAACTAACTGCCGCACATCGCAAATGTTGTTGCTGAACATCTCACAAAAATCAATGTGAATCCACTCTCTCTGTAGTTCATATTTTAGCCCCATGTGACGTTTACCTTTTCCTCAAATTGAAGAAACACCTTCGTGGGAGGAATTTTCCACCATCAGAAGCAGTGGTGAAGGCTGTGGAAGCGACTCTGTAAAACCTATCAAAAATGGTTTCCAGCATGTCTTTGAAGAATGGCAGAAACTTTGGAGCATACAACGGGAGAAACTTTTAGGAAAAAAACATTAAAATTGTGAGGATAAGTAAAGATATGTTGTCAAAAAATTATTTTGACTATTTCACTTGTGTGATATCTAAAACGGACCAATGAAATTAAATAAAAATGTTAATTTTGATCAGTCACAGCCCAATATCGCAGTGAAATTGTCGTAAAGTTTTATCAAATCCGTTTATCACGCGACGTTATTTGTCTTGTGGTCAGTGTAGCCAACTCTATATCTCTACTATATAATTCTTGAACACGCATTCACTGATCTTTTCTATTTTCAGTAGTTGTACATTTAACCAGCCTATGTTTATTCACTCAAGCAATTGTTTTTGCGTATTCAACCAAACAGTCTGAAATCATTTTGTAAATTATGTAACACCGCCTGCCTTAGCAACCATAAATCTTAATAAACATTTTGTTCAGAATGGTAAAATGTTATCTCTGTTTAGTTTTTCTCAGTTGGTATTAGTAAATCGAACGGTATGGATTGTAATATTTGACTTTCGTCTCTTTCGTTCTCACGGTTTCTGAATAGGCGGGTATTCATAAGTAAGTATAACATTTTACACAATTGTTGATGTTCTGTGCGCAAATTTCAAATGTATATTACTTTTGGACTATTCATGAAATAATCCTAAACCCGTATTTGACTCCTCTCTATTGGTATTACTAACAATCGACATTCGTCTGTTGCTAGATGGCTTGAAAAGGTTAAGTGTTCATAATACAAATGTACAATTATTACAAGCCAAGTTTAAGGAAATTATATTTAAATTATTATTTTATTCATTAAATGGTCCTAATAAATATCACTCGAGGGTCTGATTTATCCGCCTTCCGGATACATTTATCCGCAATCTCAGATATTACTTATGATGATTTTATTGATCAATCTTCATACTTAGTTGTTTTCAATCAGTTGTTATTTTGAATCGAGAAATAATGTTTCATAGTCTGTCTTTAATGTATAATTTGGGTGAAGTTTGAAACTATTTTTATTTGAGACGTGTGATTTTTAGAAATGACCAAATGTGTAAAAATAGTTTTACTGCTGTGAAAAAATTTTATAACACCAGCAATAATTGTAAAGATGTCTCATAATGAAAAATACTCTCATGAATAAGAGAATTCAGATCTATATGTTTGTGTGTAATTTATAAAATTAGTAATGTGACAAGTATATACAAGTATCGAGTTTCGATATTAAAAAGTATGAAATTTGCTATCGACCAACTCTAATAACAACATATACTGTTAACATGTTTTATTGTACCCAGTTTCTGAGACGACAAAATAATACAACTACAGCTTTACTTGCTGTATAAGGAAAGAAAGATTTAGTCCACTTGTGCAGCAAATGCTTTGCTATACGAGCAGTCACTTTCGCTAATGGACGGTGGTAAAAAAAGGTCTCTTTTCCCATATTGCGTTAAATACGTCTATGCTTTCTAAAGCGATGGGGAAGGGGTAAGCAGATCGCTTCTCTATGCTGGGAAAGTAGGCTAATAATGAAGCAGCGGTAATGGTGATCCTTATATGTGCTTCAGAGAGAGAGCAAACCAAAAAAATAAATGGTAAGGAACAAAAGCGCTGCAAAGTGTTGCGGTGAACCGCCCGCCATATTCTGACCCACTTCTCGGCGAAATTGAGATTTACAGTGTCTGGAGAGTTGCTTGTCCACGTGTAATTATTGTTAGAGCATTTGAGCACCAGTTTTTGTAGCATACACGGCCTTTCCACATACATAAAATAAAAATTACGTAATTAATCTTTAAACATACAAAAATAAATATTAATCACATCGTTTCCGTCATTTTTATTTGTGTTTGCAGATAAAATAATAAATCACTAATTTTGTGTGCATAAATGTTACCCTGTCATCAATTTCAAGGGTTCCCACAATCTTTTATCATCTTTACCTCTTCTGATATAATTGTGAGCCAGTTCTTTTTATGGAATAATGCTTATTACGAAATGCCAACTAAAGAGTGGAAATTAATAATTAATAATTTCACCAGAACAAATAATAAAATAACGATAAATTTAGAAAATGTCTCCAGAGCGTACAATGAACATTTCTAAGATCTTGTTAAAAGGTTATTCTTGACTATGATCACCCATAAGTAAATGAGTACGAAAAACAAAAAATACATGTAATGGAAATTTAAATTAAATATTCCTGTGAGCTTATAAGTCACGCTTTGGTATCTCTTAACCGGATTTACTTGTGCCTAATGTGTTCCCTCTTCATCACGGTTTGTTTGTAGACCGTAAAGGGATATTGCCATACGGGCAGGGATCGTAGTCACCGGAGGATTGTTGGAACCTTTGACTGTCACCGGCGAGACACCTTGGTTACTTGTTTCGTCTTTAGGTAATATTTCCATGTGAGCGATGCCTCCTTGCCGGGATTAGCTTCTAAATTTATAAAGGCAGAGCCTCTTCGAATTAATCAGTGACCCAGGTATTAGGTATTTCGAATTTGCAATATTTTCTTAATTGTCAACTCTAAATTCAATTAATTTATTCAGGGATTTTGCGAATTTTGGAGCTCTTGAACCTTTGTATTTGTACTATAGAATAATTTGATGGCGAAGTTATGTTAATTTTAATATGTTCAACGATAAAAATTTCTTGTTGTTTAGATATTTTTTTTCCACTTTAACGGCACCCATGTCCTTGTTATTTACATACTTTAATTGCTAAATTGTTATAATAAATATAAAATAATAGTATTTTGTTGTTTTTCTTGCTAAACTGAGCAAACAGGGTTTCCCTCGGTCCGGTTCTGGGGATTTTCATGTTGTTGCAAGTCTCCAAATTTGTACTCTATTAAAAATAAAACAAAGGGCAAGCATTATTACGATCATATGTTTATATGGATATTTTTCTTGCTTTTGCCTTCTGTATTCAGTTTCTAACAATGAAGCAACTTTCTAAATATTGTCTTTGCCTATATTAGATTCCTCTTGCTGAAAGTGAACATTTGACTGAAAATTTTTGTCAAATTCTTACTTCAAAGCATAGCTTTTCTTAAGGTTTTGAAAAAAATGCCCAGAATTCGGTTGCTATGATGAAATGTTATACACAAAACAAATTCTATTCACCACTTTTTAAAAATGTTTATACTACTGTACTGTTGAAGGTTCTGTTAGTACCTGCACATAATAAACAACACATAGCAGAAATACAATAATTTTCTGCATATAAATTTTGAGACAAAGCCCCGAATAGTTCCAAGAAATGAGTACTTTGATAATTTTTGTAATATAATTGCGAAAAGTAGTTAGGCTACACCAGAAATCGGTAATCTTACTCTTAAATACGAGGGTCATTTGAAAAGTTCTTAAAGCGATGCACAAAATGAAGGCATAGCTTTTTGAAAGTATTCTTATTTTTCAACATAGGTATTCTTAACATTAATATACTTTGTCCAGAGATCCTTCAAAGTCTTCATCGCATCACGAGAGAGAGATTCTTCCAGTCGTACAAAACATGCCTCAACAGATGATTTAAGCTCTTCGTGGAATAGAGTTTTCTTTTCGGCCAAGGAATTTTCTTAGCTTAGGGAAAAGATGGAAGTTCGAGGGAGCGAAATCAGGGGAATAAGGCGATTGTGATAGCAAATCATATTCAAATTCATTCATTTTCGCCATTGTAACGATCATGTAAGGGTGGGGGCAAGCATTGTCTTAATGCAAAATTACTTTTTTCGTAGATAAACCCGGCCTTTTCTCCCACATTTTGGCTTCAAACGTTTAGCATAATAGGCTCCAGTGATAGATGTTCCAATGGGAATATAATCGTTTAGCAGTACATCCACGCATATAAGAAAACCAACGCCATTGTCTTATCGGCCGATTTCATACACTTAGCCTTCTTTGAAGGTGGTGAATCATGTTTCTTCCATTGTTTGGACCGCTGTTTTATGTTTGTCGTAAGTTGTTTTTGATTTATGCCATTCTTTACCAAGTATTTAATGAATGGTGTTCAATATTTGTCATTTTTCCAGTTTGCATACGTCTGCACACAACAAACAGCTATGACTAATACGATTCTTGACCAATCCATGCATTATTACGCAAGTGTTTCTAAGTAAGATGGCTGGCTTTGATAACAGAATTACTTTGGAAATACCGCTGCAATTTCTGGGTCAATTCAAGAACTTTTCAAATGACCTCTAAATAATTATCAATTTGCAATTTAAAAGCGTTATGTTATGTCCATCTGTCATGCGCTGTGAGGTCAAAATATGGCGGCCAGCATTCGCCTGAGTATCTAAGATTGAAGATGCTTGGCAAATGTCTATAATTATAAGATGTTTTAAACTGTGGTATCGTGTGGGAACTTTTCTTTTATGTTCAGTAGATGATAAAAAAATTTCAATTTTCTTTTTGCTAAGAAGGATTTTCATTAAAATATTTTTATTTTGTTGTAAGAAGATAATTAAAAATTAGCGGGTTAATAACGAAATTATCAATATTACGCAAAAATATATTAACAGGTTCACGAAAAATGAAGATGTAAACATTACTCATAGTATAAAGTGCATCCCCTATGCACAGCGTTAAAACAATTTGCATTACCCTAGTTGAGGTTTTCAAATGTAATCTTTTCGTTTCCCCCCCCCCCTTTGCTGTATTTATTAGTACACAAGACGAGGTACTGTAAATATGGACATCAATGTTTAACCTATAGTAAATGTTTCTGTGAAGCGAGTTATTTCTGCATATGAAAGCTAGTACCAATCTCATATTAATTCTCACAATTAGTTACTGCACAGAAGTTAACATCAAAGGAAACGCTAAAAACAATGCCCACGAGTGCTATATTCCGCATAACTAATTAGTGTATTCAGGAACTAATTGCATTTTGTCTTATTTGGTTTCCAGAGAATTTATCCTCTATATTAGCCTCCTCTTTATGTGTCAAAACTACCTGCATGTAATAGAATAATCATAGCAGTAAGGAACAAACGTTCCTAATTAAAATTGTTAACATCTTCGAATTAGTACCGTGCTGTCCATCTCAAATCTACCATTTCAACCTGCTGCATTCTAACGGGCGTGTGGCGAGCGTTTGTTTGCTGGGGAGAACTGACCGCTCCCTAACGGGTTTGAAATGGACACCACTGTACTTTGGTAATACTATTATATTTATAGCCATATTTATTTAGTTTCTACTACTGTTAAGAATCTCTGGGGTGGAATATTTAAAAATTTGTGTTTTCATCATCATTTCAATTTTTTACCTAAACTGAACGATATTAAAACATGATTAAAATTGTTAAATAAATTCTTTAGGCCTACTTTTTTAAACTAATTGTTACTTTGAACTTTTGATATAAGTCAACGTTTTTCACCCTTATTGACATTTAAAATAGTTTTGTAATTATTAAATGTAAACATTTAAATTATTCGAAGAATTTAACGCCGAAAAAGTGTACATACAGATTTCGATGGCTGTTCACAAAGAACTGTGATAGTTTTTTGACCAGAATTTTCCCCACCCTTCATAATTTTTATTAGTCCCCGTTGTATATAATCCCCCTGTCCAAGCCTTTCTGCCAGTCTTCAAAGACATGTTGAATTTTTTTTTTTTTTTTTTTTTTATAGTTCCTTCAGAATTACCTCGGCAGTCTTCGCTACTGCTCCAGATGATAGAAAAAGCCTCAGGCCTTTCTTCAATTTGGAAAAATGGATGGAGTCACTGGGACTAAATCGGAATAATTGGGGGGATGAAGGATATACTTCACACTGGTTTTGTGATATATTCAGAACGACATTTTCGCTGTGCAGCATCCAGCCTGTTGCAAGGAAATGTGGCCTTTTGCTTGTGACATGGCATCAGGACATCTCATTACAGTTGAGTGTGCAGGTGCAACATGCTGGTAAACCATTCCTTGAATATCAAAAAATGCGATGCTCATAACTTTCCCAGCAGAATCAGCCGCTTTTGCTTTGCTTTGTTTGTTTGTTTGTTTTTTTAATGATGATGTAAATGTCCACACAGAACTTTGCTGTTTACTCTCAGAATTGAAATGACGTACCTGTCTTTCATCAGCAGTGATTATCTTTAAAAGAAACTCCGCATCTTCCTGTAACATCATCTTCAACCGCATGCAATGTTTCACAAAAGTCTATATTTATACAGTGACATAACTGACAAAAAATAATTAGCACACAGTTTTAATAGTGTTTAAGGCCCCTTTTAACTACACTGATGATACATGAGATGAAATATTGGAAAGGATTTTTTTTTTAATGTAGAAAACGTCCCAGGCCTAAGTTTAGGGTACCTCGCCAGCATTTGCCAAATATGAGGACTGAGGAAAACCTGGAACTTCGTCAGTCAAGGAGGGTGGTCCCGGTGGGATTCGACCCCAGACCTCCTGCTCATGAGTCCGCACCTTAACGACCTCAGTCACCCGCTTACACACAGTAAAAATACCCAAAACGCACTAACACTGACAAAGCCTCCGTGAAACTAACTGCAAGCTACTTGCTCTGCCGCCCCGCATTACATTAATTTGTATTATATGCCAGTTTTGAAAATATCTGAAACAAAATATCACCTTTATATGTTTCCTCCTGTGTTATATTATCTGAAATATTTAATTACTACGTTCGAGACCAGAGCATAACTCTTAAACTAATTGTTATGGGTCATTAGCTTTAAACGAACAGGATATGGGAGCGTTTAATGGATATCAGGCTGCCTTATGAATAATGTCTAGGTCATTCAAATCTATATTCTATCCGGCAGCGTTTATCTCTGATATTAATTTTCGTCCAATTTTTTTGTATTAGCACCTGTCGTCATATTTTTCAAATTCGTATATTAGTCAAGTAAATTACTCTAATCTGTAAAATCTCAAGTTATCAAGTGTGTGTTGTGCAAAAGCTGTAGGTTAAGGAATATATAAAACTAATACTAACTTGTAAGTTGTATCGTAATGGAAAATTTCAACAAATAAGATAAAATCTGGTACAGGGTGATATCGTGGTACCTTAAGCCAGAGTACAGGTTCTCGACCCGGGAGAAAACAACTTTTTACTTGCTGTGAGGAGAAAGAGTACAATATGCTTTAGGGTCTCTCATGTGCTTTTTTTCCCTCCCATTTAAATTTTTTTCAATTCATGATAATTACTTCCTATGTGCCACCCTTTTAATACCATCTTGGCGAATTCAATTTCATTCCATTGCTGAATTTTTTATTATCTATTTCCTCTTTGAACGCACAGCATTCCAACCGAAAATCATCTTCTGTATTTTGCAGGTTGTTTCCTTTTATTGTATTCATACCTTTGAACCGCATCATTTTTCTTCAATTACTTATTTAATAATATTATGCAATACATGCAAAAGGAACGTATAGTACATAAGACGAAATAATTAAACTTTTTGATTTACTTGCACTGTACAATACTTTTTCAACACCTACTTATAAAGCAACACGGTTAAAAAAATAAATACATTTTATAACCTTTTTGTTTAATATTTAAAACTCGTTGGTATTTGCTTGAGTCCGCCCATATATCTTATATATTTTATTTTTGTTTTAAAAAATACACTTACCAATTACATAAGTACTTTTGAATATATATAAAATGAGCCTTTAGAAGGGGAAAATTGCATATTTTGGGAAGCTAACGCCATTTTATAATTTATTTTCTTACCGAAATAATATTAGTAGATGTATCTTTACTGTTAAAATTCTACATACACATTACAAATATATTTTATTTTTTGGTCGTAAACCGTACATGCTTAAGGATGATACACAATTAGAAAGAGGAACAACTAGTAATAAAAATAAGACAATATTAATAAAAAAGTATTTTTAATG
The DNA here is from genome assembly GCA_030762175.1 of Metallyticus violacea. Classification (NCBI taxonomy): domain Eukaryota; kingdom Metazoa; phylum Arthropoda; class Insecta; order Mantodea; family Metallyticidae; genus Metallyticus; species Metallyticus violacea. The sequence goes on along the minus strand of CM060831.1, from coordinate 22,473,180 downwards.
CGAAGAACGGTAGTAACATGTAATTTGCTAGGATTACTGCCAGTTTTTGTGGGCATGAATTTGCAGCTAAACGTCATTTATATTATTGCATTTTTTCTTTTATTTCCATGATTGTCGTTTGAGATGTGGTCGTAAAGATTTCTTAGTAACATGGTATACAGAACAAGGTCACGTCTGGTACTCCCTAATTTTCCATGTAGTTTACACTTGGAAACACAGATAAAATATGGGCGATTTACGTTCTGCTTCATAGCTCAAAAGAAACAACGCAACATCTATTCGTTTCATCTGTAACGCTAACTGTAAGCAGTGTAACCATGAAGTGTATTGATACTTAACAGATCTTTCTGTCAGGTAGAACCAGTCCTATTAGAGTTTGTAGTTAAGTGTTTTGAATTTTCATGGTTGGTTGCACTGGTCGTGTTATTTTAGAACTTCGTGTTAACCAACACTTCTTTGAATTTAAATGGGAACATTAAAAGTTATTTGTTCTACAATTTCTTTCGTTATTTACGTGCACGTTTATTGACGTCATGTATTCACTGTGTTTCATCTTTTTTTCCAAACAGACATGGCTCGGAAATGTTAGTGTTATTGGCCGTATGTAATACAGATATTATTAATGACATTTGTGTTCTTCGTCACACTGAAGGAATATTTTGCTAGCTTAAAATAATAGCATTATTTTCTATCGAGTTACATTACTACGATACAAAACAAAAGAACGAGGAAGAAACACTAAAATTATGGAAAAAAGTCATTTTGTGTATACAGTGATGGAATTTAAAGAAATTACAATAATTTTACAATAAATTGCAGGACGGATGATTGCAGGATGAGAGAAGTTACTATTTCCGCAACGGTTAAGAATCTCAGAATCATTGTGGCCTGAAAAACAGCGAAGAAAGTCATATATATTTTACTACTTTGAGAAATTATATCAACCTCTAATCACTGAACATAATCATCCTATAAAGAAGTTAAAAATGACATTGAGGTGTATTGAAATTTACTTCCTGTAATACTGGGAACGTTGGCTATTTCATAGAAGCTACCACGACAATCTGAAATTTCCATTAGCATAGAATCATAGCACGGGTTATTTTCAACTGGAGGGTGGCGAGGTAATTAAGCTGTGGAATTGTGAGCATGAGGTCTGAGATTCAATTTCCACCAGGACCGTCCTCCTTGACTGAGGTTTTTTCCAGATTTTCTTTAGTTCCCATTGATAGCAAATGCGGGTAGGTGCCCTAAACTTACGCCTGGAGCGCTTCCTTCTTTAAAAAAAAATCCTTTCCCAGTTTATTGTGTCATCATCAATGTCTACAGTTGTAATGCCTCAGTAGTTAAAACAGCCGTTAAATAAAACTATGCAGGGTTCATCCAATTAAACTCGCAATCTTGAGTAATTAGCTTTATGCGGCAATTTTTAAAGTGTGAAAATCTGGTGTCGTTGTTGGTAGAGTCGCAAGCAAAATTTGCTGAAAATGGCGCCAAAATTGCAGCGTTATGGCAAGGGTACATTGTTGAACTTAGGCTGATTGTAATCTATCAAGTGATAGTAAGGCACTGTGAACAGAAGGATCTTAGCACTTGTAAGTCGTATGTGGAGTCGTATACTCAACTCTATAGGAATGATACTGAAGCCCCAAAGTGCAGGAAACATTTAATAATGAATTAAATAAAATAAAAGACGAACTGCAGAAGTAGTAACTCAAGAAATACATCAATATACAAATCGTACTTTTTTTTTTTTTTTGAGCATACAGTCGATTCTGTTGCTAATATAAGTGCCATACTAGTCCCTTTTTTAAGAGAATTAACCTATGGGGAGCATGATCACGCATTTTTTCAACAGGACTCACAAGAGTTATTAATAGGGAGTTGTGGTCCATTCGGTGTCCCGATTTAACAATGTAGGATTATTATCTCTGGGACAAATTAAAAATGCCATATACAAGGCGAATCCTCACACCGTACAAGAAATCAAAATAATATTCGTCAGGAAATTGTTCGGATTTCTAAAATTGAACTACAGTGAGTGATAAATAATTTCCTAAAGAGAAGCTAAAATTGTGTGGAGAATAAAGGCAGGCAGCTTTAATTCCTCGTTTGATAATTTGGTAAGTAATGAGCCTATTAAATTGGTTTGTGTATTGTTTTACCTTCTCACTAATCACCCAGATCTGGCTGGCCGGGTAACGAGCGGCACGCTTGCCCATCGACAAAATACAAAATAATCCGGGGGTAAACAAAACTGATCGCACGGTAGAAGTCTAAATGACGCTGAGGAATGGGCTATTGCTTTCCTTGTGTTTTCAAAAATGCCAAAGTTTCCCAATCTTTCAAATATAGACAAGTTCAAACCGCCGTATACTAAGAAAGGGGTTTCTGCAGAGAAGAAGAAGGGTCTTGTATTGAAGATGAGTTAATGAATGCAGAATATCATAACTACCATGAAAATATTTGCAAGAAACTATTTTGTGAGCATACTTCTGCATGAAATAAAATTGTGCAAAGACTTTAGGCCTTATAGAAAGCAAAACTACTTTTTAAATAATTTTATTAGTGTCATGAAATTTTCACTTGTGTTATATGTGCTGATTCCGGTACTTATATACTTTCTAAAAAAAGAACTGCATGACAAGTGAAGGATACAGGGAAAAACCATCAAGGTCCACTTTTGAGGAAATTTGAGATTTTGTTGCCAATGGATTGTAGATATGTAGCGCTACATTCCAACATATTCATAAAGGAAAAAAAAAAAAACACATTTAGTCCATAAAATTAGCATAGAAAAAGTAGTGTCCAGAGGCAAAACAATCAAGAGTCCTCTGTAAAACACCGACAATGAGACTGCAGCAAGAAAGGAGGCTAATGAAGTTGCAGAAAATATATAATATAATCTGGTACATTCCATAACATAGTTAGTGTATTTGTGTACTGTGACTTTCTATTGTTAATTAATGTGAACAAATAACACATGACACAATTTCAAAAGAAAGGACACTTAGGAAACTATCTTAAGAATTATTCTAGAAAAAAATCTTTATATCTAATGTGCTTAATTTTTTAGCGTTTTTAAACTTCAAATTACATTGCTGTAAAAAATTAAAAAGTGGACTTTGATGGGTTTTTTTTCTTGTACCCTTCATATCATCTCCGGTATTAAAAATAATTTTATAATATGCTTTGTTTATTAATAAAGTATCACATCACAATACTTAATATGGCAGTTTTAAATAACATAAACGCTTTAATATATATGTTCTTCTTTTTTTTATATAATTTTACATTTTTGTACTTATATCGTTTCCCATAAATTTTTATATTTATTGACAAATATTTTTCTGCTTGCTTCACTCTGAAAGCAGTATCAATTTTTCGGAAGAGCTACGTATGAAATTGGAGGGCAGTTTTCAATATTAACTTCCTGGTGATGTCAACTAGAAGCAGACAGACGTCTGTCACGGTTGACCAGACATTAATTGGAATAAAGATCTGAACAATATTTATACAACAGATTAAGCTGCAACAAACATGACTATGTGGTGGAAAATTGTTGTTGACTGTTGTGTTTACGTAAATCATTCTCTAATATTTGATATTTCATTTTGTATTTTCTGTAGTTATTGCTGATATAAATTGCTATTAAATCAACAATATAAACCTTTCGGCTTTCGGAAATATTTTATTGCTTGTAAACCATTAGAACTGTTCAGGTTCTAGATTATCCTTTGAAATATTTTGTATGGAAAATGTGCTACTTTTATTGTTTAATCATCTAGTCTTTAAAAAGATTTTTCTTAGCTTTTTTTTTTTTTTTTTTAATTTTTCCACCTGGATTTATGTAATGTGAATGCTCTGAATTCAAATCTGTTTTCAGTTTTACTCTATCGGACTAGGTTTTTAAACGAAATAACATAAAATGTAATAGTGCACCTATATTTTTGATGACATATTACTAAGTTATAAACCATATAGTTAAGACAAAACTGTTTTTGTAGATTTCACTCAACTTAAATATTAATGAACATATTAAAAATAGAGCTATGTATCAATAATTATGAATTTCTAAACTTTTTTCACTATTAGGCAGAAGAAAACGCCATTTTTTCGAATTTCTGATATGTTCGTCACTAGTGTCTCTTTTCAAACACCAACAGTAACCAGTCATTTACACATCCCAATGGCCTCGATAGTAATTTCCATTGTTTTAATGTCTTTCACCTTGTTCTTCACTCATTGCACCAAAATTTGCAAGGAAGTAATCAATATGGCTGTTGAGAAAATGCACTTTAACACTCATTCTACACCCTAGATTTCTAAAATGTCCTCCACAATTTCTTTATAGTTCTCAGATGCCATGAAAGTTTTCTGTTACTTTTTCGTATGTCAAACCATGCTGACTTCTCTAACTCGGACATCAACTGAGGAAAGATCTCATCCTGCATAAACTCACGAATCTGGGGGGTCCATCGAAAATACCTGCTGCTATCTTAGCTTGGCTTTTCTATGGGAACTTTGTAACAAGAAGTTGAAACAATCATTATTCTTATTCAGAGCAGTAACAAATTGCTTCATCAGACCTAACTTAATATAGAGTGGTGGAAGAAGGACATTAGAAGGAGAAACCATTGGGTCATAGTTCACATTTCTTTCTTCAGGAACTAAATTTGGGGTCATTTTTTTTCATGTTCGAACTCTCTGATTTAACCCTACTGTCCCATTCATACAGTGAACTATGTATTGTCTTGTTTAAATCTCTGAGAATATTTATTTTATGTATTTGATCAATGAGCAAATAATAAAAACTATAATACCGAATTCTAAAAAAACCGCATCCCGATTATATAGAGGTAGGACTGGTTTGAGAGATTCCATGCGGTAAGGAATCAGAAAGTATGAATAGATTTCATTCAGCGAAGAGTGTGTATAGAGTGATAAGATTTTTACTTTTTCAGGAATAAGTTCAATTCAAAAGTCACTAACTTGCTATTGCTTTCAGACGTCAGAGGCAATACTTTAGCAAATAGCTTATACTAATAGCATTCAGATTACTAGAAGTTCTGACCAAGTTCGCCAAGGAGAGAGGCTGGTAACCGCACGATTGCGGATTTGAGCTTGCCTAGGGCTTTAGTGAACCATATCCGTTGCTTCCACAAATCGGGTTCCCCATTGCTGGTTTCCGCGCTTATATCAACTAAGTAATCGACGTATGGAAAATGCAAGTCGAAAGTAACAATAATGTTTATAGTGGTGCAACAAAAAAAAAAAAAAGTTTCAATTAAATTTAATTAAATTCTTCTTTTTTTTTATCTCATTTCGGCATTTGCCTGTGTGTTTACTCAGATGAATCACTAGAAGGAGATGATAGTCCTACTTTCTCACGATGAGGTCTACTCACATTTCCTTGGCTATTTTAATTAATCCTAACCCTAACTATGTGAGCATTTCATACAAGTGGGAAAAGGCAGATACAGCTCTAAGACAACCGTGTCCAACGCGACGCGCTAGAGTACCATGTCGCCCGCGGTGCCCTTTTATGGCGCCCTTTGCAACTAATTTTCAAATTAAATTTTAATTAATATTTGAAGGAAAATATAAATATATATTTTGCATTTGAATAACGTTTTAACCGCCCTCAAGCTCAGGAAATTTATTTTAAAGGATTTTTTTTATTTTGCTAAACAGGCCCCTTCCTTAAGATTCACTTTATTGCACTGCCATAAACTGCCTACCAGGGCAGAGTTTCACGAAACGACAATGAAACATGCCATTTGTTCCCAGAGTAACTTTAATCGCAACAAAGCGTGCCGCAAACAATGAACAAGCGATTTATAACAGTCTTACAATAGGGATGCTCCAAGTTCCTTGCTTTTAGGCGAACATTCAGTATTACTTGTAAGCTTGCGAAATAGCGTTTTGAATGTCTTGTGTTGTGGTTTATTGTACATTTAACACTTTTTCTCATTACTTGTTAAACTTTAAATTATTCAGTTTTTAATCAGTTATATTTTAAACATAACTATTTTTAAAATGGCAAAGTAAATATATCTTTAACAGTGAATGGGAAGCCCTAGTATTGCTTTACTGAAAACAAAGGAAAATCCACGTGTTTATTGCGTAATGCTAGCGTCTCTGTTACTAAAAGAAGTAACGTAGAGTGTCACTTTTTTAAGTGAGAAATGTAATATTTTTACAATCAGAATTTAGAACTCCACACATGTGAAGCATGCTATAACAAATTTTGATGTTGCAAAGCCAAAAAAGTCAGTATAAAAGTGACAAATGGAAAAGCACTATGAAGATATGAATTTGTTGGAGAAGCTGGTGACGAATCATGGTGTCACCACCACACACGAGAACAGACAGTTCAGTCCATGCAATGGAAACATCCACGGAATCTCCGGCTGCTCTGTCTGCTAATGGACTGGTTTCCTCAAGCAACAACTGTCAACAGTGAGGTGTGATGCAAGATTCAGTAACGGCGAAAGGGGAAGTAGTAGAAAGTAGTTTTCCTCCAACATGACAATGCATGGTCCCATACCAGCCTCACTGGGGTTTATTGTTGTGCTGCATCCACCATATTCACCAGATCTCACTTTGTCTGATTATGACTTATTCGTCAACATGAAGGACTCACTGCAAGGTAAAGATATTCGGCAACAATGTGGATATTCAGGCAGATGTCCATGAGTGGTGGCTTATAGCTCCCAAATAATGGTTTCGAGATGACATAATGAAGCTACCAGGAAGATGCAATAATGCATTGACGTTGATGGGAAAAAAATTTGATGAATTTTATATGAAATGAATCAAATTGCATTATAAATATGGTACAAATCTTTTCCGAACGCCCCTCGTATCATTGAACAATATGTCAAGTCTTTTTATCACCACGTTCACCTACAAGCTCGTCATGCTGTTTTCCTACCTATATCCCTGTCGGACTTGGTGGTCTAGTTGTAGCCATACTTGCCTCGTAGACCTAAGATCGCGGGTTCAAATCTGGCCAGGGTCGATGGACATAGAAATCCTAAGTATGGCTTCCTTCGGAAGGGAAGTAAAGCCGTGGGTCCCGTGTCGTAGATTACGGCATGTAAAAGAACCTCAAGCCTGAGAGAAGAGGCCTCTTAGGAAAAATTATCGGCCGTTTCACTTCCTGAATAGAATGGGACGCTGATGACCTGAGATGATAAAGAGCGTCCGTAAATAAAACAAATGAGTGACGATGCAGACTTCCCTCTAAAATGTGCAGTGCAGTGAAGCTTTTTTTAAAACATAAACTGTTTTCAACATAACTTTGAAACCCTCTCTTTTATTTTAGTAGAAGACAAAAATGCTGATAAATATGTCAACCAGGGAACGTTTCACATGTGGATTCGAACTGATTTCCTAAACACCCGAACTATTACTTATTTAGTTACCCACCCATTCATGGTTCATTTATCACGTTTTGCGGTTTACTTCCGTACGCGCGTTATTTACATTCTACTTCACGCACGTAATCCTGCTCCTACTCAATTTTGCAAGCTTCCCTGAAGAACCACTTGTTGAGAGCACGTTATACGCTTGCTAGTTTAATAATTTCACCTCATGAACAATGCGCAAAGCGAAAGTAAGACCAGGTGTTAAATATTTAAGAGGAAAATCAGAGAAAGCAGATGATATTCCTCTCTCTAGTCTCCTGGCTGATAATAACACGTGAATACATTTTGTATGAGGAGAGGGTTGCCCGCTGTGATAGACGGGTGCGGCTCGCTCCAATCAAAAGTGAAGGTACACATGACGCATCGCTGCAAGTAAAAGTAGCTCAGAGATGAGAAGTGATAAGCCAGCAGACATTGTGACATGTGCTGTAACCTATTTCCGGTATAGACCTGTATCTATCAACGTCTAGTTCTTGATTCCGTTATGTAGATCCGCTTCTCGGCAGTGAAGTTTACATTCCATCCCTTAGTGCTACTGATTTGATGTGAAAAATGAATTAAATGTCATTCTTTCTCGCTTTGATGTCTACAGTACTGGACAAGGACTGAAGTTCAAGTGTGTGCCAAGTAGAATTCTTGACATTTTTGGAAGGCTTGTTCTTTGCGGTATCTCCAATTAATGTTCTCTGCACCTTAAAGTCCAAGCTAAGGACTGAATTCGAAAACTTTTCCTCACAATCCTTCAAAGTACTCTCCATCTCTCCCCATACACAGTTGTAGGCTGTACAACCACTTGTCAAAAGCTACGGTACCTGGACTGAGATATTGTCGACAGAATTGAATTTACAGCTTGAGCAAGGTCCTGCACTCGTTTAAAAGGGTAAGACAATGCAAGATTTCACACGAGGAAATAACCAGGAGTCGCACAGTGCACGATCTTTGGGCGCCTCCGCCTCAGCTCTTCAAATAAAGGATCCAAAATATAAGTGCCAAAGTATACTCCATTCATTGTTATTCCTTCTGACATAAGTCAGTCACTGATGGACCTTCATAGTTGAAGAAAACAGGGAACATTCGCTTCCGAGAACGATAATCTTGTGGAAAAATTCATTTACCTACACACAGTTCTGAACTACATTTGGAGTGGTATAATAATAAAGCCAACTTTCCTCACAAGTGCATGTATCTGTCAAATGTTTGGGAACAATTTATGAAAACATGATCAGCGGTTTCCCTGCACATTCCCTTCTCTTCTTCTTCTCTTCATTGGTTCTTAAGGAATGTGGAACCCGTTTTGCAGCTTTAAATGTTGATGGAGTGTAACGTCGCTACGAACACTCATATCCACCTCCATATTTAGTGTTTCAACAGAAATAGGCGACTTTCCTCCATCAAGTTCCTCACTTTTTGAATTGTTCTCTCGTTCATGATTTCCCAGAGCGAGGGCTGTCTTTCAAAGTTTCTCGCCCTTCTTTAAATGATCGAATTCATCTTGCAATGGTATCAAATGAACACACTTGATCACATGTAGATTGTAAAGTTTTCTTTAGAAATATTCATGTTTTTCACCACCCATTGACACCGACTGTGAGATAGTGACTTTGTAAGTTAAACTTACAAATGGCTCGACATGCATTGTTACCAGCTGCGTTAATGACATTTTTGTAGACATAATTGTCCAACAATGGAAAAGCTAGTTGCATAACTTTTTGAATGCCTTTCCTAAGACTGTGTCTTAAATCAATCTGCTTTCGACAACTCAGAGTTATGCTTATATCTTAATTAGTACATGATACATATGTAAAACGGATTATTGCAAAGAAGTGGTAAGAAAATAGACTGTTTGCCGACTGGTTAAAAAGTTACGAGAGGCAGGAGGTGAGAAGACCGTTTCCCAGTGACGGGTTCTTTCGGAGGAAATACAGGAATTTCCTACGCAGATGCCGGCAATTTATTGCCACTGAGGAGCGTCGTTTTTAACATTTCTTATAATACAGCTTAGGGGCTATTAATTTTATCAGTTTTAAATATAATATACTTTTATACTTTCAGTAAACATATAATTACATAAGAGAATTATCTTTACACGCTGTGGCTCGATATGCCCTTTTTCTGGTTACGACTGCTGCACTTGCCGAATAAGCACCCACGCTCAAACGACTCTAACTGAAACCTCGCTGTATTACTCGCCATATCATAAGTAAATCTCTTCTGAAACTATGTTGTAGATAAGTTATTTTATTTCTAAATAATCCCAATTATGAGTTTTATTTTAATTTTCACTTCGCTTGTCTTCTTGCCTTTGAAGAGCACTAGTTGTTCACTAATAGTTGGACATATAGCGTGTGACATATATACCTGTATTCCTAGGTTTACAAGATGAATAATATCCAAATTGTGAAGCAAATAAAACAATCTTTCTCAATTTTCTTCAATTTTATTAAAAGGAGACAGAAAGTGTACCAGTTCTTCACTCCCACCAGAGGGAGAATATTCTGAGAGCTTTGAATTCGAGAACTTGTTATACTTTTATACCTGCGTTTCAACAGACGGCTGTGTTTCTAGACACTTTATATGGAAATGTAATGACGTCTACTGACCGGCTCGCTGGGCAAGATTAGTTCTCCAACATAAAGAAAATCCTCTTTTCGTGTTTCAGGGAGGTTGCCTCTACAGGTGGAAGTGTGAGCGGACCAATCAGGACACAGAGGTGAGTAAAGTGAACCTGAGCTGTAAATTCAAATGGGGAGAACAGGAGTAGCGACAAATTACTGGTGTTTTCCTTAAGGCTTAAGTTGGGATTTTAGTGGTCGGTAAACGGGGGTCCATCTGTAGGAGATGGGATTCATGAGATGGTTGGCAAACGCTGGGAAATGCTCTGGCTCAAGGCTCCCACTGTCTAAAAGCTATTGGAATGCTGGATCAAATCAACCAGAAACGTTTGTTGAGAACAGCTGTTCAGAATACTTAAAACTAACAAAGAAAGCAAGCATTAAACAAGGTAAATAATTACTAAAATATAATTATTCCAAGCACTAGTTTTATAATCTGCAAAGAAAAAGTGATTACCATTTAACTGTCAAGTAATTAATATATATCAAAAGAAATAAAACAGTAAAAAAGTATTTATATCTTCTAAAGTAATGGTTTTTCATCGCTCCATCTAATGTTTGGCACACGTTTGTTTTTAACGGATGCATGGACGAAGTTTTGAAAAAATTATTGAATATTCAAAGCTTCCTTCATGATAAAAATGCGTAGTTGATTTCCGGATCCCATTATTAAAGCCCCTGGGGCATATAAATGTCTTTTATACATTGTAACCAATCACGAAACTGGCAGCCGCCTACCGAAAATATCTTGCCGTATCGATCCATTGGCAGATGACTCAATGGGATGCATGACATCTTTAACGTAAGTTATGTATGCAGATATATTACTGTTATTTCTCGCTTTTAAAAAGCCGTATATTTCTTTCAACAAACGATAAATATGTAGAAGTTTGTGTTGCACACTAAATACACAAATTCATGGATAATAAAACTCGTTTCGACTTTATTGCAAGAAGTTTTTAAATGTTTTTAAATTGCTAATTCAAAGATTTTCAAACAAATATTTAAATAAATAGAAATACTTAAATGTTTTAAAAAATAGAAATCTTGTGGCATAGTTAACATTAAACCCGAAGTAATCTGAATAGCTCTTAATAAAATACAAAACAAAATAATTAATAAGGTTAGTAAGGGACTTTTTAGTAACGAAGTTAAAATATTTCACCTATAAAACCATAAACCTTGGGTATACATTTAAAAACCTAGGTTTCTAAATTTACACTTTCAAAAATTCTCCAATAATCAGCTGATCTAGACCGACCATATTAATTACTTTTAACGCTGGAAGGGACCATGACATAAAACAAATGAGCATATTTGTGTTTATTCCAAGTTAAACATAATTGCACCTTAGAGTAATAGTAGAAACTAATGAGTAGGCACCAAGTCTTTGCAAACCCTTCAATCTTGTTTCAGCTTTAAATGAACCAGAATATACTGAAATAGACCGAAGTCAGGGGAGATAGTAGTGTTCACATTCACGTGTTTATGTGTTAGATTTAAATGTTGAAACCATGTCCAGAGGTGTTATTATATTTTCATATTATATTACAAAAGATTTTCTTGAGAGAGAATTTATTATTAGGAAACTAAAATATCATTTGATACTTCCCATTATATTTTAGCGAATAGAATAATAAACATACGTTTATAAAATTCATATAAAGTGCTTTTTAATTTTAACAAAAAAATTGATTTACCCGAATATTTCATATGCTGGAACAGGCTACAATATTTTTAAGGTCTACATCAGTTATGAGAAGGTACGTTACATGCACGTGTCCTAGAATCGTCGTATAATTTTCCAGAATAGAGACAACCCAAATTACTCCGCAGGTATTGGGCAAAACTGCAGTTAGAAGCGGGAGGACTAAATTCCCAAATTCCTAAACTGAATTGAAGAAATTTTTTGCGGAAATATTCGCTTAGTGACTACCATTTTGACAGTCGGAATAAGGAAAACCGCAAAATTCCACCGTTCCATCTAATCAAAGATGTAGCTGCAATCCGTCATTAGAGCTCTAAAACCACAGCATAGACTGTTGATTCTGATTACGAGAGGGAATGGTGATATCTCTAATGCAGTTGCAACTGAAGTACTGAGCTAAACGGTGAAAAGTATTTCGACAGAACTTTCTCACGACTCTCATTCTTGTAGAGAGCAACTTCATAAATTACACGTTATGTCAAAAACCACTTGCTCATCAAAGGAATGCATCAAGCATGAAGCTAACTATCAATAGCTTATAGCCGGATTCTTTCACTAGTTATCTCTCACTTTTCTCTATAATTATGATAACTTTGGGCGTCTCCAATGCTGAAGTACATAAATTAACACTTTTACCTCACTCTATCTCTGTTTTATCATATTTTTATCCACTTCTAGCGCTGCTATTACTTCGTAACACATTGAACTTATTATTAAATACATTGCAAAACATATTCTTGTTTGTGTGACAACTTCTATGACAACCATTAGAAGATTAAAGTATTATACCATACTATTCAAAGTAAGTACACAGCATTTAAAGAACTTTCACGATTTTACTTAAAAAGGTACAATCGAAAGTAATAGAAATTAATTTTTACTAATTCTCCCATATGTATAATTAGATTTGCTAGTTAGGTTTCATAAGTTATTGCTGCGCAATAATCGGGAGTATCTTTCGCGGGAAACAGTTTTATCTTTGCTTATCATTATTCAATAATCGTGCAATGTTCATGTGATTAGGTGATGTTTCATTGGTTCGTTCGCTACTAGAGAAGGAGATTCTGAGACAAATTTTCAAGTCGTCACCAAGTGACATATTAGGTTACTTTTAAAAATCAAATCTACGAAAATGAGTTACATTATTCATTTTCTGGCATGTTTTAAAAATACATTTAATGAAACATAAACAAGTGTTAATGGTCGTGTATTGCGCATCCCAATGTGTTTCTCAATGTTTGTGTACAATCATATCCTAATGTAAATTAATTAATTCTTATTTATTTTAATTTGTAACGTTAAAAATGCTGCGTAAACTAAGCGAATTCCTTGTCAAGTTGACTAATTTTAAATAAAAAGGAATATAAAATCCAAATTTGGCCATAATAATTAATGAACGGAAATAAGCTGTGGAGTCACCGTGAGATATTAGGGGAACAAAATTAAATTTTTTGCAATCTGAGAGCATTACAAAACAGAAATCACATTATTATTATTATTATTATTATTATTATTATTATTATTATTATTATTATTATTAAAATAATATTAATTAAATAAAATATTTTGCCACTCACAGATAAAGCTATACTGTGTGGATATTTGTAAACCTTTCCAATGTAATCTTGTTTATAAACAAGATACCTTAATACCATCTTTACATTTACTAAAATAGAGAAAAATAACCGAAAGCGTTCGAGCTACATTCTTTATTTAAGAAATTATTTATATATTACAATAAAACAAACACATCTTATTTTTTAAAAACAATTACAGTGTACTAAACAGATGAAACAATCAACATTAAACATTGGAAAGTTTCGTCGAATTTTCATTTCTGCATTTCATTGCAGGATGCAATGCAAGCATTATCTAATGACTCTTACAGAGCTCTCTTACATGCAAATACAATTCTCACGCAAATATTAGATTAATATTTTACAGTTGCTATCTTCACGACAAGGCTTTTGTTAAATACAAAGCATATGCATCGTTGTAAATACATTTTATATACTTAGATTATTTGTCCTTTTATGTTGAAATAATAGAGAGAAAAGTTAATGCTAAAGCTCTTTTTAAATTTCGGTTTTTCAGATATACCTCTAGTCCTGATGGTCCGATTTCCCTAATTTTCAGAAAATGTTTATTTAACTGGTATATATACTGAGTTAAACAATATTGGTGCCGCTAGAGCGATTTTTTAATTTTGGGTTTCAGGTAAACACCCGCTCCTAATGGCCGGATTTTCAGAAACTATTTGTCTAATTACATTTAAATGGTATATACAAAGTTTTGTTGCGAAAAAAAATATTAATGCAGCAGATGTGATTTTGAAAGTTTGAGTTGCAAGTAAACGTCCCCTCCCATTGGTATACTACACTGATTTTCAGAAACTAATTTTATGTTTTATTTTAATGGCAAGTACCAATTTTCCTTTAAAATATTTAAAATTCCGGCCACTAGAGCGATTTTCAATTTCCTTCAACCCCCACTCATTAAATTTCGGTATTCAGGTACATATGCACTCCTAATGGCCCGATTGACCTGATTTTAAGAAACTGTTTTTATTAATTTATGTTAATGGCACATATCGAGAGCTTCATTTATAAAAAGCAAATATTACGGCCGCTAGGGATGTTTTAAAATTTTCTTTTAAATTTTTACTTTCGGTTAACTCCTAACCCCAAAGGTCCAATTTTGCTGGTTAACGAACTCATTGAATCGTTTGCTAATTGTTGGTTAACAAACGCTTGAGCGTTAACACACCACGCACACATATATATTACTCTTTCATTGTCATTTTCCGTGCCTAGTAGGTAGAATCGATGAACATTTGAAGATTTTTTTCAAAAATCGTTTCATGGGTATAACAGATATAGCTACACTCCTTCGAAATTCTCTAATAACGGGAACGATAAATATCGAATCGATTTGTGTTGTTCACATGTTTTATAGTTACACTTTAGTGTTTTGTTAGTTGTTGTTCAAGTTGCATTGCTAGAATAATTTCATAAATTTATTCTTTTAATTTGTGTGATAAAGCAAGACTACTACTTTCAGTTGTAATTTAAAAAATAGTGTCGCAATAGTACTTTGCAGCACTAATCTTCAATTGTTTTATTCCAGTGCCGCTAGACTGCTACTTTCAGTTCTAAAATTAGATAGGAAATTAACGATACAGTAGTATGAAGATCGACTATATTTACCATACCCCAATATAGATATCGTAGTAGACAAAATGATAAAATATGTGATCCGTGTTAATTACATGACTGTTAATTTGAAGTTATCTGGTTTATTATAGTAGTTTATAGTTGGAAGTAAATAAACAGTAGCGTGGTAGTTCTTTAGTTTTTTTATTAATTTAATATTAATTTAGGAACCTGTGTAATAGTAAGTGTTTAGAACAGCATGGGTCTCTCTTGAATGTCTTAATTATGGCAGTGCACCGCTTAATACCATATTTATATTTCCTAAATATTTGCAATTAAAGGAAGAGTGGATAATGAGCAAGTTTTGAAATGAACGATGAAAATGTGGTGTGTATTAAACATTTATTACTAAAATTTGTGGTTAGGAAGGACATTTTCTTTGTGCAGTTTCCTTGTTCTACTATCTTAGTGGCTGTAAAAGTTAGCAATGAATGAAAAGACCGGAAGAACGCATGAAGTAGGTTATGGAGCGAGATGAGGAGAGATTTAATTAATGGCGTGAGCAGGATATTATATTTCGATTCCTTTGCAAGTGAAGTTATAACAAGACAAGTACCATTTATAACTACTGCCAGGGAAGACACCTTTTCCTTAAAATAGACGATATTAAATATGATGCTGTTTCAACTATGCCGATTAGTTTTAATGTGTCCATTTATTTGGAAGTTCGAGTGTTTTATAAAAGTAGTGCTTATCTGAGGAGAACTTTATAATTCATATTATTATATTTTGTTTATACATGAGAAATATTGTTTGTAAACAATTTCAGGTTCTTAAAAACCATTGAAATGTATTCTATTGAAAAATAATGTTATCTTGTAAACGCAATACTGCAAAAAAGTTTCGTATTTGCTACTAACAGTAATAAGGTGACTTCGGCCGCCATTTTTTTTTTGTATAGGAGTCTGGTAAATAGTTGGTCTTGGAATTATAAAAATACTTTTGACTGTACTGTTACAATTACAGTATAATTTTTTGCATAACGTCACCCCTATGTTTCGATAAAAGCAAAGACACTCATTGAGATTGTTGAGAACAAATGAAATCAAAGGTACCGATAAGTGATACGCTGATTAGCGCTGCTTCTGTACAATGTGTAAGTATTTAAGTATAGGCCCTCCCGACTATAATATTTTTTATTGTTGAGTCCATTACACTGGTTTACAATTTTTTCTCTGCTTGTTTTATTTTCCCACCTGGACGTATGTAATACGGATGCCCTGAATTCAAGTGTGTTATCAGTTTTACTTTATCGGACTAGGTTTTTAAACAAAACCACATCAAATGTAATAATATACTTAACTTTTGATGAAATATTATTAAGTTTTTAGGCATATAGCTAAGATAAAACTGTTTTGTAGGTTTCGTTTTAACTTTATTATTAATGAATATATTGAAAAAAGAGAGCCATTTGTCAATTATTATGTATTTCCAATTTTTTTTTTCATTATTAAGGAGTAGAAAACAATTCTTTTCGAAGTTCTGATATCTCTTTCACTAGTGTCCCTTTTCAAACACCTGCAGTAATCAGTCATCATTGATACATTCCAATGATCTTGATAGCATGTTTCCATTATTTTAATGTCTTTATGAAAACCCTCACCTTGTTCTTCACTCAAGATTCGCAGGGAAGTAATCAATATGACTGTTGAGAAAATGCACTTAAACACTCATTCTGCACCCTAGATTTCTAAAATGTGCAACATTTCCTCCACAATTTCTTTATAGTTCTCATATTTCTTGTTGCCAATTGCCACTTTTCTGTATGTCAACCTTGTTGACTTCTCTAACTCGGACATCGACTGAGCATCCTACATAAGATCACGAATCCTGGGGTGCATCACTGCTGCTATCTTAGCTTCAGTTTTCTGTGGGAACTTTGTAACAGAAAGTTGAACAATCGCTGTCCTTATTCAGAGCAGTAACAATTGCTTCATCAGGCCTAACTTAATATACAATGATGGAAAAGGGAATTAGAAGGAGAAACCAATGTTTCATACTTCACTTTCTTTCTTTCTTTCTTTCTTTCTTTCTTTCTTTTTCTTTCTTTCTTTCTTTCTTTCTTTCTTTCTTTTTTGTGTGTTCTCCAGGAACTTAATTGCTCCTGTGGCCAGTTTTTTCTGGTCCATTGCTCTGACTTAGCCCTGCTGTTCCATTCAAAAAGTGAACAATTTATTGTCTTGTTTAAATCTCTCAGAATATTTGTTTTATGTATTTGCTCAATGAACAAATAGTAAATACTGTTATTTTCTACGATACAGATTTCTGATAAAAAGTATCCCGATAAAACAAAACAATGGGTAGTTTGGGAGATTCCACCTGGTAAGGAATCGGAAAATATGAACAGTTTTCATTCAGCAAAAATTGTGTAGGGCAGTGTTTTCATTGTTAAACGGTTAGAACTACTGCATTTAACCCTGCTTCAAACAGTAACAAAGACTTTAGAGAAAGACAGGCTTTTAAATTTATTCTTCTAAGTAATAAACTCAGGACCCTAGCGATAATATAGTCTACTTCGCCACCCTTGCAGTTTAAACTCATAAGGCAGGCGTCCTAGAGGAAGAAATGTGTCAACGGAAGTTACAATTGGGAACATACACACATATGAAGGATTCTGAAATCGATGTCATTTCCCGAGTAACCGTGACGATATTGAATTCCCAGCACCCCGACTACAGATATTGGAAGCTGGGGCAAGGAATCGAATTAAACTGTCTCCTTTCCTGGCCGTCCTATTGTTAAAGTTGTGATTTTGTGTTTTAGTAGGAGAAGAGAATTGCTAAAGCAAGCTTGTCCATTGCCGATTCCTGCTTCTCTTGTTATTTTTCTTATGTAATTCTGAAAGAAATAAAATAAAGATAAATGCCCTCTTACATAAATAAATTAGATCTATATACTGAGAATTCCCTTGCATATTCAACCGCGAAGAAATTGTTTCGACTTTTTCGTTTGGAATGTTGAATAGTGTTTGTTGCCCGTTTTTATTACTGAGGCACCACAGGCGATGGACACTGGATACATGAGATGAAATAATAAATTGAGTTTTTTTAAGTAGGAAACTTTCTAGGCCTAATTTTAGGATACCTTCCCGGCATTTACTATTTATGAGGACTGAAGAAAACCTGGGAAAAAAGTCAGTCAGGGAGGACGGTTCTTGCGAGAATCGAACTCCAGACCTCTAGCTTACGAGTCCGCGCCTCGGCCATTCGTGGTGGTATTGGGACTGTAAAAACATTGAAGATGAACAAATCTTTCGACCATATCTCTTGTACAGGAATAATTACTGAATAATAGCTAATTAAATGTAAAGAAAATGCCGTTTTTACTCAATAAAAGGCGATGTTTTTATCGGTTTTTAAATTTTGAAATCTAAGGGTCATCTTAAATTCGCATATTAAATAAATAAAAAACCAGACCGATAAATGTTTTCGTATTCGACTTACACAATTAATGGCAATCATTGCGCTCTCATACTGTTGTGACGTCATAGTAGCAGAAAATACGAGAAAATAGGAGAAACAAGGGAATTATTTGGAACTATATATCTGTATTGAAATAAACAATATGATTTTATTATTAGCAACGGTTATTGTTGATCGAAATAAACTTTCGACTGTACGTTAGAATATTGTAATTAATCGTAGTTTTGCGGTTGGTTTATTTATGGCATTTATAACACTGCGATGCTTAATTTATCGGACCTCGAACTAAAGACAACAATATTACACTTCCGTTGTGCTAACTCCCTTTTAGTTCACTCGATGTAACACAGTTATAACTCAGTGCAACGACATACTAGCTCACACCTCTGATCGCAGATAGAGCTGGTTCACAGCGACACTTGCTTGTTCACACTTAAGCCCCATTAGAGCGGAATTACGATCAGCGCTTGTTGACTGACGTTGCTTTCCGTGTGGAATGGTACAGAGCGCAAGTTCTTACTACAAGATTTGAGTTGGTGTATCATTGCTAGCTCACTCTGCTGCCATTATAAAGATCTGTAATGTAATCAATATTGGTTATAACTCTATCTTTAGTTTCTAAATGAATTTCTTTTGCATTTAAATTAGATGTATTTTTAAGTAGGTAGTTCTTCAGATTAGCAAATTTTGAAATGATAGTTGCTTATGTTACGAACTTTTCTCTGTACATCTGAAATTGTGATAAAGATTGTTCATTAACCATAAAATGAACGTAAACACCTTATACCTATAAATGCGATGTAGCAGGTCTCAAAATGATTTAGTGTCTAGGGCGGAAAGATGAAGGATTTTAAAATTGTAGGCTAGGAAACAACCTTAAGTGAAAATTACGGGATTATGTACTATCGTGACAAAAATAATTACCTGCCTGCGTGTTGTGTAATGTGAAATCAATTAAAGAATGATTTGGAAAGTCGTCCAGTGTTCCATCATACATGCGTGAGGTCGCCTTCGGTTATCTCACGCAGTTGTAAGGCACGGCTGAGAGAACTGAAGATGCCGCGGAGAGCGTGGTCATCCCCATTTTTACCTCAGGGGGAGCATGCTCTGCTCAAGAGCGACCTAAGTTTACAGTAGGTCGAAGAGTAGAAAGCTCAAGTACATAAACAAAAATATCAAGGACACCAACCCATTTATATATGGCTTATAATATAAGTAAAGAGGAAAATAACTTTTCCTAATTATTCAGTTCTAAAACTATGCAAAACACAATGGACATTGGGTAGAAGTTCAAGAAATATTCGAAAATTGTTATATAGCCTGTTACATTTCAGATATCTGTCCATAATTCATATGTTTTTCATATATACAGAGGTTGCCACAAATGTACCCCCACTTCAAGCAAAGAAAAAAACTGTGTTAACATAACAAAACTGAATTCACACAATGAGAAAATAATGAGCTCTAATCATCTTAGACTTTTACAGTTACAACAGTTGCTCAAAATGCCCACCACCGGCTTGGATACACTTCTGAGTACGTTGAACCACTGATTGAGCAACGTTTGCGGAAGTGTCCTCAGCGATTGCAGCACATGCCGTTTTAATTTCTTCCCGAAGTGCTGTCAATGTTCCTGGTTTTCTACGATATACAACATCCTTAAGAGTTCCCCAAAGGTAGAAGTCCGACGGAGCTCTTCTTTGCTATTTTAACAATACAATGCACGCTGGTTCTGCTATTCCCAGTCTCACGTGCACATTGCTTTGTAGATTTCTGCAGTGATGCTCAAAACGTTCCAAAACCATTGCCGAGGACGCGGGGCTTGTTGCTGTGCGAGGTCTGTGAACATCGCATACGGCACCATGAGTCTCAAATTTGTCTCGAATGCGTACAATTGTTACTCGCGTTGACGGTTCTGTTCTGTACCTTGTCTCCACTGCCTTTGAACTTCAACAACATTCTCGGTTTTCCAATATCATTTCAAAATTGTTTTCCGCTGTTTAAACGATAATCTTGGCTCATTTTTTTTTTTTTTTGGCTTCATTTGTTCATTGTTGATTTACCTGTCACGTAGCAATGCTATCATAATGTATGAGAGTCACATCTGTTCACAGAACACCATACTACACATTACTGTTGTTTTTCGGATCAACTTTGAAATATATTAAATAGATATCTTCTGTGAAGGTATGTATACTTTATTTTTGGCAATATCGGAATATATATTAAGTGATAATAAAAAATGTTTTTTTTTTTTCCTTTAAAGCGAGAATTTTTAACTGTTAAATAATTGCTAGATACGTAAACAAATTTCTGAAAAATAGACACTCTTAATAATACAACCAATATTTAAAAAAGATGAACAATTCAAAACAGAGAATTGTAGGGGTATATCCCTACTAAATACAGGTGATAAAATATATTGCATAGTAGCAATCTTCTTGTAGCATCTACACAGCATGCAAACGTCGGCAGCTGTGCGCAAACACCTCTCATATGCAAACTTTCATAAATTCTGAAAGGGTTGTTGATGTTGTTGAATTATCCTCTCTCACAGTGACAGCAGCTGTGTTAATATTTTCTTTCATTAGAGCACAAACTGAGCACCAAGTTCACCTTCCTTTGAATTTGATTGCCCTTTTAAACATTTTAAGTCGTTATCGAGCTGTGTTAAAGGGAAGAACAAACTCTCCATAGGCCTCCTGTTATATTGCGTACGTTTCAGCTGAAGATTTGTTGAGGCGAAAGCCAAATTTCAGAGCAGTTCAACTGAGTACTGAGAACAATAGAATTAGCATCACGCGTACAATATGCTAAGGTAACAAGCTTTCTGGCAGCTCCCATGCTGTTTAAAAGTCATCTCCAGTCTACAAAATATTGCTAACAATGGTAAAAAATTTAGAAATATGTCATGTCCTAATCGTATTCAAACTGAATCTTTGATATCACCTTCACATTCAGTAAATTAAAGAAGTTTCGAGTTACATTGCCTATTTAAGAGGATAATGTTCATATGTTTCAATAAAATAAAAACATGTTACTATTTAAAACAATTACAATGTGCTAAGCAAATATACAAAATGAACAATATACAATTGAAAGTTTCATCGATTTTCATTGGCTATAAAATTTAACTTAATTTTATTTTAATCAAAATGTAAACGTTTGTGCTTTATGCTTTAGTGTTTAACGCCCGTTTTTGCTACAGAGGCACCACAGGCGATGAAATGATATATTGGGAAAGGATTTTTTATTTTTAAGGAAGGAATCGTTCCAGGTTTAAGTTTAGGGTACCTCCCCGGCATTTGCCATTTATGAGGACTGAGGAAAATCTGGAAAAAAATCTCAGTCAGGGAGCAAGGTCTTAGCGGTATTCGAACCCAGACCTCCTGCTCACGAGTCCGTGCCTTAACGACCACCCGTGGCGGTAAAATGTAAACGCAAACGTTTTCTGAAGGTTATTACATACAAATGTAATTCTCACACATATTAATGTTTCATATTTGCTATCTTCACGACAATGCTTTTGTCAAATATAAAATACTATGCATCGTTATATATATATATATATATATATATATATATATATGTATATATATACAGTTTATATGCTGAATGAATTTGTCCTTTTATTTTAAAACAATGAAGAGAACATTAAACGCAAGAACACTTTTTAAATTTCTGGTTTCAGATTTACCCCTATTCTTAAGGTCCAATTTACCATCTATTTTTCTAATTTTATTTAAATGGTATATAGCGAATTTCGTTTCGAAAGAGTAAATATTCGTGCCTCTAGAACGATTTTTAAATATTTTTTTTAATCTAATTTCACTGATTTTTTTTTTTTTTTTTTACAAATTTCATTGGTATACCCGGAGTTTCTTTTAAAAAGTTTATAAACTAGAGTGATTTATAAATTTTATTTTAAATTTTCGCTTATGGTTGATTCCCACCCCCAATAGTACAATTTTGCTGGCTAATGCACTCGACGATATGCCGAGTTTCATTTAGAAAAAAAAAACAATAATTGCGACCGCTAGAACGTTAAAGATATATACAAATTTTTGATTACATTTTCGGTGCCTAGTATGTAGGATCGATGGAGATTTGAAGAGAATTTTCAAAAATCTATTCATGGATACAACTGCAATAGCTACCTACTTTCCTTCAGAATTCTCCAAAAGGTTAAAATGACATGTACAATCAGAGCTCTGGCAGTGAATCGTATGTGGTATTTAATGCCCCGAGTATTTGTTTGTTACCTGGAGCTGATGCACGTCGATATTCCATCATTTCGATTTATATCGTTTTTGAACCCATGTGAGATATCTCGTCAAGCTCATCGTCACGGTAACTAGATGGGAATAAAACACGTAAAATCACTTCCCTCCAGCAGGGTAGAAAGGTGTCTACTAATTTAAATAATTACAGGCATTATGTTTCTAATTATATGGGTACCGCCCAGGCATTCAGAGGCGCATCAAATGGTTTCTCCATGACAGCATTAACACGCGTGGTTCTCAATTCTGATTCATTATAAATCACTGCACGGATCAGGTACATCCAAACGTATTGTTCATATAACGAGCATTTCCTGGTTATTGTTTATGTTACAATTAGCACATCAGAGGTTTGCATTAGAACCGACAACTGTCTGGTAATCATAAAAAGTTTAAGTACATTCTAAAAGGCTTATATACAGTGCAATAATATAAAATTATTCTATTGCTTTAAATTATACTTCTTATTTTATTTAGTGCTACTAGGGGTAAGCCATAGCAGTTCTTTTTTTTTTTCTCGGAAACAAGGAACATCACAAAAATCTAAGATATACGATTGTAAGTATATTGAATTTACTTTTAAGTGGTACCACCAATAGAAGGCTGGAAAAACGGGGTTCTCGTAGGGAAGAAGTAAAACACAGACAACCGGATAACATTGGTTTATTATGTATAAGCAAAATTACATACAACTATACACATTACAAATATATTTTATGCATTCGTCGTAGACCGTACGTGTTTAAGTATGATACACAATTAGAAAGAGGAACAAATAATAATAAAAATAAAACAATATTAATAGTAAATGTACATTAAAATGGGGAGAACTATGTTTACAGATATAGGAATGGAAATATATATTATTTATACATACATACGTTATTGGGTACTATCCAGAAAATGGATTGCTTTTACGTTCGTGCACTTTGGCTAGGAAAATGTTCATATTTATTCAATTAGTGTGGTTCGCGAACAGGTTCCAACATGCCAAACGACCTCTAATTGTCTTTAAAAGTTTTTGGGTTTCTCAGATGTTCCCATTGGCTACATTCGGCCAGAACATATACCCATTCCCCAACCCTCCACAAAATATGCAGACAGACAACTATTACAAAAGGTTACAAATCTCTCACGGTGTTTAGCAGCCTTCGAAGTAATCTCCAAGTACATTTCGTTTGATAGCAATGGGGAAGGCCTCTGTCTACCTGTTCTATAGGGCATAGCACGCGCACCCAGTTTTTCCGTAGCTCTGTGTGGCATTCTCGGAGAAATGTAATTTTTACATACGCAAATGACTTCCATTCCTGACCACTGTTGCTCACCAACTGAACTTTGGGGTCTGCTGAGTGCTCACATACACTATCTGGCGGCTTCATTTGAAAATACATTTCAAACGTCTTCAATGGTAAATCTCAGTTTTTTCCCCTTGTTTTTTGGCGAGGGGGTTGCTATGACTTATGACTAATATCTCGTACAAGCTGGTATGTTGCAACTGTGCAGAACTTTAAAAAAGTATATACCTAAATTGTATGTATAGTTTACTGATAAATTATAACGATAACATTTAAGATTATAGTTATATACCTAGCCTTGCAATAAATCTGTTATAAGGTTTTGGTTAAGTTTTTACGAAGGGCGGTCATAAAGTCCTGTTATCAACGTGAACGAAGATGCAATTGTCAAGTGTCTCGATCCTGGATTTTGTCCTTTTCCACATAAACTGACACCTTTCCCTCACCGATGGATGAGCTGGCGCATACCTTTATGGTAGAACTCACTTTGGTTGGCTACTGAAGAACTGCTGCGCCCCTTGTATTACCTTGTTGTCGCCCTGAAAACGCCTGCCACGCAGTGGGGTTTTCATGTGAGAAAAGTGGAAGAGTCACTAGGTGCCAGGATGGGTGAATGTAGAGGATGGGATAAATTTTTATACCCCAAAGCCTTGAACAGCTTCCCGGGGAGTTTTTTAATTAAGGCTTCCCGAAATCTCATCAGGAGGTCCTGGTAACATTTTTCAGTTTTTGTCTGGCCCTTATAGGTATACCATGTCAACAGCACACCATGGGAATCCCAAAAAACACTCAACATAACCTTCCCCGATGACGCACGTATCTTCGTTTTTTTTTTTTTTTTTTTTTTTTTTTGTGATGGGGAGTCAGCGTATTTCCATTGACTTCCGCAACATTCATCCGTGGTGTTCAGGTGCTCAAAATAGTCGTCAGAATCAGCCTGGCGACAGCCGCTCCCTTTCAGTGCTGTTTTTGCGAGGTGTGAGCACCGGGCGGCGACGTTTGTCATACTCCCGTAAGGGAAGGCACTACTGCGGACCCTGAGTACCCGGTACTTCTGAAGCAGCCGGAGAGTAGCCGCTGCGGCAGTGTGTCCCAATGGAGTGCCTATGGCGAGTACCTTGGGGGCAAGCTGCTCGTCGTCGGGAGGGTTACCTTAAAGCTGGGGTGACTCACCTCTTACATTGAGTAGGTTTGTGCTGGTAGCTAAGTTCGCGACGAGATCGTCTACAGGTCGGTAGACTCAAGGTGTCGTCCTAAATGTAAAGTGCGACTGGGCTGCAAGACCGCTGCGTATATTCTCTTGGTTAGGGGAGGGATCCCCGCACAAAAAGTCGTATTGAATATGTTATCAGAGCCACGATCTTGTGTACTATTACCTCCACTTGCGCCTCAAATCCTGGTTTCTTGGCCCCTCTTCCAGGCTCATTTGACCACGCCTGTACCTCTTAACCACAGTGCTATGCTTAGGGACAGTGTCTCCATACACGGCAACCATCTAAGCATACAGTTCCTTGATATTTTTTTCCTTTCAAAAACAGGAAATGAATAACCGTCTTCTCGAGAGAGTGCGCCTTTGGGGTTCTGCACTCTAGCGGATGTAACAATAGTGCGGTAAATTTTTAAGTGGAGAGTATTCTTCATTGTTAACACCGATAACTCCAACTTTATGACCGCCCGTCGTACAACATACTTTGACAAGCACGTACCTCTTGTAATTTTCCTAACTGAACATTAATAATGACATTATCGCTTAGCTCTGCTGTAAGAGGAATTCTGTTATACCATACAATTTGTAAGATGATACATGTCTGTCGTCTTTCATGGTTCCTTTTCAACTGCCTGTTTCCTAAATGCTTTCAACGCTTCCCTTAGGAGGAAATGCTATCAATCACCAATCAGATACTCCCTCTATGAAAATATTATCTGCTCCCTCTGACACTACTAACCGGCATTACGAAATAACCAACTAATTCCCCTAGTGTTTAACACCTGTCTTAATTACTGAGGCATAACATGCGGCGGACACTGATGAAAAGGGAGAAATTATTATTATTATTATTATTTGAAAGAAAGCGTTCCAGACTTGTCTTAAGGTATCTCCCCGACATTGGCTATTTATGAGGACGGTGTAAATCTGGAAAACACCTCATTTAGGGAGGATGAACCTGTGGGAATGAAACCCCAGACCTTCCGCTCACGAGTGCTCTCCCTCAATTATGTCATGTTTCAGTATTTCTCAATGAGGTTGAGATCCTGGTATTTCTCGACCATATGGTGATAAATATTCTTTAGTCTTCAAGAAAATGCCTACCTATGGTATAAAACTATAATATTTGACACGTTTGATAGGATATTTCAGAACAAAATGTAAATTAGTCAAAATACAAATGTTTCATCAATATGTTTACCTTTGTTTTTCCGTGCGGAATGGAGCAAAATGTTTCTTCTTCTTCTCACTGGCGTCACACTCCGGGGTGAATCCTTGGCCTGCCGCAGTGTCTTATGACTTCATTAATAGAAGGCAGTATTACAGGGGGCAAGTGATTTGCATACCGGCACTCCTAGGTAGAAGAACGCCAGGTAGCTATTCAGTTACCCTCAGAAGTCTGGGGGGACCCCGTTCTAGACTCGCTATATTATAAAAATGCCTAAGAAGTTACCGGGGATGGAACCCGGGTCTCCCGTCCTGATGTCAGAAATGGTAACCACTAGACCAAGGAGGTATCGGATAACAGATTTATTTTGCCTAACCTCTTTTAACTCAACATAAATAAAGCAAAAAACTCGCTAAATTAGGCATTACTTAGATTAGAATTTACGAACTTACGTAATGCTTGGATGACCAGTTGAAAGAACGTATTTTCAACCACTAGTTACGTCCTTGGATTCACTACTGAGGTAATAAATGGACGCTATGAAGGCCTGTAAATTTTCGAATACAGGATAAAATTGAAGGTCTTGGAACTTAGCAAGCAGTAAAAAATAAAAGCAAGTTCAGATACTTTTTACACAAAGCTATAAATGTCAAATTAGAAAGTTGTTGCTATAATGCAAAGGTCCAACATAAAATAAAGCAAGCAGCAGAATGGGCGTGATAATGGTCTCGAACCGATTTAAGATAGAAATGAAACATTCATCATCGGTTTGGTATCTAATAACAGCCTTAATTACATTGAATCCTTCGCTGACTTTTCATGGTCATTGCTTACGACAGTTCAAGTTTCTAACAGGGCTATCATTAAAAGCAGATTACCCCATGCAGTCATTTAAAAAAAAATTAAGGATCTCCTGAAACGATCTTGTTAAACAGGTCATAACGACACAAGCACTTTTTTCTATCGGATTAAAATTACCATTCTCTGGTTTGCTTTCTTCTGTATACATCCCTTGATTCTACTGCATATTTGCCGTGCCAAATCCCTCTATTTGTCCAAGTTTTTATCTGAAATTTAACTGTCTACATTTCCTGGTGCAGTTGTTATTACAGAATGACATTCAACTCATTTTGAGCTGTCAAATGTTGCACCGTTGACTTTCTACTTTAACGTGGCTGGGCCTCTACTAGAAATCCACTGCAGGTGGGCACTTGATTTTGTCCATAATGGGCTCTGTTAAAGAATGTGGTTTGATGCCCTGCATATATACTGATACTTTGTATACCCTAAAAATCCACCGCCACGGAAGGCCAAGATCGTTAAGGCGGGGACTCGTGCGCGGGAGGTCTGAGGTTCGAATCCCACCAGTATCGTCCTCCCTGACTGGGTTTTTTCAAGATTTTCCTTAGTCCTCATAAATGGACGCAGTTCAAGCTTGTTGCGAGATGCCAGGTAAGTCAGGCATTCCCTTACCAGTTTAGATTTTACCTGGTCAGAAGAGAGCACTTGACTAACTGTGAATATGAGAAATTCGTTTACCATGGCATTCAAATAAATATCAAGTCTAATTCTTGTTCCAATGCATAAATTTTGTTAATTCTCATTCAGTACCCAGATAAAATGTTTCAAAATAATTTGTACAAGTTTGAATGTTGTAGCTGCAATGGCTCTGTTATAGTAGAAATATAAGTGGCTAATTTAACATTGGTGAGATAAGGATTTATAACTCCCCTAAGACCGCTACGGTTGGCCGAGATCGTTCAGGCGCGGACTCGTGCGCGGGAGGTGTGGGGTCGATTTCCACCAGGGCCGTCCTCCCTGATTGAGGGTTTTTTATATTTTCCTCAGTCCTCATAAATGGAAAATGCCGGAATGGTGCCCTAAACGTATGCCTGGAACGTTTCCTTCCTTGAAAAATAATCCTTTCCCATTTCATCTCATGTATCATCAATATCCACCGCCTGTGATGCCTCAGTAGTTAACGGGTGTTAAACACTAATGAATGAATGATTGAATATTAACTTTATTTCTCATACAGCAACATACCTGAACACAAATAAATAAAAAAGAACATTAATTTTAAATATAACTAATATTATCAGTGCTTTCTGCAATTCCAGAAGGTACTAACTCCAATTTACTCAAATTTGATTGGCTCACTCCCAGTCCTAGTTCATCAGTAACTACATATTGGAATATCCAGGGGACAAGGCTATGATCGAACCAAAGAACACAATATTATAAATAATTTATACATTCAATTCAATATTAAATTACATTTCATGCAATAATGAACCTTCCTCCAATTCAAATTAAGCCCATTCAGCTAAATTTCTATCCTTAAGAATTGCTTGTTTCTTTGGACCTTATGCACAAACAAACAAGTAAACATATTAAAATCAAAGCGAACAAGTTTTCTTTCCATGTTCTCAGTTCATGTAAACTTACTACTATTAATAACCCACTTGCTTACCCTGACTTAATAGAGTTACATTCCTTCCGTACCCCATTGCAATTAACCTCAGATTCAGTATGTAATGGCGATATACATTCACTCCTAAACGGTGCAATTGTCGACATTGTTGTTCCCATTTTCGTGCCCACCTTCCATAAACATTTTATCTCAGTTTGCTTATGTACTTTCACAGTTACTTAATGTTTTCATCTGGTTTTAGATTTAAAATTCTTCTGCCTCTTATTTCATTTGGCAAACTTTCCCACTTACATATTAGGAACTGTTTCCTCTACAACTTGGTTTGCTTACAATCAAAAGTATAATGCCAAGTGCCATCAGGTTCTTCACACATAGGACATATTCCCGTAATGTATGAATCTATTTCTTAACCCACTTAAGTATACCACTCCCGTTCTAAAACTTACCATTTCCTTCGTGCCTTATCACAGATTTCAATATATTTTTCTCTTCTCCATACATTTTTAGTGTGCTATCTAATTTCAAAAGTTTTTTGCATTAAAATTTGTCCACATATCTTGTTTTTGAATATCCTCGATTCTTATTGTTATCTCTTTCCAAAATCCTTTACCCAATCTTTCTCCCTCATACTATAATGATCCTAAGCCCACTTCTTTTAGAATATTTTGGATTTTAGACATCCAAGTTTCTCTCCCGTTAATTTATCCTTGTGCTACCAAACACTGATTGATGATATTCTCCTCTTCTAGTCTCCCTATTCTATACCAATATTTCAATACTCTTTCTAAAATCTTGCTTTTATAGCCCAATCTTCTTAGTTCCATTAGAGCAACTTTGTTAGGTGAAGATCTAGGTAAGTGTAGTACAACTCTACAAAATAATCTATTTATCAGTATTTCCCTTTGCATCCTCAATCTGGCCTCCAAACTTCATTCTTCTCTCCACTGTTGAACCATATACTCTCTCTAATCATTTTGCTTCCATGTTTGGTGTTGTATTTACATAAGATCTGATTATACTCATGCTATATTTCCTAATTCTACTATTTTTCTTTTTTGATAGCTCCATTTCCCCATTACTAGACAATCTGACTCCTAAATAATGAATTTTCTTGACAACTTCTATATCTGTATCTAGCAGTACATAATTTCATAAACAAAGCGAAGTCCAGCTAGCCTGGAGTAAGGTCATGGTGCAGTCGGAATGCGGCTTTGAGCTTCAGCAGTTCCCTCTGCCCCTGCTCAGGATATTCGGGAAACGGAAAACCATATATCAATGCCACGGGTCGAACCCGCGGCACTTGGGTTACCAATCACGTGCATATTCCGATACAGGGCATTCCTCCGATAGGCAAGCTCGTAATTTTAGAGAAATGCAATATCCTGGACTATCTGCGTTCCCTTGAAGTATTAAATTAGAAAACGGAGTGCTTTGACAGGGAAATGTTATGAACTTTTTGCTCTAGCACAGATACGAGTAAGATTATTTCCTCTTAACCTGTAGCAGTAAAGTACAAATGTAGCACTCAGCAAGCTATGTTCGGGAAATTCTGACACTGTTGCCACATATTTTACAATGAGTCCTGCTATGGGGAAGAATAGCGAGTGTAACATAACTCTCAAATACTTCCGCTCATAGTAACATAAAAAGAAACAATAGATGAGAAATAATTACTAATTATTTATCTAAAAAGTCATTAATTAATCAGCAAATTATTTTAAGGTATTAAGAGACACAATGGATTACGCAACAAGCGGACGGCAAATCTCTCTAGCTGCTCGACAGTGTTAATGACACCTTTTTCAAAAATGGTACTTGACTGCAATTTTGTTGGCATATTTGGATTCAGCATTGTGGAATGTACAAGAGTTTTGTTGCGAAAAAGCAAATACTGGGGCCACTAGATCGATTTTTAAAGCCTCCACTATAATAAAATTATTTCGCTTGTTTTCGTAAACGGTTTTATTATTTTATTTTGTTTTTTATTTATTTTTATTTATTTACTTTTTGATTAGTGTTTAACACCCGTTTTTACTACTGAGGCGGTGACACTGATGATACATGAAATAAAATGATATATTGGAAAAGGATTTTTTTTTAAGGAAGGAAAAGTTCCAAGCCTAAGTTTAGGGTATTTCTCCGGCATTTGCCATTTATGAGGTCAGAGGAAAACTTGGAAGAAACCTCAGTCAGGGAGGACGGTCCTGACGGAATTCAAACCCTGGACCTCGCGCTCACAAGTCCGCGCCTTAACGACCTCGGCCACCCGTGGCACTGTTATTTTTTTAAATGGCATACATGGAGTTTGTTGAGAAAAAACAAATATTGCGGCCTCTATAGAGTTTTTTAAATTTTTGGTTTTAGATAAGCTCGCGTTTATAATTGTCTGGTTTCACTGATTTTCAAACACATTTTTTTATTTTATTTCAATGATATATACCGAGTTTCGTTGAGAAAAAAAATTGCGGCCGCTAGAGCAATTTTTAAATTTTCGCTCTAGGTTAACCCCGCTCTTTAAATTTCGGTTTTGAAGCATACCCCCCTACTCCGATTTTCCTGGTTTTCATAGACTGTTTTTATTATTTTATTTAAATACTATATATTGAATTTAGTTGCAAAAAATATTGGTACTCCTAGAGCGATTTTTAAATTTTGAGTTTCAGGTAAATCCCGCACCCATAATCGTCTGAATTTGCTGATTTTCAGAAAATGTTTTATTTTGTTTTATTTTAATAGCATACACCGAGTTTCGTTGAGAAGAAAACAAAAATCGCGACCGCTAGAGAGTTTTTTTTAAATTTTTGCTTTAAGTTAACCCCCAACTCCAATGGTTCAATTTTGCGAATTAACGAACTCTCAATTTATTGTTATATGCCAAATTTCATTGAGAAAAAACCTGAACTGCTTGCCGTTAGACCGTTAAAAGACAGACACAAAAAAGAATTTTGCTACCTAGTTAGTAGAATCTAGAATCCATGGAGATTTGAAGAAAAATTTCAAAACTCTGTTCAAAGGTGCAACCTCTAATAAATACAGGATTTATAGCAAACTTTGAAATATAGTTCCTTATCCTTAAAGCATGCTTAAAAATATAGACAGCAGCAAAGAAGAACTAAGCAGAAGCGAGGACAAGAACTTTCTGTGTCAAATCCACTGCCTCGCCGCACATCACCAGCCCGACAGTTCTCGATTATGAAAATAAATATAAGGGCAGAAAAGTCGTAGAAAGGAAATATGCATCTCAGCATTTCCCCTAAACTATTAGGGAAAACCGAGAGATTGAACCTGGTACCACTCACCATGCATTACTCCTCAGCTAATCCAGTCGGTTAAAAAGTAATTCGCTTATAGTGCACCTGTAGCAAAACCCCATTGAAACACCTTCATTTTTACGCATTAATATTTTAAAAGACGTACGCAGCAAGTATCAACCTACATTTTTCGTTCACTGATCATAAATTGTTCGTTAATGAGAGTTCTTTCAGAGTGTCTACATGTGTTACCCGGCAATGTCCCGTTTTGTATCACCCTTTGACATTTTGCATGCAATGCTTTAAAGCAAGTGTTACAAAATGTTTAATACAGCAAAGTTCAGCTTGAGTGCGCTCAAGTTGCAGGTGTACGCCACTAAAAGGATCTAGCTAATCAACCATTAGTTTTCTTATCATTCCAAAGCTTGGACACCTGACTCAAACATTCGCCTGGGGTTAGTGCGTAATCGGAGAACGTTATACTAAATTATCAAAATGTCGTTTGGACCTGAAATAAACGCTTGTAGCTTTCAGCGTATTACAGTTACAACACAATTTACTGAAGCAGGTGGATCTACCGAAATTACACCTCAAATTTAATTATGGTAAATCATTCACGCTTCAGTGAGATCCTTGGGTGCCTCAGGCTGGAGACAAAAGCGAATCGCGTCCCGCTAGCTCCACTACGGGTTAAAACTCAATCTTTAATTGCACATCAGTAATTACTGAGTTTATAGAATGAGGGGAGCCTTTTAAAGTTTGTATAAACCGCGAGACGAGGATGTTTTTGTACTCGAGCACAAAACCGGTATATTTTCGTTAAAATAAGTCACTAGTTTTCTGCTTAAGCAAGCCATAACCCTTTGTGTTTGCTTCCGTCAGCCGGTAAGTGATTCTAAAATGTGTTTTCAGGAAAATTAAATTACCAGAGTTTAATAGAGCGATTTCAGCTTTGGAATAGGACAATAAAAACAAATTCGTTTCTTAGAAATCAACGTTCCTTATTAACAAAATTGGAATATCTACATACGCACACGAGAATTGGAAAATAATCAAGAGTCAGCTGTTTAGCAAATCGCGTTCTATATACATTAAAACTTACTAATCTTAGTAACTACCTATTTAACGCAAATTTAATCAAATGCACATAAAGGGCAAAGCTTAAAATCAACGTTGATTACATTTTAGGCTCCACTCTCTATCCCTACTTTGCAATTTCTAAAGTCACCTTTACCTTATGATTAAAGAGTGGACTTTAAAAACAATGGTTTTGATACCCAAAATAAGCCTATAAAAAGTAGTGGCGGTTCACAATAAAACTTTCCTAAAGTTCAACTTTCTTATTGGCTAAATTTGAAAATAATGTGGATTATATACTTCACAGTTTGAGTATAAAATTACAGTACTCGCTGTTTTATATTATTTCTTACACAACAGAAGGCTGATATGTAAGACACGTAGGTAGGTAGGTAGATGGATGGATGATGGATGGATGGATGGATAGGTGAATAGATGGATACACACATAGATGGATACATACATAAATGGATGGGTAGATGAATCGATGGATAGATACATAGATGGAGGGATAGATGGATATATGGATGGATAAATGGATGGATGGATGAATGGATGGATGGATGGATGGATGGATAGTTGATAGATACATAGATGGATATATGGATGGATAGATGGATGAATGAATGGTTAGGTACGTGGGTAGGTAGGCAGGTAGGTAGATCTAGATTAGATTTTTAAAACAGCGTTTACCGCCTGTTTTTACTACTGAGGCATCACAGGCGGTGGATCTGGTGTTACATGAGATGAAATGGTATATTGGGAAATGATATTTTTAATTTTATTTTTTATTTATTTGTTTTTTTAGGAAGGAAGCGTTTCAGGCCAAAGTTTAGGGTAAGTCCCCGGCATTTGTCATTTCTGAGGTCTAAGGAAAACCTGGGGGGGGGAAACTCAATCAGGGAGGACGGTCCTAGTGGAATCGAACCCCAGACCTCCCATTTACGAATCCGCGCCTTAACGACCTCCGCCACCAGTGGCGGGCGGTAGATCAGATCAGATAGATCGATGATCAGGTAGATAGATAACGGTGTTTATTTTACAAACTAAATATTTACATTATATCCATAGCATTGGTCTACAGATCCGAATGCTACAATTTTACACCGGCAGACAATATACCTATAAGCCAATATTATTGACACACAAATAATTATATTATATTACATGTAAATATTTATATAAAACTATTAACACACATATAATGATATTATATGAAAACACACATGCGCTATCTTCCATACATCTACAAATCACAATTATACATTATTTAAACACACACACATTTTCTTATCAAGCGTACTTTCCATAGCAAAAACTCACTCAGCTTTGACCAATTTCCTTCCTACTCAGCAATCCCAGCATGCTAACCTGGCCCTATTCGAGTATGTAAACTTTGCTCCAATGTTCTGTGTTTGGACAATATTTCCAATTTTCCAGGCTTCCACAAAGAGGGCAATCTCTATTACCTTTTTCATTTATAACACTTCTTTCTCCTTTTCAAGCACCCAGTCTAAGGCAAGCTATACCTGATCGGTCATTAACATTGGAGATAATTCCTTCCACTAGCTTATTTTTAGCGTATTACTAAGTTCCAATGATGTTTTATGCATACTACTTCTGTTGATGTCAGTTAGCTTTCTTCTAACTTTCCTCCATACATCAAATACACTACAAGAGGTGTATAGCAGGAAAACGAACTTTTAAAAAAGCATATTGATGTTTTGTATAATATGCACTTCATTTTATGTATATGCAATAATTTACCTTATGCAGCGGAATGCTGCCACAGAAAACCGAAGCTACAAACAGCAGTGCCACATCAATCGCTTCAATAGAACCGGAGCTAAACACAGTAGCAACAAAAAGAATACGTTAACAACAGAAAAAGTTTTATTTTTGAGCTACAGACTATAAAACAAGTAGCTATATTTCTACACCAGTAAATTTAAACTTTAATTTTTGTTTTTTAGCTCACACAGTCTCAAAAGCAAGCTGGAAATGCTCGCGCTTCCTTCTGTGTTGCTGTGGAAACGGAGCAGCCAAACAACGACATACATTTCTCACTCCCTAGATGCCATCCATCATCCAGTTCTCAATTTCGGCTATTCTTGCTATCTCGGAGCTTAAAACAGTCATCTACCGTTACTATAGCAACTAATATTTTTTATTTGGTTTATTTATGAACGTTCTTTTAACATCTCAGGTCTCCAGCGTCCCATTCAATTCGGGGCTTAAAACGTCCGACAAATTTTGCTCAGAGGCCTCTTCTTTCAGGCTTGAGGTTCTTTTTCGTGCCGTAAATGTACCACACGGGACCCACGGCTTTACTTCCCTTCCGAAGGAAGCCATACTTAGGATTTTTACGCCCAAAAAATCCATCGACCCTCGCCAAGATTCAAGTCCAACTTTTTAATTTATGGTGATTTTTAAGGTTCTCGATAAATACCATGAAAATAATTTTGTTCCTTGCCTTGTTCTCTTTTAAATAATCACTTTTAACACCAGTTTCACATTGTAATGTGATGATAAACGTTCGAACTTCTGCCATCTTTCCACAGAACTTGATTCTGCGACATAGCCAAATACAGGAATGTAATCTCAAAGAGTTGGTCATGGTGGTCAGGTGGTAACCATACTTGTTGTTTCGTAGACCCAAGGTCGCGGGTTCAAACTCAGCCATGGTCAGTGGATCTCTTAGGGCGTGAAAAATCTAAATATGAAACTCGGAAGTGAATTCGTAGATTTGCTGTACGTAAAAAACTTCAAGTCTGAAAGAGGGAGCCTCTAAATCCAGCAGAAATAATAACAATAAGAAAGGGGGGGAGGAGGAGGAGAAGAAGAAGAAGAAGAAGAAGAAGAAGAAGAAGAAGGGGGAGGAGGAGGAAAAGAAAGAAAGAAATGCTGTGCATTAAAACACTAAGGAGTGAACATAACCTAAGCTGCTTTTTCTCCATCTTCGTTATCGTTATCTTCTTATCGTCTTTTGTAACTTTTTACTAATGCAATACACATTTTTGTGAAACAGAAAATCACAACTGCATGCTTTAAAAGGACCTGCACTAACGCACTTATAGTGTATTAGATCATGATTATGTGGAATAGGGTGCTTATGTTCTATTATTGTACAGCAACAGAATAGATTATAATTCTATAGTACGTACAACGCTACTGGCGATGGCTGCAGAACCTACTTGTTAAAAACGCAAGTCGTTATCTGTTGGACAATTCTGTATTTCGCTGTCAAGCATATAGTTATTGAATGGCTCATTTTAGCTCGAATACGAATATAAGTTATCTGTCCAACAACATTTATGGAACAAATAGATGTCTAGAAGTTATGCAACTGGGCCTTAACACAGATAAATGCTAGGACAAGCATCTAAGAGTGATTCTTTAAGACGGCATAGTTATTAGTTTGTTTTTTACAACCTTTATTCTCCTAAAACGTTGAACCCACGGGAAAGTGCGTTTCGTTTACTCTTCTGTTATTCATTAATAGGTTACTTTACACCAAGAACGTGTTTTAACTATACAGATGCTGACAGAAAGCTATAAACTTTTACAATCTTAAGTCGTTAAACCTCAGAACTTTCACGGTTTAGATAACACTTATCGATTTTTCGGTATGGATCCTTATGCTCTCGAGAACTAAACCTATAAAAAGAGAATCCATAAAAACCATAGGGTGTGCCGTCATAAAGACATTTTAACTGAATTTGGAGGTAATAGAAAAAACTGGTGACCTCAAGCATTGAGGTTATGGACCATTCAGTTTGTTAGTTTTGTATAAAATTTACGATTTTGAGTTATATATCTCCGCCGCGGATGGCCGAGGTCGTTAAGGCGCGGACTCGTGAGCGGGAGGTCGGGAGTTCGATTTTCACCAGGACAGTCCACTCTGACTGAAGTTTTTCCCAGGTTTTCCTAAATTGTCATAAATGGTAAATGCTGTGTAGGTACTTGGAACGATTCCTCCCTTTAAAAAAAAAATGCTTTCCCAGTATTTTATGTATCATCCGTGTACCCACCTGTGATGCCTCAGTAATTAAAACGAGCGTTAAATATTATCCAAAAAAAAAAAGACATATAAAATAGTAGCCAGGAAACTATTGCTATAGTGAGATGTTCTTTTCTAAATGCTTGATCCACTGCTTAAATGCAATGTTAAAGTTATTATTATATGCACATTTAATAGATACACTAGAGATGATGCACAAGAAATGCTATGATTAAGTCTATTCTGCTACTTGGAAGTGAAACATGGGGATGGGGGAGAGCTGAACATGTAAATAAAATTCAAGTGGATTTTTGTAAAAGGGTTCTCGGGATCTTCAAAGGAACGTCAAACTACGGGGAATTAGAAAGGTGGGTTGCTATGAAGATATGGTAAATAGTAAAACTAGAAGGGTGAAATGCTGGCTTAGTCTAATGCAGAGAGATCATTCAACATTTCGCTCTAAATGGCACAGAGAGAGAGAGAGAGAGAGAGAGAGAGAGAGAGAGAGAGAGAGAGAGAGAGAGTGCGGCAGAGATAGAAAGAGGACTCAGAGGAATTGACCTGAACTCAACATGGCAACGAGGTAATAAAATAATAAAAACTATCAAAGAAGATTAGAACAAGGCTAGAGGATATCAGCAGGCAAAAATCGAAGCATAATGTAACATAAAAGTCTCCATGAGCCTATCGAATTAAATTAAACTAACTTGGAGTAAAGGAAGTTGGAAGACTCGAAAAATTATGAATAATTCTGTTAAGAGGATCTGCCAATTTGTCGAGGGGATGGGGAATGGGTACATACTCTGGCCAAATGTATCCATTGGGAACACCTGAGAAAAACGCTGTTTCTTGAAAACTTTTTAAGGCAATTAGAGGTCGATTAGTATGCTGGGAACAAAGTGGTTGAATACGAGCATTTTTCTAGTCAAAGTGCACGACCCTAGAAGCAGTTTAATTTCTGGTTAGAAAGCAATAACTAGTGTAATTATAAATAATGTAATATATTTCCATTCAGATATCTGTAAATGACGTTCTTCCTATTTTAATTTGTATTTGTTTATTATTGTTATTATTATTATTATTATTGTTGTATTTATATTATTATTTGTTCCTCATTCTAATTTTGTATCATACTTAAGCACGTACGGTCTACGGCCCATGCATGAAATATATTTGTAATGTGTATATAGAATTTATAACAACAAAGCTACGCCAACTGCTACTTTTAAGGATTAGATTTGAAGTGCAGGTGTTGCCAGTTAGGTCAGCGAGATGTGAAATACTGCGTAATTGGACAAGGTTTATAGCTAAATCTCGGAATATTCAAGAAGAGTAGTGTGCCTACATAATAATTTTCACTTTGTAAATCATTGTCTATTTTGAAAATGCGCTATGATAAATTTATCCTTAAGCATAATATATTAAAAATTCATTACTTCTTAGTTATATTGTTCTAAACTAAGAACCCTATTTTTGTTCTCAGTTATGTAGAAGTACTCTAAATAAAAGTGACCTAGATACTTTCTAATTTTTCTATTTCAGCTTCTTTGCAGTTTTGGTAACATTAAAAAAAGACTGATGGAAAGCAGAATATATTCAAAGTACATGTGGCATAAAGTTGTACTAAAGTAAGTCATAATCATTAGTTATTTATTATTTCAAATTTCAAGATATTTCTAAGTAAAAATTTGATAGCAAATGGCATAATTCGCACACTAAAAAAAGTTTACGGCTGTGCATAGTATGTATTTTACAAGCTACTTTCAGAAATTACATTTCTTTGCTTGTTTTACGAAATCACCTTGCCTATAACAGGTGCAATACTGTATGTCTTATGACAGCGAAAGATAACGTCACTTGCCAGCGGATACCATAATTCCTTTCACCTAAAATAAGCGACTTGAAAGTTTGCTCCAAATTTAACGTTCTCCATTTGCGGAACATAAAAATGTCAAGATGATAAATGGGACAGATACTGTTCAAATTACGTTTTGCAATCGGAAAAAAAATGCTATTGCAAAAAAACGCGTAAGTCGCAAATTGCCAGTGTTATGCCCAGTGATCTATTAAATTCTGGAAACTTCCTACGGAAGTTCCTGAAGGTTCATTTTATTTGTTTTTCTTTTGTTGCTTCTGTTCCTTTCGGATTTGGCGTTAAGTTACTCATACTTTTGTTGAGTGTAAGGGCTTCATGCCCTAGATAGATCTCTTGCTGACAGTACAGATATTAAGTAATAGTCTTTCGTTTTCTTATCTTATTTCAGTATAAAAGATGTATAGAAGAATGTGAGGTTATTTTGCCCCTCTAGTTTGAAACGTGGCCTACATTAATCAGATATCCAACGTCATAAAACTAAACAAACCTGCTGCAATCTGGTTTAACTAAATTGACCAGTGAAATCAGCCATGTCGATATAAACGTATAGTTTATTTATTTATTTATTTATTTATTTGTTTGTTTTCTTGCTAACGAAAGTAAAATGTACTACCGGTAAAAAGAATCTCTAGAATTACTGCCAGAAAAAATTTAAAATATTATTCTGTTTTGCATTGTATTTCAATACCTTTGTATAAGTTTGGTTTGTGACTTTTTATGTCTGTTTATTGCTATATTTTTTTTTTTTCGAAATTGAATCCACGCTTACTTCGGTTAATCCAATAGAATCTTTGTTTGTATATTTTTCGTATTTATGCTTACGACATTTCAGTGAATCCCTTCTTAAGTTTATTGCATTTAAAATATAACTACATACTTTAGTTTGATAAAAACTATAGTATATGTTTTGTATTACAAATTACTTTAACTATTGTAATCTGAATTTGTTGCAATAATAAGAAATAAATTCAGTGCCGAAAATGGAAGCGGAAGGTCTGATTCTTACAGTTTGAAAAGTTTTAGTTCCCTCTCATCCGTTTTATGTTCAAAAAGTTAACGTTGCATTATATTCTTAGTGAATTTTACTTTTTCGTCTATTGTGATAGACTATGTAATATAGCTGGTCTATACGAAGCGGATGAATTGGTGTGCTTTTGAATCATTTTTCCTCTTATGATTTCACAATATTATAAACGAGGACTGTATGCACATTTAATGGAAACATAGCGAGCGAAAACAAAGTCGCTCTACTTTGAATCCAACTTTACCAAATGTCATCGATGTTACCCGAATTTGGATGAACTCTGGTATTACCGAGTGGGGTGGCTTAGGCGGTAACGCTTGGGACTTGCATTCTAGAAGCCCCTGATTCAGATCCATAGATGTCTGCCATCCTAACCTAACCTAACCTAACCAAACCTTGGGCTTTTTAGTGATTTCCCCTGATCGCTTAGGCGAACGCTGGAATAAAGCTTTCGTTTCGATGAATTTTCCACTTTCACATTTATCCTATATCACTTCGTTAGTTTTGTTACAGAAAGAAAGGTGCGTTGTGCGGTGACACAGTGGCTTGCGCTTTATAAAGGTTTCTGTTCTGGTACCTTGATGGAAATTGTCCTTCTGAGGGGCTCGAGCTCCTTGTGGACATAGATTAAGCTGAAGTACCGAAATGTCCTCCTTCGTCTCTAACAATGTAATACAGTTCAACTCTGGAAGCGCCACGTTTTTCATTTGTTCACTTTGTTTTATTTAGGGATGCTCTTTAACATCTCAAGGTCGTGAAACGACCGATAAATTTTGCTCAGAGGTCTCTTCATTCAGGCTTGAGATTCTTTTACGTGACTGAATATACAACATGGGACTCACGGCTTTATTTCTCTTTTGAAGGAAGCCATGCTTAGGATTTTCACGCCCGAAAAATACCCATCGACCATGGCCGAAATTAAACTCGCAATCTTGGGTCTACGAGGCAAGTATGTATATCACTAGACCACGAGGACCGAGGGCACGTTTTTATTTTTGCAGAGGTACATAATTTAAAGTGGAATTTTGATGTTTTTATTTACCAGACTAGAACAATTCTATGTAGAACCAAAGTGTTTCTCTGGTTTTTATCAAATTCCAGTTTCGTTACTGTAACAAAACGCACGCAATGACAGCCGAAGCATTTTACCAAAGAAGTGGCGTCTTTGAGTGCGATAGATATTCCAAAGCTAAGAAAGAAAGAGGGAGAGGAAAAATAAAATCGAAAAACATTTCTGTCTAACTAAAGCATTATTCACATAATGTTTGTACGTTTGCACTGCTTAAGTAAAAGAAAACGTTTCCCTTCATTAAAATGGGACATGTGTAGTTTTTATCTCTAAGGTACAAATTAAGTAATAATTTATTTATGTAAATAAACCTATTATTCTGTGCTCACTTCCAATTTAAAATACAGAAGTAGAAATTAAAGACTCAGATAGTTTTATGCCGTAGTTACTTTCAAGAATGATTTATCTTCAAAAATCAACTATTCATTAACACCGGCACTAATTATAAGGTAAGGAACAGCTGAATCTCTTTCACTGTTTATGTAACAGATGAACATCTCGAACTCCTTGGGCATTCA
This sequence comes from Metallyticus violacea, assembly GCA_030762175.1. NCBI lineage: Eukaryota > Metazoa > Arthropoda > Insecta > Mantodea > Metallyticidae > Metallyticus > Metallyticus violacea. Next base: position 22,431,594 of record CM060831.1, on the reverse strand, counting down.
TGTTAGCGACCAAATGTCACACGTGTTGAAGATCGTAAGTTGCTCTTATTAATATATAAAGAATACGCTTATACAATGACACTGTAGGCGCGCAGTGCATTTTGGTGGATCACTATTAATTTATGTAAAACGTGTATAATCTTGGTAGTTGTGACAAAAGTGAATGTTTAGCGTATGAGAGGAAGAGGCTTAATTTTCACCACTGTTCAGAATGAAGATATACACCCATTGCATACAACGTTTATGCAATTTTAGCAATGAAATATTTTTAAAAATATTAAAAATGTTGCAAAATATGATGTTATGACGTAGTAGATATGACGTATTAAATTTCGTGGTTTCTTACCACTCGTTTCTATGATGATGTTATTTTGTTTCTGTTTTGAAGAATTCAATGGAAATGGATGCTAATGTTTGATATGGAAAATATGGATATCTTTCCAAAAGAAAGTATAAAGGAAGCTGAGATAGCATTTGTTAATTTCTCAAAAATCGAAAAGTGAATACGAAAAGGAATATCTGCCTGTGGTGCCTCAGTAATAAAAACGGGCGTTAAACACCATTTAAAAAAATGACAAGTTCTGTACATGGAGAAAAGAGAAACATATAAAAATATCTTGTTGGTATATTTTTCAGAGCTGGTAAATATATAATGATAATTAATACAGTAAGCAATTTAAAATTTAGATCCTTGGATTTTTTTTATTTTTCTAAAATTTAGATCCTTAGATATTTTCTATTTTTTCCAATCGAAGATTTGTATATCTTCGATGCACTGATGTGTGTATTCGAAAGTTTTCTGTTAGTATAATAGATATTGCTAATGGTTCCAGAGTAGCGTTTTGAAATGAAATAAATTGTAATGTGATTAATTAATTGCATTTTCAATGTATCCAAGATAAGGGCAGTTAATTTGTAATGACTTACATTGTTGTGGTTTCAAAAAAAATTATTTAAACATGATTCTCGGTTTGAATATCGGTATGCTTGTTACGGCGATGATTTTAGCTTTTTCTTGCAGGTAAGTTGTTTGAAATTGTGTTGTGAAGGCGGTGATGATTTCATGGAATACTAGTTGCTAGGTAATCAAAGCCAGAATTAGACTAATTGTGCACAATTTATAGCGTCGTAGGAAGTGTGCTTTAATGCTAGGATTGCATAAATTACATTTAAATGAATGAAAGTTGTAAGATCTATGCAGTTGTTGCTGGTTTTGAATTCAAAGATTGCATAGTAACAATTGAGAGCATTAGCTTTGCTAGCAACGGATGCACATGAATGTCTGAACTTATGGTGTCAAAAATCATTGCTCTGAAGAAATTTTTACTAAGTTTGAACAATGAGGAGTTTGACTTAAAAGAATGCTAAAGAATGTTATCAAGATCTAAGGGTAGTATATTGCAGTAAAGCGTTGCCATGTGGGAAGGTGGTTCATTGGGTGTCCGTATTTCGTTAAAGATGGGATGCAAGTATCATCTGTAGATCACATCGATACTGTGGCACTCTACGGTAGTTGGGGGTGTAAAGGCAATGGGGCAGTTGGAGAGTTTACTTCAAAATTAGGACTGTTGCACATGTTGAAAGATTTCCCAATGGGTGTCGCATCCCCTTATGGATGGTGAGAGATGCATTGAGTACATCGTTGGAGGCGGCTATCAAACGTGCGAATCGAACAGAGAGAAAGGTTATGTCGAGCTATGCTGGCAGGCAAGGAAGAGGAGAAGATAATAGGTAAATTTCTGATGAAAATGAGACAACTCAGATCTGAAAAGGCTGATTTCATGGAAGGGTGGAATGGGAAACAAATTGAGTGAATCCAACTTTGTGATTCTGTCACATTTTTGTTTGCTTTTATTTAATACATATAAATACTAAAGATTGACTAGACGTATTAATCGTTAGACTCTTGTGCTTATAAGGTTGCCACAAATAAATGTTCCTAAGACTATCATAAATATTACACCAGGGAAGATAGCAGGATTATTGCCCTGGAAGAAACATGGGAACGATCTTAAAGCCTGAACTGAAATATGCAGCCGGACATCTTCCCCACCGAAAAAAACTACGCAGAGAATACAGTTTTTTTTTGTTTGTTTGTTTGTTTAACGCCCGTTTTTACTACTGAGGCATCACACGCGGCTGATGATACATGACATGAAATGATAAACTGGGAAAGGATTTTTATAAGGAAGGAAGCGTTCCAGGCCTAAGTTTAGGGTACCTCCCTGGCATTTGCCATTTATGTGGACTGAGAAAAACCTGGAAGATACCTCAGTGAGGAAGGACGGTCCTGGTGGAAATCGAACCCCAGACCTCCCGCTCACGAGTCCGCGCCTGAACGACCTCGGCCACCCGTGCCGATATAGTGGAATGAGAAATGACAAGAGCTTCCAAATTCATGACACGAGCCCCTTTGTTTCCGATCTCTTCTCCAAACTAAAAGCCCAGTCGAAAGAAAAAGGTTTCAAATAAGAGAAACCCTCCTTTTAGTAGTAAGACACCTGTTCACTAAACAGCACATCTACTGCATTCAGCGCCTTTCATTATAGTCAGAGGTAAAGAATATCACAGAAATATAACAGTATTGTGCTGTTTGTACAATAAATGTTTTTTCGCAGGTATAAATGTACAGCTATTATATTTTAAACCACTCGTGTGTTACAAGGGTCTACATTCCAATGGAACCACAGCAATTCCCATAACCGACATTCTCAAGCGCATCCACCTGGCTCTATTGCCGGTAAAAGAGTAATGCATCTTTTTGCAAAAAATGTAAGAACTTAACTCCTTTTTCTTGTTTTATAATAGCAAATTCTTACTGACATTTCTTATGATACCACAAAAGTCGTAATAAAACCGGTTCATGCAGTGCAGGGACATAGCAACAGGTGCTCGTTGATACGACGAGCGCGCCTAATGCCGGAAACGGCACAACACGTGTCTGGAATGCAACTCCAGCGCAGCTTTAACTGACATGCGCCCCGCCTTCTATTATGGCTACAAAACCACCTTTATTATGAGAATGTCACGTTCCAAACGCACATTTATCAAGATAACAGTACGCGAGATATAACGCGACGCCAGTAAAAATATCAATTTAATTTTCTGGGTCAAGAGATGCATCCTCTTTACTCAGTTTAGTTTATTAACTCTCAGCAGCTACTAGAGATCACCTGGGAAACAATAAGAGTTACAAATATGCTGTGTTAGTTGTATATTTATACATCAGACGTAATACATAAATCATTATACAAATGTTATAATAAACATATTTGTTTTCCTATAATTCTTACATTTGTAGTTACCAAACAAACAAATAATAAAGTAAATAACACACTATATATTATAATATATGCATTTACTTTACTTTATTTTAAAAGAATTGTTTAGTGCATGAATTTATATTCTAAGTATTTAAGTTCCCTGTACTTCAAATTTTCTCTTGTTAAGCTTTCAAATGGGCCAAGTTAGTTCACCAGTGTTTGCTCCTTCTACCTAGCATTGGAACGGTGTATTTGCGTACTACTAAGTAGTAGTAGTAGTAGTGGTAGTGGTAGTGTTCCAATTAAACTAGGTATGCATATATTACACACCATAGTCGCATGGGTCGCAAGACAGTTCATGCTCTTGTAAAATACTTTATTTCTGAAGTTAATACCACCAAAAGAAAACAATTACATTAACAAGAACACACTCATACCACCATATGAAACAGACATACATACAATAATTCTGATAATCATATAAATTTTCGTATTATTTATATACAATGCTTATAGAAAATTCTTGTCCCTAAAACGACGTATTTCATTTAAGACAATGCTCAGGTTTAGCCATTTTTGTCTATTTACAATTAAGTCCCAGCCTTCCCCTATTGGAAGTCTAAAATGAATCCGGGAGAAATCATTATCCTAGCACCTTCTGTTTGTGTACGTTTAACCAAAATGTGTATCCAGTCTTCCGGTTCCGAGCATAATGGGCAAATCCTTCTGCCTTCCTCGTCAACAACCACCTTACGTGCCTTACAGCTTGCCAGTCTAAGCCAAGCTATTCCCGACCTCTGTTTCATGCCTATCTCCATTATATAGTTCTCTGTACCCCATCTAATTTTAATTTCGCTCTGCAGGTCCAGAGATGACATCGCCCTTATGTTTTCTGCCGGTTGATGTCAGACAGACATCTTTTTACTTTTTTCACAACGCTATACCTGTTTCCATTACTCCTCTGCCAAATATCATTTAAACCGATTTTTTACAATTGCCGCTGTACAATCGCCGCCCAATGTTTTGGATTTTGCATGTTGTTTAATTGGCGCCGGTAGCATATTAGCCTCGGTTGTTCGTTGTTCTTCAATTATTATTAGTCAGTATCTAATTACATTTATTTTGCTGTAGACTGCATCTTCCCAGCATCCCATCTCTCGTAGTACAACAGTTCAATGTGCCTGTCCCGCCCCTAGAATTCGCCTTCAGTAATCACATTGTTATTTGTTTAGACCGTCTATTTTATCCCATCCGCAAATCTCACTTCCATATAACAACGAGGACCTAACCATTGCCTCATACATAACTTTTAATGTTTTGACTGGCATATCTGGGATCCGAGCTAGCAATCTCACTACCTCATAGAGTTGACCATACCCCTTTTATTTGGCAAAAAGTGTGTGTTTATTCTAAGATTTAACTGAGCGAAAATGGAAGATAGTGAAATTGTTTAACGATCTGAATTTCTTCTCGCGCATTAACGACTTGCTTCTAAATTTGATTTCGTTACACATGTGCATTATGCAGTTCTATTCTGAGTATTCAACTGCAATATGAGATTTTCTGATATCAGTGATAAGTCCAGACCGCAGCATAGATCGACTGACCCTGCTAATGTCATATACATATTTCATGACAACCAGTGTCATTATTTGGCTATCTTCGTGTAGATCACACAGATCCTCTCTATTCCATGGCTACACTACTCTCTACTGCTCAATTTCTATTTTACAGACCGAGCTTGAGATGCTAGTCCTCTATTATGTATATATGTAATTATATTGACTTGTTTGCTAATATCCAGGGTTATGCTGGCATAATTTAACAAAGGACTTGCAGAAAAAGGAGAGAGGAGAGAAACTGGCGCCCAGAGGAGAAATATGAAGTGGAAGCAGGGGAAGTAACAATGTTTACTTCACAATATAAATACAACATTAATAATTATGCGCAGAAAGTTCCCAACATTCAGTGCAAATGCCGTTAATTTTTTATATTGTCAATCAATCCCTTTAGCAGAATGTAGAATAGGAGATGGTCAAATTAAAAAAAACGTGTGTTTATTTTATTGATTTTTCCTTGCGGGCTGTTTTAACAAAGGGTTCGCGCGAGCCCCCTCTAGCACTTCTCTGCCTACATCATTTACGAGAAATGAATTCTGGAACAAACGTTATCTGGAATACACGAGGGTGACTTGAAAGGTTTTCGGAATGAGCTGCAGATGCAACAGTGTGATATGAAACTCTGTCCCCTTCCATAGAAACACTGTGCAGTAATACTTCTCGGCGGAGAGCTATAGCGTGTACAGCTACTGCAGAGCACATGTGTTCGTGTTGGAAAATATCCAATATTGTGCAGTAATCAAGAACTTAGTGAAGCAGAGTCAGAAATGTATGTAAAACTGAAACAGTTGCCGATCTTTGGTTCACTTTTGGCGGTTTTAGTAGCACAGCTGTCTTTAAACTGGGTCTCAACAATGAACAACCCACGAAGAATGTATGGAAAAAGAAAAAGAAGACATTTCGTATTTACTGATGCCAGTTACAAATACTTATTTTCGTTTCATATAAAAATTAGTTTTTTCGTGCGAAAGATTACGAAACGAGTGGAGAAAACTGTTTATGTATGAGACGAAAACAATATTTTTATACCTCTCCTGCATTTTCATCAAATATAATAAACAACTACTGTCACTCCATTCTATACATTGTTGGTATTAAGATATCCTAACAACCGTCCTTAAATCTTTCTTATGTTTTTCCAACCGAAGTATTTAGAATTTATTATTATTATTATTATTATTGTTATTATTATTGTTTTTATTATTATTATTATTATTATTATTATTATTATTATTATTATAGGTGCTATATAATTGTGTATTTCTAAATGAGAGAAAGCGAGAGAGAGAGAGAGAGAGAGAGAGAGAGAGAGACAGAATTAGGAATTGAGTATCTCACTACTACTACTACTACTACTACTACTACTACTACTACTACTACTACTACTACTACTACTACTACTGCTACTGCTACTGCTACTGCTACTGCTACTGCTACTGCTACTTTAAGGATAAGTGACTTCACATCTTCCGGTCTCTATCGCCAAACCTTCTTTTATTGGTTCTACCCAAATCTCTCCTTCCAATTGGTTTATAATTCATTCTCTTCTTTGGCAGTTCTCTGTCATCCTATAAACATGAGCTTTTAATTTATTTTATTTTCAGCTATCGTATTATTAATTGAAAAAATACTCAAATCGGATTTTATTATTTCATTTCTTATTTTATCAACTCTAGTGCATCCTCTTACATATCTCATAAATGTCATCTCCGCAGACAGTGATTTCTATCTTTTTGTCACTGTCCACGATTCGGAACCATATATAAGAGTAGGCGCAATCATAACCTTATAGAACTTAATTTTGTTTCTCTTCTAGTTTTTCTTCCTAAGTTCTTCTGATTATACCAAAAATGGTTTGAAATTTGTCAACTTTCATCTCAATGTCTTTGTAAAATTAAAAACTATTATCACATTATATCCTAAAGTAGGATATCTGTTCTAATGTTTGTTTGTTTTTTTTTTTTTTTTTTTAAGATTTCATTTGACATTTTAAGACCTAAACTAATAGTTATGTTAATATTTACAAACAAACTATTAATAATACTAATAATGTGTTTGGGAAAACCTCTGTTTGTAATATTTTCCATAAAAGGGGCCTTTTTATTTATTGAAGTATTTCTCATAATCTCTAAACGCTATACGAGTTTCTAGATGAAATTTACGACGTTTTTTTCGATAATTTATCTCATTATAAATATATTATCGCTACATGAACGTCCTTTTCTAAAGCCCGATTGTACTTTTAATTTTATTGCGTCAGCAATAGCTTGTAATCTTTAATTAAGAATTTTTCCATAAATGTTATAGCCTGTACTTATTAAACTTATTCCTCTATAATTTCCGTATCATTTTGTTACTTTTTCATATTTTCAATATCAAACATTGCGGAATTAGCATTCATTTCCACTTGAATTCTTCAAAACAAAAACAAAATAACACCGTAATTCAAATAGTGTATAGGAAAAGGAATATGACATTGAGAAAAGAGAAACATGTTAGTTCAACTGGTGACAAAATCTTGTTTTCATATTTTTAGAGCTGGTATATATATATATATATATATATAATGTTTATTGATTATTAATATAATAAGTAATTTAAAATTAAATTCTTAGATTTTTATTTTATCCAGTCGAAGATTTGTATGCCTTCGACGCTATGGTGTGTGTATTCGAAAGTTTTCTATTAGTATAATATACATAGATTACTTATGGTTCAAGATTAAAGTATTGAATTTAAAGAAATTATAATGTTATTAATTAATTAATTGCTATTTGGATGTTTCTAAAATAATGAAAGTTAATGGAAGTTAACTTGCATTGTTGTTGTTGTAGTTTCAAAATATTTGTTTAATAAAGTGATTCTCGTGTTTGAATGTTTGGTATGCTTGTTGTGTCAACGATTTTAGCTTTTTCTTACAGGTACATTGTTTGAAATTGTGTTGTGAAGGTGTTACCAGTTCTGGAGTTAGGCTAATTGTGCGCCATTAGAGACGTGTTTTAATGCTAGGATTGCATAAACAAATATTTCTATTTCTCCACATTTGGTGACGGAAATAGATGAATCGGGTGAAAAATAAAGAGAATGGAATTAATGACGATGTTCAATAAATACTTGCAATATAATGTACCGTTAGTTATAGTCATTTATAACAAAAACACGCAGTCTCAAGTTTAAATAGATGAGTCATATAAGGTTCACAATTATGTTGCTCCAAATATCACGAAATATATATTTTCTCCTCTCTGTAGTGTTATAGAAGCTGTTTTACACAGCATTTAAAATGTTAAGTTTGCAGCATAGTGCAAAAGCCGCTGCTTACGTGAGTGATAATAACAAAAACCCATTTCCACCGAACGTGACGCCGCCGAACTGTTTCATCAAGTAAAAGTGTAGAAAGTTTCGTCAAAAGTAGCGTCACTTCTGCGGCAATTTCTTTCCGCTCGTTCTTGTACGTGTTGTCTTCCAAACTCTGTTTGACAAAGGCTATTTATGGGAGAAAGGTCCGTCGCCCGTATTGTTTATTGATCCAGCCTAGCAGCCTCTTCGCTAAAACCGTCAGGGTGGTATTACTGCTGGGAATACAACATATGCCGCACTTTCCTAGTCCACGAGCATTTTTAAGCCAAATAACATTGTAAAAACTCTGCTCGAGGGGAAGAGATAGAGAGAGCTTTGGATTTGCCAGGCAATCCAGCGAATATTTGAGAGTGCTTTTGGCAGTGTATAGAAGGACAAAAAGAGAATGAAAGAGAAATGAAAGAAATGAGGGAAGTATAGGAGACGGGAAAGGAAAGTATAAAGAAGTAAATTGGCTAATTAAAGAACAAAGAATGTGGCTAAACAGAGGGATTAAAATGTCGATATAAATCAAAGAGCAAAGGAAATGAATTCAACTGTAATTATATTCCGACGTTCCATATGGCATATAAAATACTTAGGATTGCCAATAGCTACGAAAATTAAATAAAAGCAATAAAAAATAATACTACACCCTCGTTGCTTTTCAAAATAAAATGAACTGTTAGTAAAATTAATTTTATGAGAGTGTTTAACGCCCGTTTTAGCTACTTTTTCTTTTGAATAGTATTTAACGCCCGTTTTTACCACTGAGGTTTTTAGCTATGGTAGTCACTAGCTTTACACAGGTGAAATGTTACATTGAGCAAGGGATTCTTTTAAGGAAGAAAAGGTCCCATGCCTAGTTTTGTGTCAATTTCCGTTTATGACGACTGAGAAAAACGTGGGAAAACCCTCAGCCAGTGAGGATGGTCTTGGCGGGAATCGAACCGCATATCTCCCGCTCACGAGTCCATCCCTTAGCGACCACGGCTACCCCTGGCAGTGTTAATAAAATATAAAAGAGTTTTAAAAAACAATATCAAATTGAGACAACATTCCCAGAGATTTCAAAACATACCTTCTTGGAGAAGGTGTTTACACTGACCAATAGATGGCATGACGTGCTTATTTATAAGTGCAGTATTTACAAAATGGCGGCACTGTGAGCTGTTTACAGTATAGAGAAGCGACATTCACTGTTTCTTTCAGATATATATTCGGGGAAGGGGGGGGGGTTGCTTCTCTCCCCGGAGTTGGTTGTAACAGTATAACATAATTAGTGAAGGAGTGCTACCCATCATGCATCTAGTGTGCAGGATGAATAAATGGCCAGAGCTTGGGAGTGGGGCAAAATGTGTTTTCTTTCGGATGTATTTAGAGTTTAACATGTTTCCGTACATCTGAGGTGAGTAGAAACGGTTTATTGTACAGCTGTATCTTTCTTGCTTGCAATTGTTTGTTCACTTATGCAGCTGAGAAGTTATTCCACCACATCGCGCAGATGATACAAGGTTACTCGCCAGGACTGTTCAAAACTACAGTACTTCCCCCATCCTCTCTACTTCGAGTAACCGTGTATTCCTTTCGCTAATGAAAGTTAAAGAGCTTGAGTGAATGGGTTGAGGAGAAAGTTTTGGACCGCTTGAAATGAAATAAATGTATAAGGATATTCTCAATAGATAATTTTGTGAGGTGAATACGCCCTTTAATTTTTATAATTTTTTTCACTTCGATATAATGAAATTCTTTATGTGCCTTTTAAAATGCTTAAATAATCTCAGAAAAAATCCTTCATTATCCAAAACAGGCAAAATATTTAAAATAGGAAATAGAAGTCAAAAGAGGCAAAAAAAAAAATTAAATAAAAATAAGAACTGGTCCTACGGACCTCAGATGTCCAGTACGGAAGTAAAAGAGATACTAAACTGATTCTCCTATAAACGCATAAAGAGAAAATGAACTCGACTAGAAACCACTGTGCATCTTTTGTTCATTCGCTAGGACTATTTAAAACTACTTTACTTTGTTTTGATCAACATTTCCATGATCTCCTGAAAGGTAACTGTTCTGTTGTAACTGATATGGGTCCTTCTGAAATAGCTTTTATTAAATATGCCCAATTCATTGGAAGTAGAGCGTTCTTTTTCTTTGATGAAAAATGTTCTCTCTGACTATGACAGTTGATACCTTGATAAATCATCTTGTTGTTGCTTGTATCCAAGAAAAGTAAGCTGAAGTACTTTAATTATATGATTAAGATATTATTAAAAACCTTAAATACCTACTTTTATAAATAATCAGTGATATTACTCTTTGTTTTAACTTTAAATAATGTATATATTAATTATATTTCTGCCTGTTTTCAGTATTTTAAGTACCTTTTCGCCTGCCAATTTTAACCAAAATAAATGCCTGAACGTACGGGCTTGGCTAATGACTATTTTTTCTCTCCATTTTGCAGCATTTTTACTATATATTTCTTCATTAATATTTGAATTTTTAAATACACATTTTATTTAGTTATTGATACACTGAAAATAACTATAAATAATGTAAGGTTACGAATAATTAGAACAAATATCTAACTATAAATTGCGCCACATACCTCCTGTACACAATGTAAAACCTGCGCGCCAGCTCGATATTCTTCTTCACACCTCAAATGTTCATTTTGCCGCCACTACCCCAGCCCGCTAAAAGTCTTGGGAATAAACACTGATAACATCCAATCATGTCACGAAACTCATAGAAAAAAATAAAATACGAATGAAAAATCAAACTTTATATTTTCTGGTCATAGCCGGATTTCGAACCCGTATCCTATCTTCCGGGCTAACGCTCTATCAACTTAGTAAACACGAAACATTTCATTTGAATTTTATATACTCTGTACTTTACATATATAAAAAATTAACGTCTGCATTTTGATAGTTAAACTTTAAGCCTGGGTCATAAGTAGGAATTAGCTGAGAATTGCAAATCGCCTCTTAAGGAATAAGTGTCTCATAATAGAGAAGCCTTAGGAGGGTGTATAGAATTAGACGAGAGAGACTATCGGTTATGTGCTTGGAGGAGGACACGGTAGCTCAGTTGAGAGACCGTCATTCGAAAGGCTGAAGATCGTGGTTGAAATCCCTGCCATGACTCGAATTTTCAAGTATAATTTTGCATTATCAACAGTATAAAATTATCAAATAAAACAATTATTTTAATATTTCTTGTTCATAAACCTTACTTGAAATTTTGGAGGTTCTATACCACACTTCCGACACAAAATCGTGGGCACAATCCCGGCCAGGATCGATAGATTTTTTATGAACATGAAAATTGTAAGCATGACTTCCTTCAGAAGGGAAATAAAGCCGTGAGTCCCAAGTGGTACATTTACGGCACGTAAAAGAACCTCAAGCCTGAAACAAGAAGCATCTGAACATAATTTATTGATCGTTTCACGCCCTGAATTGAGTACGACGCTGATGTCTTGTTAAAGAGTGTCCGAAATGAACCAAATCAATAACAATAACACCTCCATTACGAATTAAAATTTTTCGCGAGCCTCATCACGAACTCAAATGCTGCATTGGTTCTGCCTTATCAACAGTACCTAAAATAACTTTAAGAGTAAATTCAACAGAAAGCATATAAATGGGATAAAGGACTAAAGAGTAAAGTGCAAGTATAAACTAACTCTAAGTGGAAAAAAAAATAGTAAAATGAAGAAAAATAAAATTAAATCTATTGAGAGAACAATTAAAGAAAAAGTAGTGAAAAGAAAATATTTAGTTTGTTGTTGATTTGATTTATGTAATATCTCAGGGCATCAGTGTCCCATTCAATTCAGGGCGTGAAACGGCCCGGAAATTTTGCTCAGAGACCTCTTCTTTCATGCTTGAGGTTCTTTTACATACCGTAAATCTACGACATGGGACCCATAGCTTTACTTGCCTTCCAAAGGAATCCATACTTAAGATTTTTATGCCCGAAAAAATCCATCGATCCTGGCTGGGTTTGAACCCGAGATCTTAGGTTTAGGAAGCATAAAATATTTAAGGTAGATACATTAAATTAGAGAAAAATAATGTAATTCAATTAGGAGGGTAAAATAATAATAATAAAATAGCTTATAAAAGTAAATTCTTAAAATCTTAGACAATAAATGAATTAAGAGCAAGAGAAATGAAAAACTAAACACAAAGTTTTTTTGGGGTAATTGTGAAAAGCAGAGAATACATAAAAATAGAGCAACGATAAACAGAAGAGAAAATAAAAATCGGAAATGCGAGTATAAAACTATATTTTTACAATGTATAATTACAACGTGGTTACGTTGTGTTACATATAATATAGAAAACCACAAAAACTCGTATTTGCAATTGCTTCGAACGCATCTAAAAATGCAGTTAGTGCTCCCATCAGGAAATATCAGAACCGGCTCAGTTGCCACACTGTAATCCAATTTAACGGTGAAATTCAGCCGCTAAAGAGAAGCTGTATGCTTGAACCGCAATGCAGCAATTTTCTCTTAAAAAAATCAATGATACGTGATGCGTGCGGGACATTTACCAAGAGAAAGTGCCAGGGAACTACCAACAACAAATAAATGCATTATGAAACTTTGTGAAGGAAAAAAAACAAAAAAGATCTGGGAATCCAGTTGGGAACTTTGTGAAATCTGTGACACAAAGAATGAGTCCTGTCGGTCGGTATCAGCTTTTGTTAATGCTCAACAAAAAATAACACAAGTAGTCAGGAACCTGTGCGCTAACAAAGTGCCTGGAAACCTTTTCTCAGGCACTTACATTCTTTTACGTGGCGATGTTACGACAAAATGAGGTAACTTGACGTCTTGCGTGAAAGAGTAGCTCATCTTGTTAGCTTGGTTTCACATGGGAACGCTGCAGCCCCTTCTCGTGTGCTGTTGCAAGGCTTTGTTAAATATGTTTAATTTGTTTTAAACTTTTAATAAAGATACTCTCTGATAAGTTATCCGGTTCTTCTGCTTCCTTTCAAGGATGGGTCATTGTTTTTCCGTTTCGAGGCTAATTTATCCTTCCATGTTCTTCTTGGAGGGCACAGTTCACATTTCCCAACAGGTTACCATGGTAGTCTGTCTGGAGCCATTCTCTCTTTGCATGATGTTGACAATTTTTGTGATAGTCGTTCATTTCGGCAGTAATATTCTTTATTGTTTGTTTTTCTCTTATTTCACTGCTTTTCTTCTTGTATCTTATTAGTACTTTATCACGTTCGCAAATTGGGCATTGCTGTTTTAATCACCGTCACATCTTTAAAGGTGAACCGCTCCAGCGTGTCCTAATTGTGACCACGCTTTTACAGTGCGTCACATTTTAATTGAATGCCCTCATCTAGAGGATTTTAGACTTTCCCTGGGTTTGTCCTCCTCTCTTGAAGAAGTTCTTGCAAATGATGTGGTTGCTGTTGAGCAAGTGCTCAGTTTTATACGTTTTTGTGGCTTCTTCTGGAGTAAGATGTGCTTTTTTATAATTTTATATGTGACGGTTTCTTTAGCCCAATTTCAGACTTACTTTTCCAGCCTTTACTAGTGTATTTTACTATCAATCTGTTGTTCATTGTTGAAATTTATTGTCCTTATTGTTTGTTATTGGGATTTTTATTTTATTGTCCGTCGTGAAAATGCCGCTTGCTTTCTGCTTAGTTTTTAGTGTAGATTGATCATGTATTTTCTTATTGGCACAGTTTTAGTGTGTTTGGGCGCTAATGACATTGGTTGTTTGTGCCCTTTAAAGCATAATCATCATTGTCTCTTATTGTTATCTTTTCCACACATCTGAGGAATTTCATTTATACCGCTGGACTCTTAGGACCCATGTTTCACTACCATATAGCAATATAGTCCTTGATAGGACATAATGGAATCTTTTGCACATCGTTAGTCATATTTCTTCCAAAATATTTCCTTATTCCATTTTGTCTAGTATATATCTGTATATTTTCTTCCAAATCTAAATTAATTTTATAGTTGGTTATGTTGTATCAGACATTAATGTCGGTTTTGAGTAAAACTTCATTTAAAATATGTTCTAACAAGAAATTACGCTAATCTACAAAGTCAAGGCCATTAGATTCTTCATCATCTCAGGGAGATTTGTTGCCACGCCTGTACCAGTTTCTGGATTTTGTTGCGAAGAATTTGGTAATATGCCCACTTCCACAACTTCGAAGTTTTCGAAATTTCGTCCCCGTATGAAATTAGCCATGAGTCATCACAGATGATAATCTGAAGGTTAAGATCAGAACTATTCGATTCTGGATATTTTCCATGGTTGTTCGAGCGGTATGGGGTCTTTCATGTTTCGCTACAAAGAAGTCTATTTCGATTAACTAATGCTGATTATTCTTCCTTGGTCTAGTGGTTAGCATAATGATTGCTGGCCAGGAGGACCCAAATTCGATTCCCGGTACCTGCTCAGGTATATTTTTAAGTTAGGCATGTCTGGAACGGGGTCTTGAGGATAACTGGGACACTGTCTGATGGAAAGGGTGCCATTCTTCGATCTAGGGAGCCGCGTATAGGCAATAGGCGGGGTGCCAGCATGCTCATCACATGCTCCCCTGCAACACTGCCCTCTACCAATGAAGTCATAAGACGGAGGTAAAGGAAGCAGACATTACACATAACATTACTTAAGGGCCGAACTGCAATGACTTTGGCAGTCTGACGGATATCGAGCATCTGTTGCGAGGTATCACAGTTGCGGTAATATAAACATTTTCATTACACTTAACACTTCTGTTAAATCTATCATCCATGGGATTTGCAGATATCCACTCTACGTTGGGCCTGTTCATAAGGTATAGATCTACAGCTTCTGTATGATTTTAAGTGTTTTAATGTGGCGATGTATGTACAAGTTCTTCTCACAGCCTACGAATATTTTTCTGCGAATGAGCTCCCATGTTCGACATGATGTAGGCAAGTTTCATAAGAATAATAACCTCTAATCTTCCTGTGCCATCTTCAATTACATGTAAACCTGCATGCGAGCGTAACTTTGTTCGGGAATCAGCAGTCTTGGAACCCTAGTGCACAAACATTACTTAATGTTCAGCTTTTCAGTTATCTACGTGTGGGTGATATTCAGTGAAATTTTCAGCATTTTTTAAAAATGTTCTTAATGTTACGTGACAATCCTCTGTCACAAGACAGCAGCGGCATAATGTTTTCTACCGTTAGAGCACAAACTGGGTGTACCTTTCTTTGAAATTGATTGCCTCCCTTCTTTAAACAATTTAAACCGTATTCACCCTGTACTATAGGGAAGAACAAACTCTCCATAGACATCCTGTAACATTGCACAGGACCCAGCTGTACATTTTTTGAGACGAAAGCAAAATTTCGGATTGCTCGTCATTTGTAACTTCTATTTTATTGAAGGCAGAACTGAACATGTCTCAACTTGCACACCTCTCAGAGAAGGGGACCGAGAGAGACAACATTTAAAATAGTATCACGTGTGCATTACACATTAAATTAATAGAATATTGTAAAGTTAAATTTTAGAGCAAGAAATTATGCACGAAAATGAAGTATCATTATTTTTTATTTAACAGTCCACATACTTGTGTACCTTTAATAATTTTTAATACTTTAGACTTTAGCTTGATTAATTTCCTTACGACCCTTGTCACTTTGGTATGTTGAACTCTATTGCGACTCGGATGGACATCAATAAGTAAATTAGCCACCTCTCGACGAGATCGCTGCCTGTCTGCATAGCCCACTCATAACCAATTTTCGCTGAGCAATGGCCAATAGAATTATTTCATGCACTAGATGCCAATTTTAACCACTTGAAATGTTTTAACAAACATAATTTAATGAATATAAACAAAGGACAGTGTGTTTTATGTTATACTGATAAAACACAGTAGACAGAAGGAGCGCTTTATTGTTTGGAGTAGCAATTCTAGTTTGTACAGAAGTATCCAGTGTGGGTGCTTACTAAAAAAGCACTTAATGAGAATTATTCGAAAATGTAAAATATATTGTGTGTTCCGTTTAAAATAAGCATAGTATCACTTCCGGTTAAACGAATTAGAAAAAATTGGTGACATCATTTTCGAGTTTTCAGTATATAGTCATCCTCGCAAACCTAGTTTGACGTCAATAAACCACTTGCTTCAAAAATTGTTTAGATGCGGAACTTTAACTACCCCTGTATAAATGAATGAACTACAAGGCTTATAGAACAAAAAGCTATAATTTTAATAGCTCTCTAACGGTAATTCAGCCTATTTTAGAAAAGGTATAAATATAAAAACTTGGACTGCCTGAGAACGTCTCTATGTACGAGACGTGCAATTCAAAATACTTGGAGATATAAGTTGAAAAGTTCACGGCCTCCTGAAATTTTCTAATTACGGCTGTGATGTATTTAAGTGCACAAACACGTCAAAACTCGAAAGGGATCGTTGCTAGGTAACCGAAATGAATAAACAAATTAAAACAAAAGAGATTAATGACAAAAAAGCATGAAATATGGCGTAGCGCTGAAGAGAAATGTGTGGTCCCCAGTAGTGTGTGCAATGTTTACATATCTGTAGTAAAGTAATAATAATAATAATAATAATAATAATAATAATAATAATTTAATCAACGCCTTTCACAACTTCTGAGGCAGAAGAATAAAAAAGACCATTAAGTTAAAATCTTTGAATAAAGGAGGAATACGAGAGGAAGGGAAATGCAATTTGCACGTGTTCTTAATACAAATTTCCTTTTAGTGTGAGAGTGGAGTATTCCTTTCACATAAACTTCCTTGTTTTCATATCGTGAAAAGAGTGATTAAAAAAAACTCCGCTTCGAAACGCATCCTAAGTGGCGGGAAAAAATGAGCTTGCATTTTCACTATTTCTTTTGATAAACTCGGAGATAAAAGATTTTGCTTTCGTATTGGAGGATGGGTACAGATGTTGGACGAAGCGTTCTTTGCACTCGGTACTACCATTTTATTAAGCCATATTTGAAAGATAAAAACATATCATTGTAGTATGTGCTGGAGTTTGAAGGCAATAGGTTACACCTACCTCAGAAAGTTCCTGGGTGAAGGACATTCTACATTTTGGGTCTATTTATTATTGTTCTTAAAAATAGTCAACAAAAAAGTTGGAATAATTATTTTCACTTTCATGCAAATATTTCGAAAATTCAAATTTGAATAATAGTTTAAAACTATTTTGAATGCCAAGAATAATATCTAAAAGAGAAGTCATGGTTTTATATTATATTATAATTTTTATTTGTTTCTCTAATTGAAAATGTAAGATAAATCTTTGAAGTTAAAGTTAGAAGTAAGAGAATTGTCAATGCTCCTTGTATTTTTTTACCTTTTTCAAGGCACATGTCTATTTGCATTCATTATAAAATTAGAATTTGGTTCTGCAAACCAAGCTAAGCTATATAAATTTTTTAAAATAAAGCCAAATTTACTTTAAAATGTTTATACTTCTTTATGCCAACAAAATGTAAAATACAGAGTCTTCGTTTGGACGCGTGGTTGGTTATTTGCATGTCCTGTTTCTAACCGGTTCTGTTCCACCTCTATTTTAACCTCTCCGTGTACTGACGCGAAGTCTTTGTGCTGTATAGTATTTGAACTTTGTGAGACCATGCGTTTCAGCGTTATAATATGTTAGTGCTGTTGCAATGCCAAAATGTCTGTATATTTTAGTGAGAGGCATTTTCCATCATTAGAAGTAGTGATCAGTGAGTGATTAAGACTGTGGAAGCGATTTTGAACGACCTGTCATAAAATGATTTCCAGCATGTCTTTGAAGACTGGCAATGATACCAACTGTAATAAAATGATATTACAATGTATACATGATGCACTTTGATGCTTATTGCTTACGATAAATCGAAGCTTTTCGTTGTTTCTAAGGATAGTATAGAGTTCCTGCGTCATTTTTATTGCATGTTCTGCGCATCGGTTACTTTTCGGTATATTTATTGCAGAAGGTTCTGGCTTCCAGTGGTTTTATAATGACTGCAGTAATTCATATTTTTGACAAGTCCTGAAGTCATCAGCGTTGTACATCTGATTATTGAACCAGTGGTCTGCCTAGGCATATGTAAACATTCTTCAGAGTGTCCTATATTAGGTAGGTATAAGTATGAATGCCGAAAGAGCAAGAATGACTCTTGAATTCCAGCTTGCATTGCTGATATTTGGAATTTTCTGAAACCCAATCAATGGAAAACGCCCTTTTTCTTCAAAAAATCTCTCCAGCCTGATCTGGAATTCTGTCACAATTTGTGTTTTCATTTCTTGATAGTTATTCACCAGTTGGGACACAAATAGGTATTTAATATTTGGAGAATGGATATTTTCACTAACTTTTTTTATCCATTACCTAACGGAATATCCTGCCCAGAACATGATACCGATAAATTGATGTAAATGGATACTCTTATGTGCAAACATTTTTTTTTCAGTCTGACAACATTCCGTTCTTTTTACCAGTTATAACGCTGGTTGCATCAGCAACAATCAATTCCACAAACTGTATTCATCAAGAACTTCAGCAATAGTGCACCCAGTTTTACTTCAGTTCTTTCATATTTTAAAATGCCATTCCTGAAATTCATTTCCCATCAAGACGTAAGGATTACTGTTCTGTATATAAATTTGTTATCATATTCTCCTTTAACTTAATAGCCTTTCTGAAAGTTGAGTTGTGAATTGCAGCTTTGGTTGGAATGTTAATACCATCACGTGACAATTGTGCGCATATTTTTGTAGCTTGACTCGTTGATAGCTTTTGTGGATGTTACCAAGCTGGTTGCTACTTTTACTTTGTTGTGTTGCCTTTTTGTTACATTATTCTTATTGTCCTCATTATAATCGCTGTTGTCACTTTTATTTAAGTACCACCACTAACATCATAATTACCACTGTAAAAATTTTATGGTGAAGCTGAAATTGATTCATTAAGTAGTTTTCGCCATTTTGAAGGATGGGTTGTTTCTTGTCTTGCAAATTTACCACATGAACAGCCCACTCCTTCTTTGCTTTGTAGTTGCAGAATTATCTTCGGTAGATAACCATTGACGGTTTACTTTTGTAAAGTCAAAGAATTCGCGAAGTTTATTATATTTAACCCCCCCCTTAACACATTCATCGTAAGTTTTCAGAACTGTGTGAAGATTTGTTTGTATTGCTTGATTTTATCATGAGAAATTTTAAATTTATTTCCCCACAGCTTTTTTACTTCTTCACCACTCGTTCTTTTCTTCGTTATATCTTTGTTTCAAGAAACAGATACTGTCCAATAATTTGTGTTTGGAGAGACATTCTGCATTTTTCTTCTAAGAATGATTCTTCGAATGAAACTTCCTGTTTTGCTGGATATTGCTCCAGATTTCCTTATTCTTCTGTATGGAATTATAACTTCTCATTTGTGACTTATTTGTGTTTTCTGTAAAAGAGGAATGTCATGTGCTCATACAAATGCTTAGGTAGCAGTACACAACACTACATACACAAATGTAAAATCCTACATGAGGGCATTCAGCATTGTGGTAATGTTGCAAATATTATGATTAGAATTTTTAATTTGGGGGTGACTTTTTTAAAAGTAACATGAATTAAGATTTTCATTATAATTTTTTGGTAAAAATATTTTATAAGAAATAAAAAAATATTAACTTTAGCCATAATTTTCTGTTATGAAATATAGAGAACTAACTTCATCAGAAACAAGGGAGTAACAGATAAATTACTCTTAAATTGCCATTCTGGCTTACTTATTATGAATGAGGTATAAGTATAAATTGTATATGAGTTTAAGTATTGCACATTCATAAGTGTAAACTATGAATATGACCGTAAGAGGAGAACTATAGAGCAAGAATACGAAGTCAGAACTTGTGTGGTAGAGAGTTGAGCTGGAACGCCGACACAGCTATTCGTCTTGCCAAAGGGACAGTTCTAGGTTACCATATATACTTGCGTCAGTGAATATGCTGATAGAGTTAATCTGCTCGAAGTTCTTGCATTTGCTGGTTCCGGAGCGGAACACAAAATTTCGGTGTCCTCCTCCGCAGTTGACAAGGTGAAATTATGCTGAAACGGTTGTGGGGGCGGACCGGAGCAAGCTCTCTAATTCTTTCACCGTGCTTCTCTGCATAAAAATCGATCTCGAATTCAATAGTCGAGATATTTCCCTTCCGTTGCGAGTCTCTCATTTCCTTCCTCGGGCTGTTTCTCCTCCCCCAGTGCCTATAGTGGTCCATATTTGGAACAAGGTACCATCAGCAAAATTCTTAACGTTGCGTGCTCTTGTACTCATCCAATTGGGGAAGATTCATTTTTAAAGATTTTAGTAGCTGTCATACCCTTTTGTGAAATTCGCATTAGTATTTCTAAGTTGAAAAGTTCAGACTAGATAAAGGTGGAATGTGCAATTTCTGGAAATAATATAGTACTATATAGATTGAACATCTTATAGTGAAAATCGAAAATCTGTCGAAGAAAAAAAGTTTCCCTAGTTTCCCTAGTTTCCCAATTTGCATCTCAGTTAACCTATTTATTTCATATACTAAGGTAATCAACAGAGGCGCTTTTGTATAAGTAGTAGTAATAGTAGTAGTAGTAGTAGTAGTAGTAGTAGTAGTAGTAATAGTAGTAGTAGTAGTAGTAATAGTAGTAGTAGTAGTAGTAATAGTAGTAGTAGTAGTAGTAGTAGTAGTAGTAGTAGTAGTAGTAGTAGTAGTAGTAGTAGTAGTAGTAAGTGAGTCTTTATTATTATAAAATCTATATACAGATTACAAATATATTTTATGCATGGGTCGTAGACCATAGGTGCTTAAGTATTTACACAATTAAAAGAGGAACAAATAATAATACAAATAAAACAATACTAATAATTAGAAATAAATATTAAAAATGAAAGAACTATTAGAAGATGTATGAATGGAAACATATTACATTATTTATATTTATACCAGTTATTCCATTCTAACCAGAAAATAAATGGCTTCTAGCTTCACTCACTTTGACTGGAAAATTTTCCATATTCAACCAATTAGTGTGGTATAGAAACAGGTCCGAGCATGGCTATCGTCCTGTAATTGCCTTAAAAAGTTTTCTGGGAACAGCGTTTCTCATGTGTTCACAGTGGGTACATTAGCCAGAATATGTACGCATTCCCCTCCACAAAATGGGCAGAGTCTCCTGTCAGAACTGTCCGTTATTTCTGGAGCCTTCCATCTTCCCAGTCTAAACCAGGCCATTCCTGGTCCCGTCTTTCTTCCTAGAACGAGTATATATACCTCTTTACCCCAGGTTAATTTCATTTCATTCAATAGGCTCAATGAGACTTTCGTGTTACTTTCTGCCTTGATTTCCTGCCTGCTGATATTCTCTAGCCTGCATTTTTATTATCATATTAAACCTTGGCCAATTCCTCTTAGCCGTCGTTGCACCTCTACAGCCCAAAACATTGGTGTTATATTTTGTATCTGGTGTCTGTAGCATTTAGCGCAAAGTGTGGACTGGTTTCTCTGCATTAATCTAAGTCAGTATTTCACCGCTCTTGTTTTACTATTAAGCGTATCTTCATAGTAACTTATCCCCCTCATGACCCCACAGTTTGACGTTGCTTTGGAAATCCAGAGAATTCTTTTCCAAAAATAAACTTAAATTTTATTTATGTGTTCAGCTCTCCCCCATCCCCATATTTTATTTCCATGTCTAAAGTAATCAACAGGGGTGCTTCTGTAGAAACAGCGGAGACCAAGCCTCCTACCCCTTCGTTCACCTGCTCTTATTTCTTAAATATTAAAAATTTGCTTTACTGATATCAATCATTCATTCAGCATTTAATTAATCAGGTTGGTGCATCACTTTGTAGCGCTGGATATGATAAAAAGATTAATTAAGATGAATAGTATCAATAATATACTTTCCTCCATTATCCCACTCTCTCCCAACTCTAGAGCAGTTTCTTCATTCCACATCTGGTTTTTAGCTGATGAAGGCGTCAAATCAGGTTTATAAGCATCTTCGTTATCGACGTATTTCCCTCGAAGATTGGTCTGGGGACGCAAGATCGGGATGTGGAATCACCTCTCAGTCAAGCACTGATGTACTCGTAGAAGCACCATTTATCGTCAGTAGTAAAAATCATGGATAGGAATTATGGATTTTTTTTTTTCACGAGCTAACCGATGACGAACAAGCTGATATGTGCAAATAGCCACCTACTGATTTTTTAACCTTGAATGCAAATATCGCACGAATGTTGACTTGTCACAGTTCATCACATCTGCTAATTCTCCTGTTGACTCAATGGATGATCTGCATTAAATACTTCAGAAGGTCTTCATCAAAGCCCAATTGTCTTCCTGAACGTGGTGAATCGTTCAAAGGTGGCCCTCTTTGAAGCGACAGGATTTTCTTGCCGTGCTTTCTCTAATGGCATTTTCCCCGTACACGACTCAAGTATTTCAAATCGCCTTCGCTGCCTTTTTTCCTCTATAAAACTGAAAAAATGAAAGAATATGCCCGATGGATTCATTTTTTTCCACTTGACGCTGTCAGGTAGTAACTTCTTGAGCTACAGCTAGGGGTTTTGCAACTGAAAAAAAAACTGAAAAAAATACACCATTGTCCAAAAGGCCCTAAATATGATGGCGATGACTAAAATGATTCAAAGGAATCGGAAGTGGCAGAAGGCGCAAGTCGCTGACTAGAGTTCAGAATAAAATACACTGATTGATGTAGACGATGAAGGTGACAATGGAGCACATGATGGAATAAAGAGCAAGGGAACAGAAGGAGCTGGTGACGCCCACATTTGTCTACAGCAAATGCACTTACCTTTTATAACTTCTGTTATTTTTTACAACCAGACTGAAGCTTGTATTTGGAGGTTCCTCAAATGAAATGGAATCGTGGAAATGTATAGATAAACTACACTAAACTATTACGTTCTTTCGCAAACTGTTTCCACTCTTTCACTGTCGCACTTAAACACCAGCTGTTTGTCAACAGATGAATGTCATTTTTCAATTTTTTCGTCATTCAGTTTTTTCTCCTTCACGCAATTTACCTAGAAGTATTTGAAATTCAATAAAATACTGCAAACTCTTTACCAAGTGCTTGTGTTTCCGGAGACAAATTAGAGAGGGAAACTCATTACTCCGGCAAGTTAATGAACCTGAAATCACTTCATCATCGGCTCCAAGTTATGTCACGTAGAACTTTTTTGTCCTCGTTCAATCTAGATTCGTTAATTACTTGACACTTAACGACTCCGCCGTGCAACGCCCCTACGAAACTTTAATATAAATGGTTCCGCTGCCGAGAAATACAATTTATCGAGACATAAACAAGCGAAGGTCTGCGCTACGCGGTGAACCACTTGTTGCGTGCTGGTGGCGAAGGTATTGACATTACGACAAGCGTTAATTAGGTTTGCGAGCACAAACTTTTTTTATTTTTTCCGTCCTCTCCCTTCCGTGGAGGTTGAAAGGACGGAATCAGATTACTGGGGATGAATAGCTCCTCGCCGGATTGGAAACGGAGCCCAAAATATGCTCAGATCGATTGTAAAGCAGGAAAGTAAACAATCGCCCGCTGATTTGCCATTCATTCCCGTTCAAAGTGCAACTTTTAAACTTCTTGAATTTGCTGTTCACCCTGGAGCATTCAAAATTTACCTTTGAACTGCGCTGTATTTCCAGAGGTAATTCACACTCATGTTCCTTCTGTTTGTGTATACGTTTAAATTTTGGTTCTGCTATGAAATTCGCCAACATCAAAATAACTGTAAGAAACAGCAGGCATTTCAAATTTCAATGTGTAAATCTAAGTTTGTTCAGACCTATTCTTTCTCCCGGAAATATATCTTCTACATATTCTTTGAAGAGCTAAACGTTTTAGGCAAGTTCACAATATTTTTATTTTTCTTTCTCTTCTGCTGTAAGTTTAGGCTATAAAACCTGTTCCGAAACAAGGAAATCTTCCCACTGACTCTAGGTCGTTTCGTACTTCGACTTTTGGTTTGTATTGTAAAGTTTGTTTGCTGATCCTCTCGTCATTCATTCTTTCCACGAGGGGTATCAAATATGTTTTGCAGGTGTCACCTTGAGGTCAAAGCAAAAAACTGAATTAAAAAATTTATCCTCACAATCCTTCAAAATATTTTCCATCTCTCCTCACACTCGTAGACGGTGTAATCACTGTCAAAATTACTACGACACTTGGAATGAAATATTGTCAACAGAGCTGAATTTATAGCTTGAGCAAAGTTCTGCATTTGTTTTAATGGTTTTCCAGCAATGTAAGGTTTCAATCCAGGAAACAGCCAGAAGTCGCACGGTTCAAAGTAATGACTGTACGGTGGGTGGTCAAGCAAATGGACTTAGTACTTCCAGTTTCCACAAATTTGCAGCTGTTCTGTGAAGAGACGCATTATCGTGCAAAAGAAATGCAAGTCTTTGGACGCCGCCGCCTCCGTTCTTCAAATAAAGGATCCAAAATATAAGTGGCATAGTATTTTCCATTCATTGTCATTCCTTCTGGCACATAATCAACCACTAATGGCCCTTCTTAGTTGAGGAAAACAGTGAACATTCGCTTACGAGAACGAAAATCTTGTCGAAGAACACCGGTCTTGGGTCATTCTCATTTACCCACATGCAGTTCTGAGTTTTATTTGGGGTGGTATAGTAATAAACCATTTTCATCATCAGTGGCATACATCTGTCAAACATTCAGCAGTTTCTTTGTACATTTGTTTCTCCTTTTCTTCTCTTTATTAGTTAGGGAGTATGGAACTTATTTTGCGCTGATTTTTCGCAGTTTTAAATGTTCATGGAGTATACTGTCAATGCTACTAACACTAATACCCGCTTCTATATTTAGCATTTTGACCGTTATATATATATATATATATATAACTCTTTGAATTGTACTCTCGTTTATAGCTCCCCAAGGTCGGCCAGAGCGAGGATTCTCTTTTGAAGTCTCAAGCCCTTCATCAAATGATCGAATCCATCTTGCATTGTTATCAAATGAGCCACCATGAATAGCTATAAAGTGTTCGTTGATTTTTTTCGCTTTTTCACCTAGCATCTAGCGTGAGAAAACGTAGACTCTAAAAAGTTTTCTTTAGAAATATTCATGATTTTTCACCAGCCATTGACACAGGACTGAACTCAACAGACTGTACAACAGTGACTATGCAGTCTTAACTTGCACTTATGCGTATTTTGATAGCTTCAGATACATTGTTGCCAGCTGTGTTAGTTACATTTTTGTCCAAAAATGGATAGGCTGGTTGCAAAACTTTTTGAATACCTCTCGTATACGTTCGAACCACTGCCATTTCATGTTTTTCATTTATTCTTTTAATTTAACATGGTAGCTCATTACGTACACCCGGCCAGGACCGATGGATTTTTTCGGGCGTAAAGATCCTAAATATGACTTCCTTCGGAAGGGAAGTAAAGCCGTGGGTCCCGTGTCGTACATTTACGGCATCAGCCTGACAGAAGAGGCCTCTGAGCAAAATTTGTCGGCCGTTACACGCCCTGAATTGAATGGGACGCTGATGACCTGAGCTGTTAAACAGCGTCCGTAAATAAAACAAATCAACTCATTGCGTATATGATCTTTATGTGTGTATTCTGGTGATACGTATTCAATATATGAAATCTAATATCGCCTTTTACAGTTTTCAGATAATTTCTGTCCAGTTACAGGTACGACATGCTCGTATATCACTATTTGAATATCGAAAAATGATACAACCATAATGTTACCAGCAGAAGCAACCAGTTTACTGTATTTAGTTTGATGAGGAGGATGAAGATTTCCGCACTCTCCAGATCGCAATTATGTAGCAAGTTTCATCAGCAGTGGTTTCCTTTGAAGAAACTCCGCTTCTTCATGTAACGTATCTTCTTCAACTGCACGGGAACGTCTTCTCGTTCGAGAATCAGGAACCTACTGTTTCATGTGCAATTTTTCAGTTACCAACGTATGGGTGGTACCCAGTGAAATGTTCAGAATTTCTGAAAGTATTCTTAATGTTATTTCACAATACTCTCTGAGAATAACAGCAGCAGAAGTGTTAAAGCTTTCACAAACTGGAGAACCTTCCTTTGAAATGATTGCCTCCCTTCTTTAAACATTAAAATAATTATCAACTGTGCTATAGTTTTCTGTAACAATGCATAGATCTCAGCTGAAGATTTGTTGAGAATCTTATTGTTTGTCGCCTGTCACCTCTATTTAGCTGAAGGCGGAACTGAACATGTTTCAACTTGTACACGTCTCACAGGCGGGTGCTGGAAGACACTTTTGTTGATTTGTTTTATTTACGGACGCGCTTTAACATCTCAGGTCATCAACGTCCAATTCAATTCAGGGCGGAAGTAGCCGATAAATTTTGCTTCTTTCATGCTTGAGGTTCTTTTACATGCTGTAAATCTACGACATGGGTAACCCAAGTTTTTTCTTTCCTTCCGAAGGAACACATACTGAGGATTTTTCCGGGCGTAAAAATCCATCGATTCTGTCCGGGATTGAGTTCGTGAACATGGGTTTAGCAGGCAAGGTGCAGTGCAAGTATTACCGCATGAAGCTAATAAAATATTGTAAGGTTAATTTTTACCGAGAGAAATGATAGGTGTAAAAATTATGATCATCTTTATTGAACAATCCTCGAAATGTTGAATATTTCAATAATTTTTAATCAATCCTTATATACGAAAAGGAAGCTAGAAGAAATTGGTGTCTAAAAAACGATTTTTTTTACATCAAGCGCCTTGTTGATACTTAAAATATTGCATTATCTCCTTTTTTAAAGACTGTTGTTATGCAGAGAAAGTATTTCGTCTTTTCAGTAGCAATCTCGTTTTATCTTTCGTGAAATTTCTCAGGAAGCAGTTGGCGTTTGTTTCAGACTAAGCAATACGTTAGTTCCCTTTTAGTGTCATGGATGGTGCTCCGGTGTAACACAATGGAGTAACAAAAAATAAAAAAAACACGTTCCACCTTTGTCACTTTTTTAACCAGCTCGTATTTCACCGCAATATATGACAGGTTGGGCAGAATAAGCTGCAAAGGAAGAGGTACGGCCACATAATTTACCGGTTTCAGTTTATAAAAAACAATACCAAAAAGCGCGGCTAAAGTCATCAACGATTTATAATGTGACAAAGAGGACTTAAAACCTGCCTCTGTTGACCTACACGCCAAGAGCACACGCTTTCGGTCTATACGCATATGTTTGCTTGTTTGTTTATTCTGAGATATGGTTTTGAATGTAATTCATCTTAAATTGTGGAGCTTTTTTTTTCAAAAGTTGAAACGAAAATTCCACGATTCAAACTCCGGAAACCTATAATTAATATTCAATTTAATTGTATTAGATTCACAGGCTTATTTTCATATATGTTTGTAAATCATAAACGTCCCTACAATGTGTACTTATAACTTGTTTGTTGAAGTGTATGTACATACACACAAATTTAAACGTAACAATTTTTTCAGCACACATACGCAACCCTAAAAATTATGAATAGACCAATCAGAGATAGAAGTTAAGAAAATTGACAAATTGCAAGCGCCTAATAACTTCAATAATGCTGTCTGGAGCGAAACGTGAGATCGACAGACGCACCAAACATCAATGGTAGATTAACGAATTTTACACACCGAGTCAAACATATCTGTGGAAAACAGTTCGCCTAATTAACAGTAACAAATCTATCTTCTATAATTAAAAGACGCGAGTTCGAGTTCAGTTGGCATACATAAATACCTCATTTGATTTAGAACGCGGTATAATTAAATGGAAACATAACACGTCTTAAAACCGCGCGAAAGTATTAGGGAATAAATCGTGAGAGTTGTAAAGTTAAGCTAAAGGTAAATATTGTTATATTTTTAACATACTTAGAAACATCGTCTTAATTATTAACTTTGAGTAGAGGTACATCATGTTAACATTACAACAATCTCTCATTCCGAAAATTGTACTTATCGAGGACAACAATAAACCTCACATATCATTCAGTAATCGATGTCATTTTTAATTAGTTTCACTTTTCAACCCTTTCGCTCCATATAATAAATCTGAAAGTATCCAGGTAACAAAATAACAACAGAATCTACCGGGAACCAGGTAGAGACGCAGCTGTTCCCGAAGGTGGAATAGGAGGTACGGACTGTACATGACTTCTCGCCGTCGAGCTACTCGAGAAATAATATGCATTCTTACCAATTACCACGTCATATATTGTCATTACGACGTGGTACAAAAACACATCTCAATATCACTACTCTTAGCACATCAGCGTGAGGCTATGTAAAATATAAAGCGAACCCCCATCCCACTGAAAACTCTACAAATGCACACTTTTAAAAAATGAGTTATACACTTAACCATATAGCCTTGTGTTATAGGAATTCCATCTATTTTTATAATTCTTTTAGTTGTTGCCTACATAATCCCCTAAATGAGCGTGATGTCACATAAGTGTCATAAGTAAAAATTCTTCGCTAGAGTGGTAACGTTTTAATATACTAACAAACTGTAATGTCTGGCGCACCATCAGTCTGTAATGATTCAAAGAATTGAATAATACTGATCTCTTGATTCATTAATCGACAAAGTACTTGCCTGGTAGACCCAAATTCGCGGGTTCAAACCCAGGTCAGATTGATGGATTTTTATGGCTTAAAAATTATGAGTTTGGTTCCTTTGGAAGGGAAATAAGGCCATGGTTCAGTGTCGTAGATTAACAGCACGTAAAAGAACCTGAAGGCTGAAAGAACAGACTTCTGAGCAAAATTTGTCGGCCGTTTCACGCCCCGAATAGAAGGGGACGCTGATGACCTGAGATGTTAAAGAGCATCCGTAAATAACTTAAATCAATCAAATCAAGGCCCTGAAATAAATGAGACGCTAATGACCAGAAATGTTAAAGAGCGTTCATAAATAATATATTGAAAACAATACTAAGAAGGCAATAACCATTAAGGCCACTGTGGATACATAAACATAAAAAGGTTTACAAGAATAATAAAAATAATATAGTATATAGCTTCCAGAATATGTACTTACTGCTCGAACAGAGTTGTGCGTCTCGGGGGCAGCATATGCTCAGCCGGCCGCATCTGTACTCCGATACGATCATATTGATGGAACTATGCCACGTTTGAAAAGAACAAAATCTAGAGGTCGATTTACCCTTCAGCCTCTAATGAAAGTAACCACTTACAATAAGGCACACATGCAGCGGGATCATCTTGTTGTAGACAATAGGCACGTGTACGCTGGTAAGGTTTGAGATTTATTTATTTATTTATTTATTTTACTGTATGTGCAAAAGACAATGAGAGCTAACTTGTTGCGCAAATGATGTAGTGTTTTCATTTAATTTGCAATTTGTTAAAACAGCATGACTTTGCTTGTGTTTCTTGAACTATTTGCATCAGATTTATTTATAAGATTACCCAGGGGAAATTCCGAATATTTTTTCACGAATGCAAAGAGATTATTCATATGTATAATAATATTTACACACAAAAATAACCTAAAGTTTTCATCAACGAATGTAGATAGGTGGCTGCTC
The DNA here is from genome assembly GCA_030762175.1 of Metallyticus violacea. Taxonomy (NCBI): domain Eukaryota; kingdom Metazoa; phylum Arthropoda; class Insecta; order Mantodea; family Metallyticidae; genus Metallyticus; species Metallyticus violacea. Next base: position 22,401,736 of record CM060831.1, on the reverse strand, counting down.
GGAAATTCAAAGACAGACGGTCGAGAGTAGGGAGGGGAATCAGCCTTAGCCGAGACGCAAAACCCTATGCAAGCTTATGAAGGGCATATTCTAGAAGCCTGGTAGCAGCTTCCAGGCTTCTACATCTGCATTATTCTCCTAAAGATCTGAGTACATTTAACAGTTGCATAGCAACATAAATTCTAACGATTAGTCGCAAAATGCCCAGCAGTCAAAACAAATGAAGGAAGCAATAGCTTGCGTTTTTTCAGGCAAGCTGACATCTGCAACCGCCGTCCAGAAAAGAAGCAGAAGCTGATAATCAAATTCTGAAACAAACAAGTAATACTTTTTCCCCTACATCTTCTAGTTGCTTCATTCTGCGTTATTTTCGGGTTTCCACTCAAAAAAAAAACATAATTGGTGTCAGGCCAACTGAGGATTAGTGGAAGTGTGAAGCCATGTTGCTATCCCGTTGGAACATGACATTTCCATAAAGGGCATCGTGGCGTTTTGACACTTAGACGTTCCGAGCTCCATCCGCTAGCACATGGAGTTGCAGAACTCCCCCGCATGTTCTCATTTTACAGGGGCTGTTTCCTATTTGGTAGTAGCTGAACTGAGCATACATTAAACCCAGTTCTCTTGACCAAGTTCAAGCATTTCTAAATGTTGAATGACTTTATTAGACTTTACCATATATGAGATATGGCTCCATTGTTATAAACACCTAAAGGAATATGCGTATAATAGAAGTAGTTGAAAGAAATAGAGGCGTAAGTATTTGAATGCATCACTAAAATGAAACTTCGCCATGCGCACGTTTCCAACACGGGTAATTGCTTTTACAATACGCTAGGTCTGTTTGATTTAATAAACGATATTAAATAAGGTATTAAATAATCCATAATAAAATGTAAAAATATTTTAACAATAACATTAACAATGTCATACACAACTGGGCTAACTCAAATTATTTTCCTCACTCCTATCCCTTGTTATCAACCTTTCCACACCTGAGATGTATCACCTTCGTCAGAAATTTGCTTATTATGTCCTCTTCTTATTTTTTTAAAAAATATTCTTTATTTATTGCATGCTCCATTACTATAATAAGTAGTAATACTACATGCATCGCTATCATTTCATTGTTACATGTTACTCTCTTCCTTGTCTGATAGCAGAGCTCAGCATGACCATCTCCCTCTGTACAATCTGGTAAAGGGTCATGGTAGGTACTTTTCCTCCCATTCTTCCATACTTTTATGTTCAGCCAGCGTATGTGTCTAGAAAACCTCCTCCTCACATGACAAATTCTTAAGCATTTTCGTCAATAGCAATAATTATTCGCCAAGCGAGCCCCTTGCTGTGGCGTTTGGCTCGTATTTTGATGTACCGCTACACCTTCCATGTCCATTTGTATTTCTAGCGTAATTTTCTCCCTGCATTGCACAATTGATACCGCCTATCCATGTCCCTCAAGTGGTACTTAACTTTCCTCCATGCACTCTTATTAAATATATCAAGAGCTATTTTTGACCTGCGTTCATAGGCGGCGTAGTACTTCTGCACAAAGACAGTTAATCCCTTGAGCAAGCATTATTTATATCTTAGTGTTATTATAACTCAGTTCAGCTTCACGTGTTATATCCTCCCCTCTTTGCTGTCAGTTATAGCACAAATATTTATTACCTTGATAGTTAGAAGAGCAGTATTTCTATTTCACACTGGAAAAAAATAATAAAAATGTGTTTGCAGGAATATTACACTCAGAAATGGGTTAAATTTTTAAGTATGTCTTTGCAAGTGTCTGGTTTGTACCATTCGTAGTTAGTGAGATATTCGTCGTCGATTCACACTGGCTTCTCGCAGCAGTTTTTGATTGATTTGTTTTATTTACGGACGCTCTTTATCAGCTCAGATCATCAGCGTCCCATTCAATTTAGGGCGTGAAACGACCGACAAATTTTGCTCAGAGACCTCTTCTTTCAGGCTCGAGGTTCTTTATCGTGCCGTAAATGTACGGCACGGGACCCACGGCTTTACTTCCCTTCCGAAGGAAGCCATACTTAGGATTTTTACGCCCGATTCTCGCAGCAGTAAACTAAATACAAGCTAAATAAAGAAGGTGGTGTAGTGTACTTATATGTAAACAAAAGTCCTACAGTCCTTTATTACAATAGAGTTAGGTAAGTGAGTGTTCTGTGTTCACTTGTGCTTAAAATGTCGCAAGAAGCTAGTACAAGTAAGATTTCTATATTTAAACGCCAAACTTTGTGTAGTCAAAGTAGAAAAATATATTTGTAATAAGTATAAAAATTTAAAAAATATATTTTTCTCGAATATAAAGCAAGTGTCGACTTCTCAAAAATGCAAGGATTGGTCATTGAGGTTTGATTTGATGTCCAGAGTCATCCGCACACTCCACTTAGTTTGGCAACCCCGCTTTTCGCAGGAATCGACTGGCCTGCGCATCCACTAAATTTTAAGACAGTATGCAGTGTGTTAGTGATGTAATTAGTATCATACTGTATCGTATTAAAGTGTTACCACTACAAAGAAAAGCGCACAGCCCAAATATTATGGCAGAAAATGAAAGAAGTACTAAATGAGTGAATGCAAACTTCATTTATATGTTGTTGTAAATGTGTGACGTGATTAACATCTTCATACAGTTCCTTTGTTATAATGTTATGGAAAAAGACATTCTCTCACCATCTTTGCAGAGGTCTCAGGCATTTTAGAGTAAAATTGTAATGTGTTAAGATTTAATGCTATATTGGATTAAATTTAAAGATTGCGTCTTGTATTATAACTTAGAAGTGTACAAAGTTTATTCGAAAAGGTGACCTTGAATTTTCATTTGGAGATTTCAAATGATAACTGACGATTCATATGCATATTCTGTAACATCTGATGCAATCGATGCCCCGAATTGAAGCATTTAATGGCATCAGTGGTCATTCTGTTGTGCCACAATAGCCAGTCCATGCATGGCACTGTTTATTTAGAAGTTGTTTATTTATAAATATAATGAGGCGGTGCTTCATCCTGTTACCACATACACTGTCAAATGTGTCTATTTAAAGTTCTGAAATAACCATGTTTTTAACATCTCAAGATATCGTTCTCTGGTTATCATTCCTTCAAAAAAAGAATGGTCCCATAACGTTCCACTGCAAGTGCTATTCCAAGTAGTATTTGACGATGATATGACACAATTGTGTCATTTACAAGGCCGTTCTGTTTAAACGAGCATTCGCCATTTCATAAACGATTTTCCAAAATCATCACGATCAGCTTCATGTTGCACAGGAACCATTTGCTGAACTCCAAACGATGTTTCGTGTCATCTTGTAACATTTTTGGCCAGTGTGATCTAGAGACCTATTAATGGAGGACTTGGGTAAACTTTGAGCATTTTCTCCGTTCTAACAAATCGCGGGATCGTTTCGTGGAAGGTCTATGTTATCATATTTGCTCAAAACGGCGTTAAACACCAGGAAACTTGTACGCCAGTTCTATATTTTTATAGTGTTTACAACAGCGTTGTGACAGAAATATTGTTAATTTGCAATTATTTGACAGAGCAATAGCAAAACTAGCAATAAAAATCTAGCATTACAATAGAAATAGGACACTAACAACGAGGTATAACATTATTATTGTGCTGCTCGTTTGTTGAAGCAATGACGTTTAAGCGTGAACAAGCATGAAAAATGAAAACGAATTTTGTAAAAAGCGACTTTAGTCTCTTTTTACTTCTGCATGCATATATTATTAGATCAAGGCTCGCACATTTGCTATTGATTTACCTAGATGGCGTTAGCTAATTTCACAAATGCAAAGAATATAAAGTTTAAGCTTGGGAATTATGGTTAGTATTTCTTGCCTGTCACTGCATTTACCGTATATATAGCAATAAAACCGATTCATTTGCTTGGAGGAACTGTAAAGATGTAAGTAGTTGAACTAACACTAAGAACTGTGAACGCCGCAATTACGTAGGCACAGGGTGAGAGACAAATTATTGTTATGGGAAGATCTCACGCTATCAAGTTTATATTCAGGAAAGAGGAATCGCTTGTTCATTATCGGTTTCCCACAGCAGAAGCTTTATACCCTCTTAGCACGAAGCTCGGTGCGCTCAATGTTTGCAGCACAAGTTACACAATACCTGTGCTAGAGTTCCTTTATTCTGTTGCACAAATACTATTTCGGAAGAAAAGTCAGATATAAATATCTACAAGTAGTAATAGACTTATATTGTGACAGGTTTACAAGTACACAAATGTAACTGTCGCATGGGCCTTACATGCTAATAACAACCAAAATATAATACGCAAGAACGGTATTATTATTATTATAATTATTATTATTATTATTATTATTATTATTATTATTATTTGAATTGTGTTTAACGCCCGTTTTTACTACTGAGACAACATAGCTAAACACTGATGATACATGAGATTTTTTTTTTTTTTTTGAATGATTTATTTATGGACGCTCTTTAACAGCTCAGGTCATCAGCGTCCCATTCAACTCAGGGCGTGAAACGGCCGACAAATTTTGCTCAGAGGCCTCTCTTTCAGGCTTGAGGTTCTTTTTCGTGCCGTAAATGTACGACACGGGACCCACGGCTTTACTTCCCTTCCGAAGGAAGCCATACTTAGGATTTTTACGCCCCGAAAAAATCCATCGGTCCTAGCCGGGTTCGAACCCACGGTCTTGGGTTAGGGATACATGAGATGAAATGATATATTGGGAAAGGATTTTTATTAAGTAAAGAAACGTTCCAGGCCTAAGTTTAGGGTACCTCTCCGGCATTTGTCATTTATGACTGAGGAAAAGCTGGAAAAAAACCTCAGTCAGGCAGGACGTACTTGGCGGGATTCGAACTCCAGATCTCCCGCTCACGAGTTCGCACCTTAACGACCTCTGCCACCCGTGGCGGTAGTATTGTTAACTCCCATGCATACATACATACTCATATATACATATGTATATATTCAGGCCTTACGGCATACATGCCAATACTAATCTTTTAGCTATCAAAATATATAACTCTCAAGAACGGCAGTATTAATTCCTATGCTTACATTCGTATGTACACATATAGACATACAAACAAACAAACATAAATACATAAGTATATATTCAAACACACCAACATATATACATCACATATTTACTATCAAACGTTTAGGACATTTAGTGGAAACACGTTCCTCGCACGTTCCTTTCTCCCCTTCTCTTCATTGCCTAGGGAATGTGGAACCCATTTTGCAAAGATTTTTCCGCAGCTTTAAATGTTCATGGAGCATACTGTCAATGTTGCCAACACAGACACCCCCTTCCATACTTAGCATTTCACAGTAATATGTCGATTTTCCTCCACCAAGTTCCTTGTTCTTTGAATTGTTCTCTGGTTCACAGCTCCCCAAGGCAGGCCAGAGCGAGATTTCCTTGCTCAAAGGCTGGCCTTCTGTACCTTCGCGTAAGTGGAAATACCTTCGGCAGGAAGGAATGAAATTGGGTACACCGGGCAGTAAGTATCCATAGGCGTAGAGGTACAGATGTGACGTAGTCCAAACATTTTACAGATAGATGCTCTTGGATACACCAGTCCTGGTACTTTTGGCCCAACGAAATGAAGTGATATTAAATGGGAGAGTGATCAATTCTTGGAATGTAAATATCCATCCCAGCATTTACCTACGCCACCGGAAGAAATCGCACCGAGCGGAATAACTTAGATGGTTAACCTTGAGACTGGCATTCAGGAGTTCCCGGATTCAGTTCCCGTTGGGCCGGCCATCCTGACCTCGGGTATTTTCGTGGTTTCCCCTGGTTGGTAGAAGGATCCTTAACTTTCAGAATGTTCCGCTCTCCCAATTGACTCTATTACAGAGTAGAAAGTGCCAGGGCAAAATGTGATGATGACTTGCGGTTTGGGGGGGTTTCTGCCGACCTGAAATGAAAGCGGACCTTCTGAGGGACTCGAACAACTCGGGGGAGAGCTCAACGCCGTTGGGATGTTCTATCTGAAAGCATGTTAGGGACCCGCTCACCGCCCGTAGATCCTGGCATCCTGTCCGTTTCTTCCGGAGGTGTCCGTTTTGGGGGTATGGGCACAAACGGCCAGCCGAAAGTTTCTCCGCCCCAGACCATTCATCTCTCCTTCCAGGCGAAACGACTAAAAACCTCAAGATCAGAATTGCCGACCCCCAAGAGTCCTCCAGAATGCAAGTTCCAAACGTTACCGCAATAACCACCTGTCCTAGTTATCCTAGGGATAATTACTTGCTGAGGGCTGGTACAACATTACAGCTCTTGAAGTGACTTGCTCAAAGAACAGCAAACTGAGATCAACATATTTGCTGCGCTGTCCCTTGTCGAACTGTGAAACACGGCCTTGTGAATGTATCTATAACACCTCTCCAGATCACAGTAGATATCCATCGACGTAACATTCTCCAAATTCAACAACTTAATCACCCACCAACATCACGCACCATTTCGATCAACCGTCACGATTACGTCATCTGCCTTAATGGAACGGAACTTGCATGGAATGAGCGCTAAGGTTAAACCTTTCGTGTTATGCCATGCTTGTTAAAATATGACGTCTCATTCTGTGGATAAAAATAGGAGGTACTGCTGGAACCGTGCTTTATGGATATAAGAATGTTTATTTCGCCTTCTACTTTGCATTTGTATTGTTGTATAAAAACATTTATAGGTCGCTTGTTACAAGTATTAAGTTCCGGATAGATATGCGGGGCATAGGAAGAAAGCTGCTTTTATATCTAGAGAGGGTCTTTTCTAGACCTCATTAGTATTTATTAAATACATTTTTAATAAGTTGAAAAAATATTATTTTGGGGAGAGTAAAGCGTTTTAGGCTTAAGTTCGGGGTACCTGCCCGGCATTTTGCCATTGATAAGAACCGTCGATGCTAGTGGTCTAGTGGTAACCACAATTGCCTCGTAAACCCAAGATCGCGGGTTCAGTCCCAGTCAAGGTCGGTGGCTTTTTTCAGGTGAAGTAAAGCGGTAGGTCCCGTGTCGTAGATTTACGGAATGTAAAAGAATCTCAGGCCTGAAATAAGAGGCCTCTGAGCAAAATTTACCGGCCGTTTCATGCCCTGATTTGAATGAGACGCTGATGACCTGAGATGTTAAAGAGCGTACGTAAAAAGAGAACCAAATCAACAAATTGATTAGAACTGAGGAAATCTGGGGAAAATTTCAGTGACAGAGGAAGGACATCTAATCGCGAACACGAGTACGTGCCTTAACAACCTCGGTTACCCGAGTCGGTATAACTTAGAAGAACAGACCCTTCAGGTTATCTCATCAAGCAGGCTTGAATATTAACGTACGGCCACTGAGATTGACATTTTCAAAATTATAGATGTCTCCATCTATTGGACTCCTTTTAATGTATGCACTGCTCTATTTAATTATCCTGCTTCTTCCTTTCATCTTCAAGGAATTAAATGACAAAACAATCCTCCAAAAACTTCACCACACACCTTATTAATAAAAATAGATATTTAAGATACTTGATAATTTTTAAATCACAAAATTAAGATTCTTAAGCTTACTTTCTTTGGTTACAAGCAATAACAAGATGTTTTTTCAAGGTATCAACTGTCATAGTCAGTCGCTTGTCAGATAGGACGGTTTTCATTATGGAAAACACAGAAGTAATTGGGGCATATTTAAAACGAACTATTTCGGAAGGACTCATACCAGTCCCAACAAACATTCACCTTTCAGAACATCATGGAAATGTTGATCACTAAAGTAGTTATGAATAGTCCTGGCGAATGAGAAAAAGACGCGCAGTGGTTTCTGAACGCGTTTATAGGGAAACTAGTTAGTACATCTCTTACTTCCGTACTGAACACATTGTTGTACATTTGTACAGCTCTCATCTTTCTCGCTTGCAATTTTGTTTATAGACGAATGCAGCTGATAAGCTCCCCCCCCCTCCACACAGTTACACATAAATTTTCCAGAATTGTCTCGTGCAGATCGGTACACGGTCATTCGTCAGGACTATTCAAAACTACAGTACTTCTCTTATCTTCTCTGTTTCCTGGTATTCGTATGCCCGAGGTAACCATGCGCTCCTTTCACTAATGAAGGTGCTGCTATTTAAATTGAATGGGTTGAAGAGCACGAAAAGAAATAAATACATAACAAGATTTAATATTTTTTCATATATAATAATTGAACCTTAAAATAGGCAAAAAAAAAAAAGTAGAAGGGTGGAAAACTGGCCCTACAGACCCCAAATGTGCGGAAACATATTCATTTCTATCGGACTCTTAAATACCTATATCCACCCAGATAATAGAAAAGGCATTTTGCTTAACTTCCTGGCTTTGGTCTTCACGTTTTCATCTCTAAGGATTGGGGGTATGTATGGAACATAGATAGTATATTAACATTTTTGTGACAAAAGCAATGCAATTCATTTGCTAAGTGCCTTACTTTCATGTAACTTCAGGTTATTCTCGAATCCAGTAAAACGGCATAAGGCAATATTGTTGAGGTAAGAAAGCTAGAATGCAGTGTAAGGCTCGTTGTGAAATCCCAAATTGGCTATTTTAAAGATGATTTTTTCCCCAGTGTAAAGTCGGTGACTTTTCAGGCAGGATAAGAAGATTTTGAAAATATTTAACAAGTATTTTGATCGCTTTTTCTATTTTTTACGTGCTTGCGTATTGATGAGCAAGCGGATGAGGAGCCTCAACTGTGAAATTTGACATAAGATTTTGCTCGCATTGCACTTCTGAAATTATCAGTGAAGGGTAAATTTTGAATAACTAGTTGTATTTGAAATCTGCATACTATTACTAAATTATTTATGCAATATGCCAGAAACAACTACTTTTCAAGAGTTAATTTGGTAAAAAGGCTAAATTGGGTTTTCACTAAGTAGAAAAAAATATAGTAATAGCTCAGCAACTGCAATATGCAGCTTGCCCTGAGCCTTTGTTCTTACTACAGGTAACAGCTTTGCGAATACCAGAACTATGTATACAATCCTCTAGGCCTTGCCCATTGACAAAGGCTTTTCTATTATGAATAAATTATAACAAAGCGTTGGAAACAGTCTCTTAAAAAGTGTAATTAATAACAGCTCTGAGGGATGTGTTAGAATATGAAATAAAATCTGCGAATGAAAACATATCAGGTAGAAATAGAATGTAAGATATCTAGTGGGAAAGCAAAGCTGTCAGCTTCGAAAGCTCTTGCAATCTATATGTTTCCTGCCTGAATGCATGAGATAGAGGAATAAAAACACAGCTATCATTCTCCCTTTACTTCAATGTGTTTCTCATAGTTATGGATTAATATTTCAATACTCATGAAAAAATGGCCCAAAGCTTTGCCGCGGAATGCTGGAAAACTGTTCTTCAATTGATTATGGTTTGTGGATCTTCGTCCTCAAATATCAGATTTCATTCAAGAATTTGTGAGTCTGTCATGGTAAATATAAAAACTATTTGACACCGGATAGTTTTAGTGCATTGTTGAAACATTTTGGTGTATCAGTGACGAGATGTACAAATCTCTCCCTCCCCAAGCCTAAACTGCAATCAGTTTATCATTTTTCCCCTGGAGTGACGGTAGTTGTTTCTGAGGTTGGGCCGCCCGTAAGCCACAGCTATGGGAATGATGATATGATTATGGGATGTCAGGAAGAATTCTTAGATCTAGACTAGGCCGTAGACGCCATATGAACTTTCTTAATCAGTACGGGAATGAACCCGAGACTGCAGGAACATTAGCAACCAGAAACTCTGATCACTAGATCATGGAGCTTGTCTGAATTTTAAAAGGAATTGTTGTACATGGGCGATTGCAGAAATAACGACTCTAATGAGTAGAGACGCATTTTAAATCATGTCGGTGAAAAGCGCAAATCCTTCCATACTAAATAATTCAATTTCTGGGGGGCAAAAAAAAAAAAAAAAAAAAAAAAAAAGTACATTTAATTAGCTGAAGTTAAAAAGCAAACAGACAGAGAAGTTTCACAGGAACGTCCGGTTGGAAATATCTTAAATAATTTGAGGCCACTGGGTAACTTTCTGCTCAAGACCTCGAATGTTTTAAACGAAATAAAAAATGCACACATGTTTAATTTTGCTGCGCCTTTCAATTATTTTAAGAAGGCTGCTGTAACTGCAAAACTTTTTATATAGGTTGCATTTCTCTCCTTGAACCATTTTAAGCAATTAAACAGTAATTACTGTTCTTGTTAATTGCGGGAATTCTCCCAAATGCTTCACATTTGGTTATAAAAGCAACATCGCAAATTGCACTTAATTGTTGCAATTCCAGTGCCCTTATTCAGTCATTTAGAAAACAACTGCTCAAGGTAAGTTTTAAGTGTCTACTTTTGACATCTGGTTAGTTTTCCAGTAGACCACGACCTCAAAATCAGAGCTACAGGGTGGAACTTTTTACTGCATCACCTCCCTTCGCATTCGTAATTACAATTTTGAAAATTATTCATTTAAAACTTAGGTATCCATTGTTGCTCATTTGTTGCTTGTATACTCTTGTCTTCATTTTAGGACTTCAAAATGTATTTTTACTAACAATATTACACTGTTTGTTGTCTTTTTATCAGTTTACATTGCTAAAATACATTATATAGACTCATTTCTATACTAGGGGAGAAATTACTTTGTGATTGATACTTGGGTCGTGTTTATGCCGACAACTCAGCTGATCAGAGACTCGTCCAATCAGATAACAGAAACACATTATTGTCAGAGGAATAACGTAATCGACTTGCAACGTTACGAGGTTAAGAAGTTTAAAATTAGCCATTAGCAACAGTTTTCAAGTGCGTGTACTGATCTAATGTTTGGTATGCAAGTATTTTATTAAGAGCAGTGGTTGTGCTTTGCATCATTCATCAAACAAAAGAATTCTTTATTTGTAGGATATTACGATGAAAAGTGAACATTTTACTACGCGTACCCGTCGTTTTCATACACGAAGTACAGCTTATGATTTCTGCCGCTAGATGACACTACGTAGATTCTGCTGTAGTTAAAGCAAATTTGTCACCATTACAACATTTTTGAAACAGTAACTAGGAAAATATATAAGATAAAATGTTCAATTATGTGAGAATATGTGAGTTTTGTATAACATGTACGTGTGAAGAACTGTTGCCTTCTTACATAACACAAACAGTGAAGCATTCACAGGGGCAAATAATCTGCGGCTGCATATTTAGTCATGGCATAGGTCCAATGGATCTTGTAATTTGCGCTGTTTATGCATACGGTTTAATTTGGTAGCTTGAAATCAAATTTATGCCCAAAATACGAGATAGTTTTGGTGATTGTTCAAATTTTCATTTCAAAGTAATACTTTCTGTCACAAGGCTTTGAAAGTATATTTGTATTAAATTGGAATGTAAATAGTGTGGATACTATTGTCAGTCATTCAGACATTTGAGGTAAAAGAATTTATATGTAAGATTGGCCTGAAAATAGCACAGACCTGAAACTGCTGGGACATTATGGAGAATACTATTCAAGAAGCTCCAGAAAACAATTGTATGCATGTGGCTTCATGAACTGACTGAGAAATATATTAAGAATTTGATTTTCTCAATGACCAAACGATGCCAGGCTGCGATCAAAACATGTAGTGAATGAGCAAAGCACTAATGAAAACAATGCAATCGAATAGGCAGTTGGGTTTCACAAAAGTTGAAATTTATATTTATTGATATGCTATTTATTAATGAGTGTTTTAACTAACGCCGTAGATATTTACTGTTTTTAAAATAATAAATAAGCAAATTTATTTCAAATTGAACTTTACTTCTTTATGAGAGTATTTTGCGTCTTCTTAATATTAAATAAAAATAAAATGTATAATAACGTCTTTAATACATTTATGAAAGAATATGGTGAAAATAGCACAATTAAAACAATTCAAAGATTCGAATGAAAACATTAAAGAGTTAAGAATGATGGAATTAATATTTCCACCTCTGCATATATGAGGGCATTTAAAAAATCACAGTAAATTATGTATATTTTCAGAGATATAAATAATATTTTTGTGCTTTCAGCCAGAAACGCAGCACATATTCTTTCCCCCATTCGTATTTCTCTTCTCTGAAAAGTCTTTATAATCTGAAGGGGAAAAATTAGGGTTGTATTGAGGATGCAGTAACATTTGAAATCTTATTCTTCGGACGTTATCAAATGTCCTATGAAGAAGTACGTTATCGTGAAGTAGAACGGCTTCAGAAGTTTAGTCAAATATTCCCTGTGATTGCTCCTTATTGGTCTCTTCCAACATTGCATTGTATAAGGGTCTGTTCATTGACAGTAATTCAAATTTTTCACTTCCATCTCTCAGAAGAAGGTCCTTTTGGCTAGAGGAGATTATTATCGCCGTTTATAGCACAAATGAACGCTTATTTCTTATTGAACAACATTAATTCTTGTTGTATTTCTTTACGAACAAATATGTGCTTTTATTTTTCCAGAAGCTAAATATTTGCCAATGTTAAACCGTTTGGAACTGTGAATTAACTTTAGAATAATCCTATAAACTACCGTGTTATAGTAAATTTTATGTAAAAGTTTATAGTTAATTGATGATATTTAATAACATATTTAGATTATTTCCTCACAGTTTTAAAAGCGTTTGTAGTTATTTCAGTTTATAGATTAGAACTACTCTCTCTGTTTGTGTCTTACCTCCAGATGTTGCGTAATAAGAGGATGTATTGTGCATTTAGGACACGTTTTCAAAGTCTCGGCAGGATATGCAATTCCATTTCAATTAACAGTTTTATGTTTAATAATTACCTGTCAAATTTGTTAGATACAGTTGTCCATAGAGTCGGAATTAAATTACCTGTTTTCTGTATCTGTCAGTTCGATTTAGTTTACATTCCATTTCATCCTAGTTAAAGAGTAATGTGTATTACAAGAATTTGTTTTTACTTTCAATGTATCTAATTAATAACTTGGTTTCATTTTCAGGGTATATTGTTACGAAGTCTACATTTCCAGAGCTGGTGCTGTAGGTAAGTCTGTATTCATAGCAAGTAGTTTTAAATGAACCCATGTTTAAGGGTGCTTAAACACACTTAGTAGTGGCAATTTTGGTGTTAAACCTCTACAGAATACAAGCTAAGTTTTCTGAAATACTACACTGTCTCTCCAAATGAAAAGTTTACTATTTAATAAGCAATTTTATAAATTATGAACTGTTTTAATGTTGGATAACGTTAATTGTTATTATTTTAATAAATCAGAAAAAACATTCATTTTTAAAATTTTTGCTGCTTTAGGTACACTTTTCTCATCAGCACCCTCAGATTTTAAAATCAACTTAAAAATGTTATTTAACATTGCTAATGAAATAATATGTAATTTGAATCAAAGTTTAATTTTATGCAAATTTCAAACAACCATTTTTTTTCAGAACTCTCATGCATGTATAAGTTAAATGCTTTCACCAGCTATATATGTTGAATAGAATAGAATATTTATTTCACTTAGTCATTACAAAAAGTTTAACAAATGCTTTTACATTTCTACTGTTGTTCCCAGAGTGACATCACTCAACACCCAGATTATATATGTACCGAATCCCCCCCCCCGGTTTTCTTGACTTTAATTACTATTTTCTACCATTTCACTCTTACCTTCCCTATATATCAACAATTTTCTCAAAAACTCCTGTTAATAGTTGAACATTCACCAGCATTTGAATTGAATTGAATTGAAATTTATTTTTCACCAAACAACATTACAATAAATTCCACATTACTCTTAATAAGTAAGTAACCATTACTATTAATATTAATTCACACACACACACACATATATATATATATTAATCCATATGCTAGGCTGCCCATTGTATTTTTCCCTAAGCTGGACAGTTCACTAAAGTTGACAGTTACATGTTAGTGCATAGTATTGAATTCCTACAGTAATAGTGCTTGCTATTAACAGTCCATTTCCATTTATTTTTTATTTTTTATAGATTTTGCCCAATGCTCTTACATTTTATTTATATGAGTGTTCCTATTCATTCTATACCATTCACTTTATTTTCTCCAAATCTCTGTTTCTGTGCATTCAAATAGGTAGAATGTGTTCTCTTCCCCTAAATAATGGACATATGCCTTGCGGATAACCATTTCGTTGCCCTTTTAGCCTCTTAATTCCTGATCATAACCGCTATCCCCCCTCTTTCTTCTTTATTAGTGACATCTGCGTATCTTTCTCTTTTTCAACGATTTTTCATTGTAACATATAAGGCCAACGATTTTTTCTCGCATATCTGACTAAATATGTTTTTAATGTCAATATCTTCATATATTTAATTTACTGCCATTTCATATGATAATTTTATCATTTAATTATAATGTTTTACTTACTGTAATAAGATACATGTCGAAAATATTACAGTTACAATGCAATTGAATATAATAACAATACTCATCTTTTGTTGACGACGAAGAGCAGTCATTTTTTTCCATGCGCCTTCAAACAAGTTACATACATGAGCTAATGTTGGCAGGAATGTGATGTCACCTCTGGTCAGTATCACTAAAACCCAAGGTGCGCATGTGTGTGCCTCTGGACTGAATAGGACGAGGAGAAATGTTCCATTTACGCTAGGCTTTTGTATTCTAAATGTTGGAAAGTATCTCACATTTCCACACAGTGTCTCTGTAACCTCATGCATTTTTCACCGATCGGAAGGCTACTGCAAACGAATACCTCCAGCCACTGAACCACTTGAAAAACTAGAGTCGCGAAGAGTTTTCTTCAGCGTGGATAGAGGTCTGAAATTACCCATTGCTAAGTCAGGACTATAACAAGCATAGAGACAGATGAGCTTCATGTAAAGTAACAACAGTTCAGGTTGTTAGGCAACAATAGAAAAAATGTTTCAACAATTATATTTTCTTTAAAATTGAAGAATCAAAAGACAAGGTGCCACTTAAAATTTTAAAGTGGGTCTGGCAGGGGGTGAGGTTGGAAATTCTAACATTTAATCAATAATGGCTTTAAACTTCAAATCGGTCCTTCAATATTTGTTCAGATTTGGTGATTATGTGAATATTTAAGTGTTTTATCTATTTCTGCTTCTTTAGTAATTGTTATGTAAGCTCATGAATGAAGTGAAAATTTTGTTTACATCGTTTGTTAAGCACAGGATGTTAAAGCAAATGCATATTTTTTATCTGCTGTCAGAAACTATGCCCACTTGATATGTGAGTTAATTGCTAAATTCCGGCAATTTAAACCTTATGTTGCATATAATGCATATTTTGCCTATTGTGTTAATAAATATAATATTTCAGTAGTTTACAAATGATGGTGCTTATTTATTTGTTTATAGGTATATTTTATAAATACGTTTTATTTATTTTATCTTTATATTAGATGTACCACCGGGCCAGTCTTGAAACTTACCAACACTTATGGTAGCTCACACAACAGAATCAATATGTCACGTCACATCGGTGAATCCCCGCCTTATCAGGCCAGAGCCGTTCCCTCACGGCATGAAGGTGGTTGTTAAGAAGTTCTCGGAATTGAGTCCAAGTATGTCGGTTAAACTTATAAACAAGTAATTATAAATGTAGTGAATACCATTTGATCCAAATTATTCTTCATCGGTTAAAATTACTCAATATATAAAGAACATAGGAGTGGAAACTAACCTTTGTTACATGTCTTCGCATTTCTCTTATTTTCCTTCCGCTATTGCATCTTTGGAAACGAATAGTATTACGCTATGCAAGTCGTTAACGTACTTCAAAACCACTGTCTTGAAATTAAATTCGTTGACAATGTGTTGACAATGTAGTGAAGGAAAAGGTACACAGTATTCTCTCAAAAACTCTAGGATATTATCATACGTGTGAGATTGAAGAAATCATAGCAGGGAAACATTCCGAACTGCCAAGTGAAATACTACTAAAAGCAGATTAAATTGCAGCTTTTGTATAAGCATCCCTAAGTTTCTAACTTTTCTGTGGAGAAAAGTATTTACCGCTATAAGGACATCTTAAGAAACAAGAAAATGCGGCTAACTATGAAAAACTTAAAACATTTGGTGGTCGTAAATTGAAACAGAAAAAAAGTTGAGTTTGCAGAACTAAAAATATGCTTACCATTATTTATTTATTATTTTTTATTTTTTTCAAGAAAATTATGCTAACTCTTCAAAATGTAAGATAAATTTTGTAGAGATAAATAATCCCACAGTATTTTTATTCGCGGAGAGATTGTGTATAAAATTGCTTTAAATTTCATTTTATGTCCATATGATGTCTTAATACTTTTAATATAGGAATATTTCTGTGTATATTATAAATTCATACTTATTAAAGGGTTTATTAGAGCATAAAATTCCTATTTTTAATATAACTGCTCTGTATTATTGAGCCTATTCTATTGTCCGTGACTGTAGTCCTTTCAGACCTCAAGGCACCTGATTGGACATCATTCCACGAACTAGCAGATCGCATATTACAAAAAGATGTTATGAGAAAGTGGTTACAAACACGCACAAAAACCTTTTGAGTATATGGTTTCATTATTTGTGTAGAACATTCAAGTCAAGACTGCCCGAATTATAAAACTCACCTGGATTTAGTACAGCGGGAAAAATAGGAAGAAGATATAGTAAATTTATTATATAAATTACTGCAATAGCTACTCATGGATAAGCAGCATTAACCTAACAACAGAAACAGTAAAAATGTAATGCACCACCTGGGATACAAAGGAGGGCCATCACGTTCTAGAAATGCAGATATGCCACCTGGACACTGCGGTATTTATGGCAGTGAGGTTATGCCGGGTTAGCGTCACCTATTCTCCTTGAAGATTTGTGTGTGCTGTAATGTTAGTCAATTATGTACGGTGCTAAACGCCTGTCCAAAACACGGCGTCATTGAGCCGTCAGCCACCACCAACACACCGCTCTTTATGAGGTCATTGTCATCTATAGGCTTTGTTATCATGGACCGGACGTAATATGTATAAACAGTTTCGCTACTTTGAATTATTAAATAAAACACACGGTAAATCAGTATTGTACCATATATTCTTTTTGTTAAAAACTGCAGTAATATACCCTTATTGAAATGTACAATTCTGCTGTGAAAGTCTAAAGAATGTTGTAATCAGAGCCCAGAAGTTCTGGAAACACATGTAAGCATAACACAAAAGATTAAAAAGGAATACTACTTTGTTTAGTATTCATAAGCTTCTCACAATTCTCCCGCTTTATTCCGACAAGCAATCTTGAAAAGGATTGAAGATTTGAAAACTCTTTAATCTTTGGTATTCTGAATAACTAAATAGCTTTTAAAACTTTGGAAATATTGGGTTTTTAACCCCATTAACGCCCTATAGATGCGTTCACTAACATTAAAAAGGAAAATTGTTGTAGCTTTAGTGGTACCCGACACCACGGGTGGCCGAAGTGATTAAGGTGCACACTCTTGAGCTGGAGGTCTGGGGTTCGATCCCCGCCAGGACTGTCATCCCTGACAAGTTTTTCCAGATTTATCTCAGTCAAATGGCAAATCCCGGGGAGGTACCTAAAACTTAGTCCCGGAAAGTTTCCTTCCGTAAAACAAAGCATTTGCCAGTTTATTGTTCCCTCTAATGTATCACCGGTGCCCACCTCTTATGATACTCAGTAAAACTGCGTTAAATACAATTAAGAAAAAAAAAGTGGTACCCGAATTACCAAACGTCTTTAACGACCCTAAGCGCTTCAATGTTTTTAGTATGTCGTCTAGCGGAGTCTTCCGCAACTTATAATCTGTTCATCTCAGCTTTATATTGTAATTTTCTCCGCGTTTCGTGCTTTTTCCGCTTCCGTTTGTTGCGTTTGGTTATAGAATTTACCGCCATAGTGAAACGCTTGTAAACTCAGTCGTTATTTTTACGATTTCATCTTCGTTGTGTTCATGTTCTTTCATAAAAAAGTTTTCTTGATAGAAATGCTAACCAAAACATCTTATATATAATAAAATGATTCTTTCATGCTATAAGTAGCAAAAAGAAATAGAAGTGTCCAAAAACTAAATATATTCACTTAATGCAAGGCAAAGTAAAGCCAATTAAAATTATTTCCACCACATGCTTTTATTGAGAAACCACCTTTTTGGTCTAGTGATTGGTGTTGCTAAAAGCTGGCGAGGAGTCCCGGGTTTCATTCCCGGTACGAACTAACCAATTTTTCTAAGTTCTGGAGTTCTGGCAGTGTTTACCCAACCTCGTAAGGACAATTGGGAAGTGGCGTTCTTCGATCACGAAAGCCTCGTGATGGGCAACTGCGGGATGCCGCCATACTGATCACGTGCTCCTCTGCAATACTGCCCTTTATCAATTAGGTCGTAAGACGGAGGTGGAGGATGCAGAGGTCGCCGCGGCAGGCCAAGGCTAACCCGGGCTGTAGCCTCAAATTAGAGAAGCTTTTATTGAGATTCGCTATTAACTTATGATGCACAGACCACAGTAATGAGGCTGCAGTGCAACATGAATCCAAACTATCGATAGTTCTGAAGAGCAGCTCTTACCCGGCCTTACCCGAACTGTGTTTTTTGTCTCGTAATTTATCCCTACGTAGCTTTTATCGCTAACCACAGCATCTGCTCATGCTTAGTAGCCATTTATCTTTTGCCTCTCACACAACCATCCTTCCTTTTTTCCCCTTAAACCTACATCGACACATCCCTTTAACGAATGCTTCTCGGAATTAATGACGTAAGTTAGTATGTTTAAACAAGACCGAAGTTGAAAATAACCTGAATAAACGGGAAGAGCAAATCAATTAATTAGTATGCATGCGACGGCACTGCGATCTGGTGGTTAATTGGTAATTCAGCATGCGCTACACTACCACCAACCTGAATCATCTTCTCTTTACACACTGCCGCCCGGGGAAGGGGGTTGCGCATGCGCTATGAAAGGGTGCGCGGTTAGCGGCATGTATACAGCAATACAAACCAACGTGGTAAAGTTCTCGCTTGCGGCAGATAATCGTTGAATAAATACACGTGCCTCCCTCGCAGACATGTTGGAATGTAGCGCCAGGCTGATGCTGCAAATCCTCTCTTATTGGGGCAGAGTAAAAATACTTCCAGCTAATGAGATTCATTCCGTTCATTATCTGGATTCTTGCTGCTGTTTTCTAGCCAGAGTAGAAGGGAGTTCACAGTCCATTTTAATAAGTGATATACAAAATACTACTTTAATAATTCTAATGTTCAGTTCCTAGTTTGTTGCTAGATTAATATCCCCGGAACAGGAAGTTGAGAGCCCAGAAAATTTCTTAAGGAAGTAAATTATGACCGTAAAATATGCTAAGCAAGAATATACCTAAGAGGCACCCACAGATTAACAACTGTTGGTTACGATATTTAGCAAATTATCTGCTTGCAGTTGGCACATCTCCCAGTTAAACCTTTCAGGAAGTTATATATGGAACAAGCAAACTCTGTAAGCAGTCGTTTCCCGCAGCAGTTAGACAAGGTGTAGTCAAATCGTGTTCAACAGCTGATTTCTTTCAATACGCAGGCAACCGCATTAATCATTTTTCCTAAGGTAAGGGAAATATTACATCGAACTTACGTCTAGCCATGTAGTAAAGATCAAATAAAATATTTATGTAAAGAGTACATGCACACATTTTGAATTGCTGGCTTTATTCATTCTATATGTTGCTCTCTTCCTATCTACGAGGGGCGTCCGGAAAGTATTTATAATAGCAATATTTGTACCTTGTTTATAATGCACATGGGATCTTTCAATATATTCAGGTACCATTACTATCGTCCTGGTAACTTTGGTATGGCATCGTGAAACCATTGTTTGGGAGTACTGTTCAACCTCTTGTGGATAGCTGCCTGAATTACCTTGACGTTGTCGAATTTTCTACCTCGCAACGAGTTCTTCATGTTTTCGAATAAGGCATAGTCATACGGAGTGAGATCCCGTGAATATGATGGGTGAGGCACAACAATGAATCCCAATGATGCTAACTTGCGGTTGTAGGTTGCTGGGTGGGGCTGCTCATTGCCAGTTGGAGGAACACTCTGCCGATCACTTCTCCTTTCACCGTTTCTTCATCTCAGGGTCTCGCAGTACACCTCGCTATTGACATTCGTCCCTTGAGAAGCCAATAGCATTATGCCTGAAGTGTACCAGAAGACGGTGATGATATGCTTGCCCACAGATGGAAGCAGCACGAAATTTCTTGGGCCGAGGACTCCTTGGAGTTTCTTCTCTGTGTGTTAGTGACACCATGATTCATCACCATCACCAGCTTCTCCAAAAAATCCGAATCCTTCTGGCTTGTGTTAAGTCCCGTGGAAATCTTATGCGCACACCTTGTAATATTTAAATTGTTGAGAATAATGATGTGAGGACGATGCCTGTCCAACATTCCAGTTCATGCGCCCATCAGCCGTAATCTGAATTGATGTTCCAGGGAGAAGTGAATGGCCAGTACTCACACACTTGTGGGCAGATTCCCTGCCGCTGGCGAACCTATTGACCCAGTGTTAAACGGTCTTCTGTGCAGGAACTACTTGACCGCATACTGCAGTTAAACGTTTAAGAATTTCTGCAGTTTTAACGCCTTACTTCCACAAAAACCATGTAGCCCTTCTCAACATCACAGTCATCTTTCTCTATTTGACAAAAGCGAACACTGCCTTTTCGCTACACACTGTGCTCTAGCGTCCGTATGGCGTACCTAAGACGGGCATACCCATATATTGCGTGGTATTCGTAAAGTATCGATGTTAATCCTAAAATTGTATGCTAGGTCCTTTCTAAGGATATTACAATCAGTTGTGTTATACATTGTATTGATATAAATCTTGGACTTCTTTAAAACCTTAAAATAATAAACGGTGGGGATTTAATTTATTACAGCTGTGCTATAAGCATCGCTTTTTATATCACTTTTAAAATAAGTTTCTACCTAAAGATAAGAAGGCAAACTAGCGACTAAGTGATGAAAATAGCGAATGATCGAAGCAAACAAGTGAGTAAAAACACATCTCCCTCTAAGAATGATGGGGGAGGGGAAATTTTTCAAGGGCAAAGCAGTAGGAACATCGCTTGTTACGTCACAGAAGACGTGGGAGGAGGACTCATGTAGCAATGATGAATTTGCCGGATGTTGCAAGCAAACGCAGCCAAAAGAAGGAAATATTGGCAAACTTGTTTGTTAGTGACTCATGTTATAAAAGCTTTCCATTATCTTTGTAGTGATGTTAACACTAAACTCAAGGGCGGGGTGTTCAGGTGAGAAAACCTTGTAGCGTAGTCAAGTAGTTTCTTGTTGGTAGGTAGGAAACTGGGAGTAAACAAAGTCAGTCAAGTCCTTGGAGTGCTGAAGCAGCATTTTTTGATTGAAGGTACTTCTTTCAAAACTTTATCTCGAAAGTCAGTTCTGGTGGTCTCGTAGACACAAGATCGCGGGTTCAATCCGGGTAAAAATCCTAAGCATAGTTTCCTTCGGAAAAGAAGTAAACCCTTGGTCCCATGTCGTACTTTTACGGCACACAAAAGAACTTCAAGCCTGAAAGAAGAAGCCTCTGTGGAAAAATTTATCGGTCGTTTCAGACCCTGAATTGAATGGGACACTGATGACCTGAGATATTAAAGACAGTCCTTAAATAAACTACATCAACAAGTATCTCGAGGCTGGACACCCGCACTTCATAAATAACCCCAAGTACAAAACATGGTAATAACAAAAGTGAGGTCTAACTTAATCTATATAGTGTCTTCTGTACACCAGCTGGGTTCCTGTACAGGGCTGCTAAGAACCAACGAGGACTGCTCTAAAAGTAATTCATTACAGAAAGCCATTTACGAAAGATTTGAAAAAACAACACTATTTTGTCGTGAAAATTGATTATTTTTTATTAATAAATATGATTTTAAGTGAACAAGAGGTTTGTGTTCTTTAAATATAAGGAAAAGCCTTTATATGAAGAGCATAACGCTCACAATACCACCTCGTATTTGATATTCATATGAAACAGGTTTTTAAGATTTTGTATTGAAAGTAGTAATGACATACACTCAAGCGGTTTGGACCAGGTTGGGCACCAAGTTTGAAGCGGATTGGTCTGAGATATTATCGTCGTCTTCGTTGTTGCGGTGGTGTTGAGCGGCCTAATGTTGTGATGCCACTTTTGAAATGATTTTGTATATTGATTATTGGTCACTTGGATTTGTTGCTTACGCTTCAATGGCAACAATTTCTCAGGGGCATTCTGCTATTTTGTTGACTTGTACTCAACAGACCTGGGAGAGGAATTCAATGGTGTAAATAAGCATGCGATGCAACATATAAGCATATGTTGGAAATCTGTAGTTTTTTGGTTATTAATGACAGTTTACCAAAATAAGAAAATAAGAGCATCCACATAAAAATAAGTCCGGAAATTCTTAGTTTTGAGTTATTAGTAAAAGTTTATGTCATAGTTAAAATGACTATTTCTATCACATCTTTAATAAGGTTATTACCAAATCACATAAATGGCTAACCTTCAACAGTGTTATTGCTGAATTTTGCGAATAATATTTTGTCATAATAGTATGCAATGCTGATGCTGATGCGCCAACTTAAGTTGTTAGATTACACCTTGAAACGCGTTGAACTAATAATTATTAATCATTAATAATTCCAAAACTAATCATTTCTGCACATGTGCTTATATGGAGGGTTTTTTTTTTCTGTTTTGGTAAACTTTCCTTTATAACTGATCAAAATAATAATTTCTGGACATATGTTTATATGGATTTTTTCTTGTTATGGTGTGAGGAACTCTGCACCAAAGTTTGCAACGCCGAACTTACAACTGCCTCTGTGAACGGCTTAACTAAATCTAACTGAAATGGATCTCGCGGCATGTAGAACTGCGTCGAAGTGCTTCTGCTGAGTGTCCCAGCGTAGCGACCGCCTCCCTTACACATTAAATTCAAATAAAAAACCGTTGGCTACAAAAGGCAAAAGGCGCGCCAAAAGGCACGCGCAACCTCGCTCCTTTCTTTAAAATTTTGAAACGTGTATTTATCAATGGCTGGTTAACGTTCAGCTGTTGTACGTACCGTTCGTTTACTTGAAAGGGCATTGGCTTGTTTAACATTGGCTGTACAACCACCATTAGGGGTTCAGAGCCCCATACGGTTTAAAAGTCTTTCAGTTTATTAACCCTGCAGTAGCTGTCCTTTTTTTTAAAAAAAAAAAGAAGCTTCACACAGGACCTTCGGGTTATTACTTCTAAATATAGATTTTATGACCTTTTTGTTGGCTTTCCAAGCTTCCGCAACAGAACACCAGGGAGATTTTCCAAAACTTTTATCCCAGTGGGGTGGATCGAAGTAACTGTTTCAACTCTTAACAAAAAATTGCACGTTTAAACACTTCCTTGGCAAGTATGAATGAAAGAAATGTGTCATCATTTTGTGCTGTTTTCTGATAAATAGTGGGTAATACTTCCTTCGCATTTCTGAAGGACCTGTCAAAAATGGTTTCCAGCTTGTCTTTTGAAGACTGGCAGAAATTCTAGAACTAGTGCATAGCATCCAACGGGACAATTTTGAGAAGTAATATGAACTTTCAGATAGAACTAATCGATGATGTACAGTTTGATTCAGGTTAAGAAAACCACTCATGACATTGACATACCAAGTTTCTGAATTTCTACTAATTTTTCAGCATAGTATTTCTGGATTTTGATTAAAAATCTGTCATGCTAGGCTAAAGAGCGATATCTGCACATAACTTTGAGAAATACTATAAAATGCTGCGAACCATTTTTAACAGGTCATCGTCTACTCTAAAGATCAGAAACTCTTCGGTGGAAGAATATTTAACTATTAGAGAAGAGTCAGCTAACTTAAAACTTAAGCTCGTTTTTTAATTGTTTATTTAATCAAAAGCTTTGGCTCTGACCGGCCAAACAAATGGCACAGAGTTTAGCTAAAATAAGACCAAACTAAAATGCCGTTGTTATTTGTAAGTTTTAAACTTAAATTCTATGTTTTCAGTGGTGCCAATATTTTAAATAATATGCAAATTTCCACAATGCATTATGCAGAAACTAACGATTTTGAAATTTCACATGAAATACCATTGACATCAAAGGCCGCTTGCAACCGTTTCTGTACTGATGTCGTTCCAGGCTGTCCCTTTCATTAGCTACTCAGTAACGTACAATTTCAATTAAAGTTGATTGGGGGATGAGCTATTTGAGAAAACTCTCAGCAACATCAAATCATACTGAGGCTATTGTGTGCCTAGGTAATATTGTGCATGGTGTCTGCCTTTGTTTCTTTAAACATCTAAAATATAATTATTTTTCTCCTGCTAAAATACTCTTTGTGAATTATTGCCATTTAAAACAGTTTAGTTTAATATATTTTCTTTTTCTGAGAGGTTGAACTATTTTTAGAAGTACAGTTCGATCGGTGATGCTCTCCCCTGCAGCGCTGGGTTTTTCCCTTTTTGGGCGAGCCCCTACTTGTATGGCTGATTGCGAGATTCGGCTGACCGGCTAACGAGCGGCGCCCTCGTCCAAAGGCAAAACACATCTGGAGAAAACAAAACTGATCGCACGATGGATGTAACGGATTATGCAATTACTATGAAAAAGAAATTTGTGAGTACATGGAAACATCAGGAAATGAGTTTCTTGACATTTCAAAGACAGATGTAAACTACTGCCTGAAAAGGCTATAGCTATAGTTATTAAGTGAATTCTTTTTCAAAAGAAAAATTGCAAACATAAGTTGGTTTACAGTAATGGTACTGCAGCAAGGGAATTTTGGTAAATTTTTAGCTCTACAAAAAAAAAATTGTATTTCAAAATAAATGTTTTCTATTTAACATAATCACCTTTCACCTCTATAAAAGGATTTTAAACCTCTAAAAACAGTGTTTTCCTTGCTCTGTAAACCACTCTTGCACAACATATCACTGCTTAAAATATCTCCTCTTTTAAATTCTTTTGGAAATAGCTAATAGCCTAAGGGACTAAATCTGGCGAATAGGAAGGATGGTCAATCCAAATTCATTAATTTTCTGCATTGCCATCAGGAATCTGTGAGCGGGCATTTATCCATTTTTTTTTTTTCCAAATCTTGGTCGATAATGCAGAATAATACACCTTCGTCACCATTTTACCTTGTTCTAAGCAATCTGTCATTATAATTTCTTCTTTGTCTAAAAAGAAACAATGCGGAAACATTTCCTACCGATTTTTGGAAATGAAATTTCTTTGGGTGAGACAAATCATTTTGTTTCCAATTTATTTGATTGTTCTTTTGCTTCTGGATCGTAATAATGAATCTATGTTTCGTTCATAATTACAACACGATCCAAAATTTGGAAGAACTATCTTCAAATAACTTGGCAGTTGTCACTTTGGCTCGTTTTTGATCAGTTTTCAGGCTTTTGGAATCCGTTTACTAGTGATTTTCTTGAACTGATGATGCACGAAGCTTAAGACGTTCGTAGGAGATGTTCGAAGTTCCTGCTGTGCATTTCGCCCCAATTCGTTGATCCTGTAAAGTCGTGTCATGCACAGCATTTTCGGGAGTCGACACAGAAACGTGTAAATACGAGGGCTAGTAAATTTTTTTAACGCATGGAATACGCTAGGCTTGGTTCAGATTGGTGCGGTATTTCTCAAAAGTATTATCCATGGAGTTGAATGCACTTTGCTCAACGGATCTGCCAGTCCTGGAAAATGTGCTTTCGACATCTACTTCAAAACCACCTCAGCCTTTCTCACGACCGCCTAGGAAGTACCAAAACGCTCCCCCTTAGCTCCTTTTTCAGATAGGGAACAGATAAAAGTTACAGGGGGCGAAGTCTGGGGAGTATGGAGGATGGGGGACACATTCGAAGTTCCCTACACACTTCAACTCGCACCATCTTCTGTTCAGCAGTCAATAATCTTGGGGCCCACCTAACACATACGCGTCTAATGTTCAAGTGAGCATGCAGAATCGAAAAAGTACTGCCATGGGAAATGTATATCATGTCTGCAAGTCTATCGGTTTTCACGAACAATGACGCCAACTGTGTTAATCATGATTTCGTTTATTGCTGTTACTGGAGCACCTGGACCGCCTTCCTTTGTTGTTGAAACACGGCCCCCCTTAAATTACTTATACCATCAAAGTGCTATGGATTGTGGCATAACATCGTTAGAAATAAAGATTGTAGATATTAAATTGTATTTAAATGTAAATTAATTAATTCTAAATGTAATTATTGTTACTGGGTACTGGGTAATATCACTTCTTGCCTCCATAACTAAGCAACCAATGACAGTTGCAAGTAATAGTCATTAAAAACCTTCACTAACAAAAAAATTTAAAAAACGTGCAATTTATGGAAGAATGCATAGAAAATCACAATATGAAAGCTGTAACAAACTTGTACACACAAAATACAACAAACAATTTCGGAAAAACGCAACTAAACTGTGAATATATAGCATTTCATTAATTTATTTCTGGTGCTATATAATCGGACGCCTCGTGATTCTTAATGTCGTCCTCTTTATAAAGACAGAAGGTGTGCTTGCTCAAGATTTTAATGAGACCATTCGCTTCTTAAATAAAGAATCTGCGGGCCCTTCTTTTCTGATAACTGACTATTGAATATTCATGTCATTAAAAAAATCGCGTATAGTTAAATTGTGATAAATGTATCTGACTGAATCCTCGTTATTTGTTTTTGTTATTCTTCTTTTCTGTTCCAGCAATTAAGGTTAAGGTATTTAATTTTTTTTAATTATTGCAGTAAATTTATTTGAGAACTTTATTTATCGGTAGTTATTTCTTGCTGTGAGTTTCCTATTTTTGAAAAGTGATCTTTTTTACATAAGCCTTGTGTTTAGGCTACGGTTTGAAATCAGAGTCAGTATGGAAAAACGTTGAGGTTACTGCCGGGGCTGGATTTATCTGGATTTACCTGGTCAATGAATTTACCATCTAAATTGCTGCGAATTTGCTCGTCTCAATTTATCTTCTGGTAATAAAGTTGTACCTGATACACACAGTAGGGGAACGCATCAAGCACAAACATTATCAAGCGTAATAATTGTGTTTTAAACTGTATATAATTATTTATATAGTATCATTTTTACAAAATTTAAATAACAAAACCTTAGTATATACTGACATGATATTACTTTTGCCATAGTCGGGAGTCGAATATATTAAAACTGAGACCTGATAGGCTAATTTAAACGATGTATTTCGTTTCTGCGAGTCGAATTTACAAGCCGCAGTCACTATTGTCCTAGAGGTAAAAATCATATTCAGTATTATAGTTACATATATTGTGATTTACTTGTAATGTTTGCCCGAATTTAATTTCATTGTTGCCTTAACTATAGTCGGCACTTGTGTGTTTTAACACTTTTGAAGTTGTTACCAATTCAGAGTAGTACTAAATGTATTTTAAAAGTCCTTAAAATTTATATTTGTAAGTTAATAGCCCGATATATTTTAAATTTTAAAATTGTGGGGTTTTGAATTAAAATTGTAATTTCCCAGTTATGTTGTTGAGAACATTATTTGTGTGAGACAATTTTAAACCCCTTTCCGTAGTTGATAAAGTTTTTCTTACTGTTAAATAAATCTCAATATTTGTAAATTATCTTCTCCCATATTCAAAAGTTATCTTTCTTCGACCATATTCTAGGGATTTTCCTTCTGGTACATTTCCTAATTCAAATCTTGTCCAGGCATCAGCAGGAAATAATCGAATTGAACATTACAGAGAGTTTGGTAGCACATATGAAGAACAGATTGTAGCAATAACAAAAGGTAGAAATCGCGAGAGACAGAAGTATGTAATACACTTCTTGGGACCGCACATGTGGCCGAGGCCGTTTAGACGCGGACTCGTGAGTGGGAGGTCTGGGGTTCGAATCCCACCATAACCGTCCTCCCTAATTGAGGTTTTTCCCAGATTCCCTCAGTCCTCGTAAATGGCAA
Organism: Metallyticus violacea; assembly: GCA_030762175.1. Taxonomy (NCBI): domain Eukaryota; kingdom Metazoa; phylum Arthropoda; class Insecta; order Mantodea; family Metallyticidae; genus Metallyticus; species Metallyticus violacea. The sequence goes on along the minus strand of CM060831.1, from coordinate 22,373,664 downwards.
ATGCCGGGAAGGTACCCTAAACTTAGGCCTGGAACGTTTCCTTCCTTAAAAAAAATCCTTTCCCAATATATCATTTCATGTCATGTATCATCAGGAGAGTTGGAGTGCTGGACTCATGCATATTCCCAACATTATTATATGGCTGCCAAACTTGGAGCCTAACAGAAGTGGAAAAGAATAATATTAGCATCTGTCATGAGGCGGAAAGTACTGGGGATATCCCTCATGGATAAAATATCAGCTGTGGAATTAAGAAAGATATCGGAACCAAACGATGTGGCCCAACGTGCAAACAGCCTGAAAGGAAATGGGGCGGCCATGTAGCAAGGCTACCGAATAGCATGTGGGGACATACGGCTACCACATGCTATCATTAGGAGAGAAAGAGGTGGACAGACTTCTTCAGGAAAGCAGCCGGGCCACACTGGACCAGCGTAGCACGGAACCGCAGTACCTGGAAGAGCCTAGCAGAAAGAAGAGAACAACCCTGAATGGGGCATAATTCATTCATTCATTCATTCATTCATTCATTCATTCATTCATTCATTCATTCATCAGTGTCCACCGCATGTGGTGCCTCAGTAGTAAAAATGGGCGTTAAACACCATAAAAAATCTTCTTAGGTTAAAGGGTTGTATTATAAAACGATGGTCATAAAATTTTGAGAATGGACACAGTAATTCTTTTAAATTTTGGATCTGATCACTGCATATTTTCAAAGTATTCTCCATTGTGATCTATACATCGTTTTATCCGTTCAAACTATATTGAAAATGCTGAACGCAATGCTTCTTTGGATAGGGAGCAAATACAAACGGTACCAAAAAATGAATGCATACTGCAAGCAAAGAAAAAACCGCGTTAACATAACAAAACTGAATTCACACAAACAGATGAGCACTAATCATCTTAGACTTTTACAGTTACAACAGTTGCTCAAAATACCCACCATCGGCGTCGGGACTTGTTGCTGTGCGAGGTCTCCCACCCAGATCTGCCCTTGCGAACATCACATACGGTACTACGAGTCTTGCAATTGTTACACTCGTTGGCGGTTCTGTTCTGTACACAAATTTCCATTGCTTTTGAACTTCAACAACATTCTCGGTTTTCCAATACCCCTTCAAATTGCTTTCCATTGTTCAAACGATAATCTTGGTTCCATTTTGTTGTAGCAACGCTACATAACGTAATGTGAGTCACATCTGTTTACAGAACATCATATGATAATCTTGGCTTCATTTGTTCATTGTTGATTTACCTGTCGCGTAGGAACGCTACCATAATGCGAGCAGAACATCATACTACACATTGCTGTTGTTTTTCGGTTCAACTTTGAAATATATGAAATTGATATCTACTGTGAAAATGTGTATATATATATATATATATATATATATATATATATATTGGCACCCTCGATTTATTATTCTTCGTACACAGTTGCTACGTCCTCAGGTTATTAAAATTGTTGGCCTCGACGTTTTTCTTTTATTTTGGAGAACAGAAAAAGGTTATACGGGGCCAGATTGGGGCTATAGGGAGGAGGGGATAAATATTTGATTCCTGACTCTGCAGAAATTCGGTTGTTTCTAATGCAATGTGAGCAGAGCTATTGCTATGGTGCAACAAGACTCCATATAGACCAATCTTAGGACGCTTCGTTATCAGTGCATTGAAGACTTGAGGCAGCATTTTGCTTTGTACACTCTGGCAGTGGCTGTCTTTTGTTCCTCAAGTGGAATTGTCACAATATGACTTGAGATCTATCCTAGCGTATGACACGGCAACCCTGGGTACACATACACAGAAGTCCTAACACCACACATTAGCCTTAGACTTGCACTTGTTGCTATCTAAGTTTCAATCTAAAGCTAGGAAATCCTGCATTAGTCTCTCACAACTCCTTGTGCATTCTCAAAACGTTTAGCCTGATCCTCATAGGCCTGAGCTTTCAAAATAAAATAATATTACTAAAGAAGGGGGCAAAATTCCACATTTTAACATACCGTACACTACAAAATGTACACCAATAAGGACCTAAATTCCAAATGATCAACAAGTTCGGTGAGGAACGAACCCGTAGCTATTTGGATTAGAGAACAGTACATTAGTTACCATGGAGATGCGGATCAATGAACGGGTTAACAAACGTGTCTGGAGTGAAATATTTGCACTGACCTTTACATTCCACATTAACATCGACATTTCTTCGCAGAATATTAATGTACGGCTATCTGTGGAACATGTTTCATAGATGGCAATGAATAATAACAAGATTAGAAAAGGTGTGCAGGGTTAGTATATGCTTCACCATCTTTTTGTGATAAATTGAGAAACAAATGTAAGATAAGTGAAGTATTGTGGTAATATTACATTCAATTATTATAGTTACCGCAGAAGAAATGGAAACTATTTGCACTAAAAACGTAAGCCTATTGTGCCACTCTCGAGTTATGTAATTAGATGAAGGAAACCCAACGGTGAACGTTGACTTGAAAACTGCAGAAGGGGCCACCCACAGAACTCCAACTCATATTATCACTACACCACAGAGGCACCCGCCGCGCTTTTGAAGGACGAACTTCGACAGGGGCTCAAGACTGAGTAATACTCAAGATTAATTTATTTACACTAAAAACAATAGGGTATGCAATCCTAGTTTAAAACTTAAATACATTACACTTCATTTGAATAATTGGAACAATTATTTTATTCTTAATAAGAGCTACAGCTTTTGCTTAGGGAATGAAAGACGTACAGCTGTGATTCCGGAAGAGCAGATGCAGAAACTAAGAAAGATTATTTAGTAAAATGGTAGTATCGCAATAGCCTCAGTAGCGCTGCAACAATATATGTTTTCTAAAATGGAGATTCCGAAAGAACTTGCACAGATTGTGTGCAGCTATGTAGAGACAAAATCCATTATTCAAGTGGAACGAAACTTTCGGACCCTCCGACATTCAAGACTTTAAAGAAGTGGGGTCATCAGTTTCTGGCATCCGGGAGCCTTTTGAAAGGACGCGGTGGTAGTAAACTCAGAATCCAGAAAGAGGTTGTAGAAAATGTCCGGAGGTCATTCGGAAGGAGTCCACAGAAACCAATGCGAGAAAACTTGGTATGAAACGGCCAACTCTTCACAAAGTTCTTGATTGTCGAGTGCGCTTTTACAAATGTGCAGGTCAGATGACCGACCAAGGCGAGAAGCATTTACAATCACTATATCTGGATCGCATTGCTGAAGAGGAATATTTTTTTCGCATGTAATATTTTCAGATGAAGTGCTTTCACAATCAGGGAAAATGAATCGCCACAATTTGCGTATTTGGGGTTGAGAAAACCACTATGCATTCACAGAACACCTGAGTGACGGTCCAAACATAAATGCTTAATGTGGGCTTCTGCAAAATCGAATTTGTGCACCATTTTTATTTCAAGAGCTTACTGTCAAAAGATATGTTGATAGTTGCCGGCAACCAATAATAATCTTTCAGCAGGATGATGCCTCACCCCATTGGAACCGTACCGTCCGAAAATTTATGGACTTTTATTATAGCAGTTTTAAAGTATACACAAGTAAATATAATTGTCGCATGGACCTTACGGCCGTACATGCTAATACCGTCCTTGTAACTATCAAACGCATTGGTATATATGTGTGTGTGTGTGTGTGTGTGCGTGCGTGCGTGCGTGTGCGTGTGTGTATCGCCTGTTTTCTAAGAGAATTTTATATAAGTATATACGAACTTGAATAGAACCCTTACCGATGAGCCCCCCTTTCCCTTTATGCAACCCTTCTTCCTAATTCCCCTCTCTTCTCTAAACCCATTAACCTTCTTTGTGGGGTATTCGCTAGAAATATTTCCGATTTGTGTATCTCTCGTGCATTCTGTGGGAATATGCCTCCAGGTATCGCTTTCTTCACACAGTAGGCAAATTCTTTCCCGAGAGCATTAACTGTTTTATTTTCTTTCCAATCCCCTAATCTGAACCATGCGATACCACATTTTAAATGACACCTTCCCCTGTTGTTGGATTGGTCGCGATGTCCAATTCCTTGGCCTCTACATTCGCCGGACATTGTACCACTATATGTAGGGATAGGTCAAAGAAAGAGAATACGCACAAAAGTTATGGACAACATGCTGAGCATCATGTAGCGAGTGTATGACCACAAATAACATTTTGCTGCAGCTGCAACAATGGGTGTAGCATGACAACTTCCTTTTTCCAGTGCTCCAGCAGGAAATTTTATATTTCTCAAGGTTTCTTCAATTCCCTAAAGTTAAATAGCGACCCTCTTAAAAGAAATCTGAGAACATCGAGGAAAGACTACGAGTAATCCCAAAAACGAAAGACGTGGAAGCATAATTCTTTGGGAAAGTTCAGAATTATGAAGTACCACAAGTGCTGAATGTTTTTAATTCAAAATTGAATTAATATAATTTTCAGTTGGTAAGCATATTATTTCTGACTTTAAATTCTTTCTTCTGGCAAAAGCATTTTAACTTTTATTACGTTTCTGCTTTGTTATAATTTCTGCCGGGAGATCTGTCCACTTGTTTTTGTTTCTCAGTAAACGCAAGGTAGCTGTTTTGTTTAGGGTTGATTAATGAATAGTGCTTCTAAAGAAGAATGGAGGATCTCGTCAGACTTACAAAAGACGACACCATTGCGATGTTTTGGGGGTGTAAACCTGTCATCGTGATTAGTAAGGTACTTAAGAGTTCGTAGTTGGGCTTTTTGCACGGTGGTTGTATCCAGTCGTAAACGAGTTTCGCATTTAAAACAAAAGCGAAAAGTGTGAAAAGCAAGAACAGCAATGTGGCAGGTGACATGAGTAGAGAATGGGAAGAATAAGAATAGAGAAAGACGGTCTGGAACATGTTATTATTACAGTCTCTAAAAAGTAGAAAAATGAAACGCTTGAGTTGGTTTGAAAAACTTCTCTGCCAATTTTCAGCTTGTACATAGCGATAACTTGTGTTCCGTTTTAGCCCTTTATGTTACAGTTTTTGCATATGGACACGAGGAATGTAATAACAAGGATGTGTTTTTTGCAGCAGAAAAAATGGCAGAAAAATAAAGTATACGAGTACAATGCACAAAGCTAGAACCCAGCAAAAAGGTATATGGGCACTGTTTCTATACAAGTGGCGTTACTTTGTCTCAAATTTTGCTGTTTATTAGTATAACTTATTTCTTTCAAAAAATTGGTTTTAATTGAACACCGCATGTGATATTTTTCAAAAAGCAAGAGGTAATTTTAATTGTTTATAAATACACATTCTAATTACTGATATTAAGACTAATTGGTATAAGAGATCTAAGTACAACATAGTTCAGAGGGGGGTTAAACAGGGTTGTGTATTATCACTGTTTCTCTTTTATTTGTTTATTGATGATATATAATGCAATAATGAATGAAGACATAGATGCACCGGCAATTGAAGATCAACAAATACCTGTTCTTTTATATGCCGAATTCTCTCTAGAACGGTAAAATGCCTGTAAAATGGCCTAAACGCACTGCAAGATTATTATGAACATTGGGGTTTGCAGGTAAATACATCTAAAACTAAAGTTGTCGTCTATTCAAATGACCATGTTTACTGCAAGCTGTAAAAATGGACACGTGGGAGTAATTCAGACCGTTAAACAATTTGATTATCTTGGAATAAGATTTGACATGAATGGAAAATGGAATAACTACACAGTTTTTGGCCAAACACAAGGAGAGCGGTCACCTCTTTGACAGCTAGCTCCGATAACGGAAATGGGGGAAAAAACTGTATAAGGCAATGGTTACGTCCTCATTGTTATATGGAAGTGAGGTTACCAATGGGATAATATAGACGATCTGAAGAAATTAGAATGCGATTTCTGGAAGCAAATTCTAGGGATGGGGAGGGTTGATGGTGAAATGGGGGATAGACATCATAGAATAAGCACAGACCCCGTGCAATTTTTTGAGTAAAAAGATGACATTTCATTTTTGGACATTGTAGAATTAGAGTGAAACTTATTAGAAAAAATCTCTGGTAGTAATTTTCAGAAAAAAGTGGCATATAAAATACGTAAGAAAACTAATTGTACGCAATACTACCAGTCTTTTTCGACCTTTCCTGTACATTTGGACGGATAATGCAGATTCTACAGCATTATCAAAGTTTCTACAAATATTGTTTACATAACATGTATGATGAAATTTTATTAATAATTAGACAATTTAAGACAAAATCCATGTATGTATTTATTTTCTGTATGGTTTTAAAAATTGACACAATTTTTAATCTATTGCCATTAGTAGAAATGCAGTAGACGTTTCAAAAGAAATTAAATGACTCAAAGGACTGAAGACAGGTAATATTGGAAGCCTTTTTAGTCTTTAAAATAAGAAACGTTCAGAACGCCATGATATTATGTACACTCAGGGACAAATAAGCCCGGACACATTTGTGTTAATTATATTTTGTTCTTAGTTGTTTTAAAATGAAAGAATGTCCATTTAAACAACATATTGTTTCGTTAAGCACCTTAAATTACAGCAATAGAAACAAAAACTTAACTCTGGTGCGAAAAGTTACGAAGTAAGTAAAAAAATGACAGTTTTTGTTTTAATTGTGAGTACATTTTTTCGGCACTTGAAACATCAAAAACGCATTTTAAACGGGTGTTAATCCCTCTGGTTTGAATAACTGCAGTCATATGTCTTGACATGCTATGGCTTCTTGAGAAATGGGTTTCCATTCTTTGGGAAGTGCTCGCCTCAACTCCTGCAAAGTTTCTGGAAGCTTGTCCAGAGTTCCCTGCACGTGTTCAAACGGATCCGTGTCATGGACGTCTTGCTGGCCATGGAAAATCTTGGATTCCCACTTGGAGATATTCTCTGACCACGTGGGCAGTATGCGAGCATGCATTCTTATAAAATAAAAGAAAAGTATCGCTTGTAAATGGGTTAAATGGTACAATATGATTAAACAAACATTCGTTTATGTATCTATCAGCTGTTAAACTTCTATTTTCTACTAAAATTAACTCAGATGAGCATCCATTGACACTCATGCCCAAGCCATCACTCCACCACCTCCATATTTTAACTTTTCACAAATGTAGAAATGTTCAAATCGTTCTCCCCTCTTCTCCAAACTCTGTCACCTCCATAAGGTGAGCATAGTTTGAAACGAGACTGGTCTTTGAACAGAACAACTCCAATATTCATTTCTCCAACCCCTATGATCATTTGCAAAACGCAGTGCATTCTGGGCAAACTAAGACCAGTTGCAGGTATATTTGATAGTAGTTCACTTGTTTTCAACCTTCTTCTTACGACTTTGGCCGAAATCATGAGTCCACGCATATTAACATAATTTAAATATTCCGTTACAGTGGCTTGTTTATAAAACAACAGTCATTCAACGTAGGATTCCATGACAACAAATGTCTACTATAATTGTTATGACAAGCAAATATAAGTGTTGAGGGGGGGACTCTGCGTGTATTAATGGGAATTTCGACCCACTCCCCCTTATTCATCCATTATAAGAAAGAAAAATTTTGCAGTAGTGCTAATATATCTCCGAGTATTTAAGTATTATTACTGAGACTGACGGGATAAAATTAGCACCATTGGGAAAAAAACCCAAGATTCACTACATTTTCAATAACGTTTTAAGTACAATTTCTCTGAAGAACTAGAGGTATTTAATAATTTGCTGCAGAGCTGTGACCAAACGTTAAATAACCCGAGCAAAAATGACATGTTCTGACAGCATAACTAATGAAGAAAAGGAAGACAAATTAGAAATATGCAGCTTCACTGAGCACACTGACTGACAGGCTGCCCTGCGCAACTTCCGGATCGTGTGCGATTTATATCAAGCTTGAGGGAAATGAGATAGGGGATGCTACAAAGGGCAGGGAAAGATCATTTCCAATTCCCCCGCGTTGGAACGGCCTCCCGATATGTAATAAATCGTGATGATGCTGCCTAGGGGCAATACAAATAATGTCCGTTTCCATTCTAAGTAAGGAAAAATGAAGATGAAATTGTGCACTTAGATCCTGTTCCACTATGATACTGGGTACATGCTATACTCTGAAATACCTAGTCTTGGCACAGTTCTTGATACAACTTTTGTAAAAAACCGTGCCAGCCAAGATACTGCTAGACATTATCACCCTATTGATAAGCCAGATGCAGAAAAAATAGTTTCCAAGTTCAAAATCAATATGACGGATTGATAAGTCTGGCAAAAAAAAAAAAAAAAAAAAAAAAAAAAACACATAACATTTTTTACAAAACAAAAACAAAAAATATTTCTCAATATAAACTTGGTTGAGCTTAATACATCTGGTCCAGCGATATTGCAATTTTTTTTTCCACAGAAAAAAAAATCTTTTGAACTGTGCATAATACTCGTGGATAGTACAGATAACCTGTTCATTAGACAAAGTTTTCTCTCCCAAGTCAATTTTTGAGATTAGGAAAGGGAAAGAAGTCACATGGGACCCAATCTGGGGAAAGAGGTTTTAGGGGAACTCATGCACTTTTGTCGTCACGAAGGTCAACTAGTGGGCATGAGTATTGTCCTAGCGGAGGATAACTTTACTTGCTCGCTTCTGCTTCAGTTCACTGTGCAAACGGCCCAATAGCGTTGCGTAATAACAGCTAGTCACTGTTTTATCCTTTCCCAAATTGTCATTCATAATGATACCCTCCCTGAGTTCCCCAAAAAGGATTCTCATCACTTTTCCCGCCGACAAAGCGGTTTTACATTTTTCGGTGCACTTTCACCTCCGTCAACCCACTGTTTTGTCCCCGGAGTGTGGCGGTGGATACAAGTTTGTCTAGTCGCAAAACTACGTCAGAAGTCAGTCGGTTAATGTTGCAACTTTTCTAAACACGATTTTGAAATGTTCGGGTGTTTTTGATCTGGAGTCAACAAACTGGGTACCCGTTGCGCACTCAGTTTCTTCATATATAAAAATTAGAATCTAATTTTGTTCCGCTAATACCACACAGTAATGGCAAAACTTATTTCATTTCATTAGTTAATAAGGTCTAATTTGGATTTTATGTTCATTTTTAAAGTTATTGAATGAACAACTCGCTTAGTTTACGCAGCTCCTGCCTTAACCTGCTACGTGATAGATAAATTAACAATGAACAAATAAAGCCAAGATTATCGTATGATCTTCTGTGTGTGACTCACATTACGTTATGCTAGCGTTGCTACAACAAAATGGAGCCAAGATTGTCGTTTGAACAGCAGAAAATAATTTTGAAATGGTATTGGAAAATCTAGAATGTTGTTAAAGTTCAAAGGCAATGCGGACATGTGTACAGAACAGAACACCGCCAACGCGAGTAAAAAGTCCATGCATTCGAGACAAATTTGAGACTTGTGGTACTGTATGCGGTGTTCATACGGGCAGATCTGGGAGACATCGCACAGCAGCAAGCCCCGTGCACTGGATCCAAGGCACTATCCAAGATACTGGGGTAGGACGTAGAGGTTCGATTGAGTTTCCACCGCGTTCTCCGCAATGAGTGAGTGAGTTAAGAGAGAATTCGGGGCCTATAGGGAAACCATAGAGTGTAAAATCAGAGTTGTGAATTACTGGCTGCGAATTATTAATGGAAATCAAACTTTAATTAAGACATTGTACTATCATGTACAGCTAAGGATGGGAGAGAACATGACATGGACATCCAATTTAAGAAAGAGGCTAGAAACATTACGGCTGAGTTCCATTGTGATGGCGGGCCAGGGGGTAGAAAGAGCGGATGGAGGAAGGTTAGGAACCGCTTGAGGGATATGAATAGGTAGCATACAATTGCGCAATGCAGAGAGATGATTACGCTAGAAGTACAATCGGGGCTAAAATCGGAACAGGGGGTGGAGCCGTATATCAAAGCATCAGGGAAAAGTATCTACCGCACTTTTAAACAGGATCAAACATAGGGAGAGAGTCTGTTGGGCTCTGCTGGTAGGCAAGGAAAGAGAGGAGAGATTAGGTAAATGTTTGATGAAAGTGAGGCAGCATAGGTCTGAAAAGGCTGATAACCGAGAAGGAAGCTGTGGGGAATGAAATTGACCGAACCCAGCTGTGTGTCAACCATAATGAGATTTATTTATATTTTATATATATGTTTAATATTTTTAAAAATTATTCTAGTGGCATTTCTTATTTTATTCTATTTTTAATTTTGTTTTTATTTTGTTATTATTGTGTGTATATATATATATATATATATATATATATATATATATATATCTCTGAATATCTAATATAATGTCTTGTGCTCATTCAAACATACCCAGTGTATCATAAAAGCTCGTAGTTGGACCCGTGCGCCTGTTGAAGTTGTTTCATATTATGTTGGTGCCACTGTTAGGGCTGTAACAATTACATTATGAATTTGATCATCACCAATTAGAGATCCGGTTTATCTTATTTTACGCTTTTAACGTCTTCTTGTTTTTATAAATACACTCCCACTACATCCACCAGTAACTTCATTCACTATGGTGATCTACGCATGTGCCAAACGGTGGTTTTAAGTGCAGAAATCCAGAGCTGATACCAAAAGACACATGCATGTAAATGTAATGATGTGGGAGAAGCTCACACTCACTCTATCCCCACCACTACGTTTGATTAATCCACAGCGGTGACCCAAAGGTGTCTCCACACATTTATCAAGACTTCTTAGTCCACCTCTGTGGTAAAGTTTGTCGTTGTAAAACCACCAGATCAGGTGTAAGCTGAAGAATTTAGTGGCAACACATCGAGAAACGGAAGACAAGAGGTGGGTTGAGCGCTTCCTGTGAAACGGAAGTGACCCCATAGCTAACATTTTGTTTTTTCGTGAGAAGAAGGAGGGAGAAAAATCCCCCCGGTTTGTGGAAGTTTTTCGGAATGCGAATGAAGTTGCATGGAAACATTTTTCTTACAGAGGGAAAAGATTATTGCTTCTTGCTATACTCACTTTAAAGAGTTTTAGCGAATTCCGAAGGATAAAATTATTTTTTTAAAAAAATTCTTCAAATCTCCATCTCTAGACACCGAAAATGGCAATTGAAAAGTATCTGTGTGTGTGTTTGTGTCTGTTCTCGCTCTAGCGTTAGCAATTTTTGTTTCTTCTCAAGGAAACTTGACATATAACCATAAACTAACCATTCGTCGAATTCATTAACCAGCAGAGTGGAACCATTGGGGGGCGGGGGGGTTAGCCTAAAGCGATTTTTTTTAAAACAATTAAAAATAGTTAATTTTTGCTCTTTCGCAACGAAAATCGACATATTTCTTTAATATAAATCGATAAAAGACAAGAAATGAAAATGAATAGTGCTTAACGCCCGTTTTTACTACTGAAGCACCACAGGTGACGGACACTGATGATACATGAGATGAAATGATACATTCGGAAAGGATTTTTAAAGAAGAAAGCGTTCCAGGCCTAAGTTTAAGGTACCTCCCTGGCATTTGACATTTATGAGAACTGGTGAAAACCTAGAAAAAACTTCAGTCAGGGAGGACGGTCCTGACGAGTTTCGAACTCGAGACCTCGCACTCACGAGAATTCGCCCCTTAACGACCTCGGCCACCCGTGAATGTAAAAAAGGCAAGACAATTGGGTAACTAGAAATGGGAGTATGCCTGAAAAACGAGTGGGGGTTAAAAACCGCTCTAGCGGAAGTAATTTCAATTCCTTTTAAGGAAATTTGGTATGTGCCATTAAAATAAAAGAAGACAATTGTTTTCTGAAAATCATTGATATTCTACTATTAGGTCTGAGAGGTTTACTTCAAGTCCAAAATTATAAAAATCTCTCTAGCAGCATTAATATTTCCTTCCTCCCAATGAAACTCTGTATACCATTGAAATAAAATAAGATAAAAATCAAGGAAACCCGTCCATTATAATTGGGGACTTACCTGAAACCCAAAATTTAAAACGCGCTCAAGCAGAATCAATATTTATTTGTTTTTTCACAACAAAACTCGGCACATACCATTTAAATCAAATAAGAAAAAGGCGTCTGAAAATGAATGAAATCAGATTATTAGGAGTGGAGATTTACTTGAAACCCTATGATTAAACATTATTCTAGAGGCACCAATATTTGCTTTTTCTTAACGAAACTACATATACCATTTAAATAAAATAGTAAAAATAGTTTCTGAAAAGCAGGGAAATCGGACCATCAACAGTGGAGGTTTACCTGAAACCCAAAACTTAAAGTCGCTCTAGCGCCACCAATATTTGTTTCTTCACAACAAAATTCGATATATATCATTTTAAAAAATTAGAATAATAGTTGCTGAAAATTACGGAAAATGCACTATTAGGAGTAGGGGCATACTTGAAAACCGAAATTTAAAAAGTTCTCTTGTCTTTAGTTTTTCTTATATTGTTTTAAAATAAAATGACAAACTAATTTGGCATATAAACTGTATTTATAACCATACATATGTTTTATATTTAGCAAGGGCATCGTCATGGAGATAGTAAATGTGAAATATTAATCTATTATGTGTTTGAGAATTATATTTGTATATAAGAGCGTTCTGTAATAACCTTCAGAAAAAATTTGCGTTACGCATGTTTTACTACAATAACATTTAAATTAAATTTCTAATCCATAGAAAATCGATAAAACTTTAGATTGTTTCGATTATTGTTGATGCTGTATATTTGGTTAGTAAAGTGCAATTTTTTTCTGAATAGTAACATGTTTTTGTTTTACTGGAGTATTTGCACACGCTCTTCCTAAATACACAATGTAACTCGAAACTTTCAATTATTTCTCTCTATTTTAGTAAATGTAAAGTTGATATGAAGGACTCAGTTCATAAACACGATTACATTTAAAAATGTTTAAAAATACCCACCCAATATAGCTTTGTCTATGAGTGGTTTAATCTCAATAATAATAATAATAATAATAATAATAATAATAATAATAATAATAATACTTCTAAAAAGGTGGTTTCTCTTTTGTAATACTTACTTGTTCCCCTAATACCACACAGTAGTGGCTTTTATTTATTTCATTTCATTAATTAATAAAGCCGTAATTTCGATTTTATATTCTTTTTTTAAAGTTACTGTATTAGATGAGGCATTCGCTTGTTTGCGGAGCTGCTGCATGATGGACTTTTGTATGATATGCTGCTAACGAATTGTTTCCTACCCACTGCATTTGCATTTGTGCATTTTTACGTATAGCTCTCCAGTTAGTTTTTGTTGAGAAATAAATTTTATATTTATCAAAAGCATAACATAAACTTACTTTACTGATGTTTTCGAATGAATCTGAACTTTTCATTTGAATTTTCTTGAAAATCTAATTAGTTTAAAATGCTAGCGGTAAAGTATATAAGAACATATAATGATTTTTAATTAATCTGTAACTGCCTCGTGCTTTCAGAATGTCAGAACGGTGTTTTTGTGAAAACGATAGATACATTACATAAAAGGAGACCTTGTTAAAGTAACAACATGCTTGGCTGAGCAACGTTAAGCATATTTCATAGAGAGTGGTAGGTAATACGTGCTGAATCAAAGTAACTTGACAGTGGAGATCAGCTAAGCTCATTTTAGACTGCACTTTGCACACAGCCCTTCAGAAGGCAGCAGTGTGACATCAAATGGGATACCGCCACCTCGCATTTGTTTGTCAGAGGATTACTTCAGGTAGAAAGGTGCCGGTTTAATGATGCTTCGCGCGTGTGCGCTTGCGCAAATCTCATTCAGTTCCTCTCGGTTCGGCATAATGACTCACGCATCACTTAAGTCTTTCCGGAAACGGTAAATTAATATTCCCTTTGCTGCCATTTCCCACAGAAACGTTCCTAATTAAATTACAAACCTCTATCATCAGCACACCGGAGTGAAGCGTTTTTTTATAGGCGGCGTTGGCAAGCTCTGGTTGTTGCAGCATCCTTAGCAAGAAGCACAAAGCACAGTCTGGATATGACAGATTAGTAAAAACTACACTGAAATGTTAGTTAATGTCGATGGTACACAATGTGTTCAAAGTGTGTACCGCACATTGTTCAAAACGTTTCTGAAGATTACTGGAAATGTTGATGAACAAAGGTTGCTGTAAGGACACGACAAACATGTCTCGTTTAGTTTATGCAATATTGTTTATGGTGTTGAACACCCATTTTTACTACTGAGACATCACAGGCGGAGGACACTGATGATACATGAGATAAAATGGTAAATTGGGAAAGGATTTTTTAAGGAAGGAAACGTTTCAGGCCTAAGTTCAGGTTACCTCCCCGCTCCTTAACGACCTCAACCTCCTTTGGCGGAATGGTCACGTTAAGGAGCGTACTCCTGAGCGGAAGGTCTGGGGTAAGATTCCCACCAAGATCGTCCTCCCTGACTGAGGTTTATTCCAGGTTTTCCTCAGTCCTCTTAAATGGCAAATGCCGGGGAGGTACTTATACTTAGGCCTGGAACGCTTCCTTCCTTAAAAAAAAAAAAAAATCCTTTCCCATTATATCGTTTCATCTCATGTATCATTAGTATCCACCGCCTGTGGTGCCTCAGTAATAAAAACGAACGGGCGTTATACACCATTCAAAAATAAATAAATAAAACCCTTGGCACCTAGCAACCTAGTTGTGATGCCCAGGTCCTGTTACCTGGAATTCCGGTGGGAAGGAGACCGGATACCGCGCTTTAGTAGAACTGAATAGTTTAGATTGTAAATTTTATATTGTAAAATAATTGTTAACGTAATTAATTGTACAAGTAAAGATATCTGAAAGTGTGATTATGCAATAGCTTATTAATAATGCAATAGCCTTGATACAAATAGCAATTGTAGGTTTAATTTTAGTCAAAACAATGCTGGTTTCCAGAACCGGTGTAATTTTTTTGAAGTTATCGTTTTGTTTATTTATAGTAATAGTATTTTAAATTCAAAATCTGTAGAATTTAAATTGTATTGATAAATGTAAAAGAGGAATAAATAAAACGAACCTGGAATAGCGCGTTCTGATATAGAATCAAGTTATCAGGGTATAAGCTTTGCAGAATAAAAAAAAAATTAATAAATATAGGGAAAAGCAAACTCTCCATAGCCTTACTGTAACCTCAGCTGAAGATACTGCAGAAAAATTACAGAACAACATATTGCTCGTCACTTGTCACCTCCTTTTTGCTGTAGGAGGAACTGAACGTTCTCAACTTCCATAGATGGGAACAGAAAGTGACAAAAATGAATCACGTGCACCTATCCATTAAGCTAACAAAATATGGTAAAGTTACGTTTTACCGCTAGAAGTTGTCTCTGTACAAAAATGATTGAACAGTCTTTGTATAAAATATGTTGGTCCAATAGAATTGTTTTTACAGGAACATTTGAAGCATTTGATATTGTATCTAGCTTTTCAGTGACCCTTACTATCCATGAACGTTTTTTTTACAAACTGGATCTACAGATATAGAGTATTTGTGCACCAGCATGCCGATGTATCAGAAACTTGGGAGTATATTGCTGGAATCTCTTTGAACGAAGGTAATATCGGTAGACGTGGAAGCATTCAGAACAGGGGAGCAAAAGAAAGATGTTTGTTCGTCAACAAATAACTTGTACTGCGATATTGGAATCTTTTATATTGAATTCTTCCCGTGAAAAGATAGCCAATATTGTGCAGCAGATGTAGAACACCTTCGTACAAGTGTTGCTTCCTTCTGGGAAGAATTCATCAGTTCGAATGTTTCGCTCTGCCCTCTTTGATGTAAAGTACCATTGTTGTCATATCAGGTTTAACCCTTTGGGGCACATACTTGATATTAGGCTATGCTTTTGTTTACCCTATCGATAAAGTTTATTATATACGTAATTATCACCTTGAGCAGGCTTATTTGCAGTTGTAATGACTATCTCAGAATAATTTGACACGGGGTTATAATGAAAAGCACATGCAAGTAAATTTAACACTGAAATATTTTATATTCATTATATTTCCAAAGTCAGAAGTTGTACCAAAACAACTTAAAATCCAAAATTGTCTTGTTAAAAGTACGTTAGTAGCCGGTGCTAGAACTGGCAACGTCATGCTGGAACTTCCAGAAAAATATATCACTGGGAAAAAATTACTTTTATGAGCATTTTTTGAATAATTAGTGAATTCTAATAAATTATAACAGACAGCAAGTCTTCCTGTGGAAACAATACAGTGTTTACTAGAATCTTTTGCGCAATTGAATGTAATGCGCACCCCAAATTTGAAACTTGAAATCATAAAAAATATATTTGGGAGATTGTTATACGGCGTCTTAGAGATAACCAGTCCGCTTCATAAAACTATCAGAACATAGAATTTGTAAGTGGATAACTTGGAGCAAGTAGGACAAAATCCATCACTTGTGCTGTTGTCAGGACAGTTAGCGTAGGTCAAAGAAGAAAAAGTTATTTCTTATGGTGTCACTAGTCACAGGTTGCCCGTTCTTCCTCCTTTCATGTACGAATTCCAAAACTTTTTCTTCAATATCTGGATGTCTTCTTTAGCAAAGATCAGTGAATTTCTTCCTACCAGCTTTAGTTGCAAGTAATGTCAATTTCTGTTACCGCCTCAAGCGAACGTTGCTCTCAATTACATTGATGTCTCTTCCTGCCTTTCTGTTACCATTTTTTTTTCAGCATAAAGAATTACTTTACGCTTGAAAGTAACATCATAAGACAATCTTCTCTATTTTCCGTACTATAAAAAGTTCTATACAATAATAGGCCAACAATAAGTCTATATTGCAGTAATGCATTATAACGTAATAAATCATCAATTTGATTGAAGTTACCGGCGAACTATGGAACGAACTTGCACTCGAATGTAATGCGCACCAAAGTTTTGAATACTACATTTGGATAAATAAAAAAAAGGTGGGCATTAGATAAACAAAGTAATACGAAAATTAAACATTTTGTAAAAAAAAGTGCTGCATTAACACTTATTGGGTATAAAATGTAAACAACTAAAGCATACAATTATTAATTTTGACAATGAAATATTGTATAATTAAGAACAAATATTAAAAAGTATCAATTAAAAAAAAGAATTTAGTAACTGCTTTTTTTTCTGAGCACCGTCTGAATAAGTTTTCTTATTGAGTAGGAAAGAAATGTCATAATTATACGAGAACTATTAAATAAAAAATGGCATACATGATTTCTCGCGCTGAAATTTAATTTTACTGTATGCTGTTAGCGTAATGCGTAAAGTAAACGTGATATTGGTTTCATTGTTGTCACTTCCAAATCCCGCCTGTGAGAGAGGGGTGTGTAAATTGAGACATGTTCAGTTCCGTCTAGAGTAAAATGAAGGTGACAGGTGACGAACAATGCTCTACTCTGAAATTCTGCTTTAGTCTCAGCTGAGATCTGTGGAGAATTTGTTCCTCGCTATAGCACAACTCTAAGATGATTTAAAAAAGAGTAAGGGGGGAGGGCAATCAATTTCAAAGGAAGGTGGACACGAGGCTCCAGTTTGTGATCTAAGGACAACACCGCTGCTTTCATTGCGTCGAACAACATTAAGGATATTTTCAGCTAACCTTTTTATTGATTATGGTTGATTTAGACGGCATGAAATCGTGACCTTATAACCTCCCCATCTTGATATATAAAGTTTATACTGACGTAGGAAAAGTATAGTGTGTACACATTCCTACATTTATTTTTTACGTTTACGTTTTTAGCTACATACACGTCCCAAAAGTAATACTTTAGTAATTTGTATCATAAATAAATACTTTTGTTTTATTCCAACAAACTAGCAACATACTTGGATAACTAGACACTGCTGGTGTGAGTTTGGCAACATTGCACTGCGATGCATGCAGGGCGTTTGGGATGCGGGTCAAACTTGATAAGAAACAAAACGTTCAAGGCAAACAGTTAATTATGGACTCCCTCCCAGGCCCTAAAATGTAATTAAACTTTAGCGTAATTCCTCAGCCAGAATCGATGGGACATCCTCGAGGGTTTTTCTTTGAAATCTTTATTCTGTGAGATACTTCACAAACTCCTCGGCGCTCCCCAGAACTGTCTGCCTACTCTAACTAAAACAAAAAAGAGATGTATTTGAACTATTGTAATGTAACATCTCAAAAATATATAAATATTACTTCTTAAAAATCAAACTTTGCTACAAATAAAAAGTTAAATTTTGTAAATAAGAGGCCGTTCAATAATTATAGTATTTTCACTGGCTTAATTTCTCTTCCAAAAATTTAACTTTACAATATTTTGTTAGCTTAACGTATGTGGTATTAGTTTCACTGTTGTCACTTCCAATTCTATAGGTGTTCAAGTTGAGACATGTTCAGTTCTGCCTACAGCAAAATGTAGGTGACAGCGTAACGAACGATATGCTGCTCAAAATTCTTCTTTTGTCCAAAAAATATATTTAGCTGAGGCTTAAGCAATGGTACAGAAGGACTGTGGAAACTTTGTTAAAGGTTTAAAGAGGGAGGCAATCATTTACAAAGGAATGTTTGTCCTCTGACGGAAGAAAACATACGCTGCTGCTGGCATTGTGAGAGAGAATCGTCAAATAACACCAAATGCTTTCAGAAATTCTGAAATTTAACCGGCTACCATCCACACGCTGGTAACTGAAAAGTTGTACTTGAGACGTGTTTGTGCATTTAGGATTCCAAAACTGCTTATTTCCGAACAAATGGATGCTCGCAGATGAAAATGATGTAACGAGAAAATATGGACCCCCCCCCCCCCCCGCTGATGATCCTAACAGCAATGCTCTGTGTGGAAATCTGCATCATCAGCAACGCCAAAAACGGCAAGCTGGGTAAGATATGGCCATGCATGCCGCACCTGCAATTGTAACTGGGCAAAACTACACAGATATCCTTCAAGTTCATATCACACGACAAGTGCTACATTTCCATGCAACAACGGGACTACTTTGAGAATGATAATCAAAATTAGGCGAAGGAGTAAAGATTTGTTGTAAAAACGATTGCGATCATTCTTTGCAGAACAGCACTCACATGTTCTTTGAAACGAATTGTAAGAAACATGTTAAAACGATTGACTTCCTGATTCTATAGATCCAAGAGCGGATTTCATTGCAATGGAGTAAAAGCGAGCTAAGATTAGAGAAATTTCTATGACAGAAGTGTTAAAAGTTTAAATTTATTTTATAAGCAGGGAGACTACAGCCTGGTTCTAGTGGTAGCATTCGTGCTTTCTGCTTGGCGGATCCGGCTATGATTACCGATGGGGTTAGTTTTCGTTGGAACAGAAGTTTTTTCACAGTGGTTTTGAATCCTGGGAAACTTAGGTCACAAAGTCCTCTAGTCAACCGAATCATCGTCCATTCATTCACCGGGTACTGTCCTTGAGATAGCTTTTAACTTGCGCATCATACACTGTTTGTTATATGTTCGTTAATAGTTATAAATAAAAAAGTAATTATATTTTACATTTATTCCTACCATTCCGGAACATTCCTTGCATTGGAAATTATCTATGGTTTCATATTTGGAAGAAATAAATAGTACGTTTAAGAAGGAGCATGAAAAATATTATCAATATCGTCCCGATGGTAATTGTTAGATTAGAAAACAACAGAACTATGGAGGACAGTCAGGAACCTCCTGAAGGATATAGATAGGCTGCACAAATGTGAGGAAAAGATCTTATTAAAAGTACAAGCGGGGTTAACATTTGGGTGAGGAATGGAGCAGTATATCAGAACAGAGTCATCAAAAAGGACTCGCATGGTTTAAAGTTAGGGGACATGCGACGACTCAGGATCTCTGAAGAAAGTAAGTGCTTTGAGAATCTGTCCTTTGTGTGGAAAGGAGGCATTCGTTTTTGCATGTCCTGGCGAACTGTATCAGCACTGGGGCATGGAGGAAGATGTACCTGCCACGTTCCTTTGCTTATTCTAATAGAGGGTAAAGGCAGATGGGCAGGCAGGAATGAGGAGCAGGTAAGCAAACTCATCAACGGTCTGTAAAGCCTGAAAATTGGGGAGGAGAAAGGGTGAAACTAACAAGAATTTAAAACATGTTGTGGGTGTTTTATGTGCTAATGTTACAATATTTTTTTTATTGTTTTAAATTACTTTAAGCACTGGAGATAATATTTGTTGACTAATTTATTAGAGAAGTTCTGAGGTTAACAAAAAGTTCGTCTAAGGGATGAGTTTGGCAGAACATTGAAGAATAGATAATAGTGGAAAGAATCTCTAAATATTGGCGCAGATGTTAAAATTCATAATACAAATGTACTAAAAGAATGTCTTAAGTATCAAAGAGAGGTTCGGTTTGGGAGGGAGGTAAACTGTTGGAAGAAGTGGAGTATGTGGCGACTGAGTGAAAGTAAACTCAGTGGATTTTGGAAAGAAGTGAGAAAGCAATAGATTTGGGCTAGCTTTGAGGATAAAAGTTCCTTAGACTTAACATGCAATAGTTAAAAGAAATTGGGGACGGGAGAAATATACAAATATTGCATGGATGCGTATAGGAGCATTATTTTTAAAAGGATTAAGGAAAAACTTTAAAAAATTATGTATTACGCGAAAGTGGATAGTGTTTTCCATTGTTTAATAAAATGTGAAATAGAAAGTTGGAGGCAAATTACAAGAAGATATAGTGGCAATTAAAATTTTGACATGATTGAGAGTAGAGAAAATAAAATTTGGAAAAAATTAAGAAAAGTAAAGAATAAGTGGATGAGAATTTCAAGGAAGGAGCTTGAAGGCATACACAGTGGTGAAAAGTGGTGATCTATTTTACAATCCCTTTTACCTTGATATATAACCAGGTGGTTAAAGTATGTGATTGCATTAGTTTTGGTAATACTAAATTCCCAGGTAGTTTATTCTTTTGTTGTTTGTTAAGATACTTTTTAGGAATATATGGAGAAATAAGGGAACTACTGGTTTCTATGAAGTGTTTATGTAGTCCAACCCAAATCTTGAGGAAAGCCGAAGAACAAGTTCCGGTGGTTAGTTAACCGGTAAAAACAGTTGCTAAATGCTGATGTATAGACTTATTGATAAACAGATACTAATTTATTTATGAAATGTATCCTTTTGTGTATTATTAGAGAACGTGCATGTGGACTGGTGCCAAAGTTGTACCTTCATTATTTTATGTGCTAATTTGAATAAATACAATGATTCATTAATTTTTTCCTGAATCCTTTTTGAAATTATTCTTCTGATTATTTCTTCTCGTAGATGTAGTGCTTTGCATTACATCTCTTATGTGAATATTTTTTAAAATAGTGTTTAACACCTGATTTTACTACTGAGGCACCACAGGCGCGAACACTGATGACATATGAGATGAAATGATATATTGGGAAAGAATTTTTTTAAGGAAGGAAACGTTCCAGGCATAAGTTTAGAGTACCTTTCCGGCATTTACCATTTATGAGGACTGGAAAAACCCTTAATCAGGAGGACGGTCCCGGCGGTATTCGAACCAAAGACCTCCCACTCACGAGTCCGCGCCTTAACGACCTCGGCCACCCGTGGCGGTCTCTTAGGTGAAGACGTAAGCTTCCGTGACTTGTGTTCATATCTTGTTCGGAAATTTAATTTCTTTCTATAATTTTTTCTTGAAAAGCGTTTATATTCAGCAGCATTAAAAACTATGGGCAAGTCACCTGAAATAACCCTATTTCCAACTTCTCCAGCTATAACAATAGGAAACTGACACCTAACGGATGAGCTGATGTTTTACAAAGCTGAAATTTTTATCTAATTTTAGTTCATCTTAAGACCACATGACAGATATGTGGTACTAACAGTATTTATGAAACAAGTTATTACGTTCTGATGTTGGTTTAAGAAATAGCTTGTGTCTTGTGCAAGAGAGCTCCTTAACAAGCGTTGTGTTTCTGCACGCCTTGTTAAAAGTTAATACGATACTTTTTAAACACGCGTATTTTTTGTCGTAACCCTACACTCCTCGTCACTGATGAGATTTTTGCAATGCTAACGGCGTGCCGGTCAGGAACGTGTTTGCTAAAGAAACCAGATAATGCTCGCAAATAAGGAAGCGTTTTTGTCAACACTGCGAGCTGTGACTCCCGGTTATCCATCTGGTTTAATCTGCTCAAGGCAAGGAATGCGCCGTCGAACAAAGTGAGGAAAGAAAGCCGGGCTTGATCCTGTCTTCTGCCTTGGATTAACAAGATAATACATCACAGGGGTTCAGGGTACTTTCAGAAATAACTTCCTTCGCTTTCTTTCTAGCTTTATTTGTGCGATGTGATCTTAGAAGAGTCATGATTGATGCCTTACCTACATAAAACATTAACTTGGGAGCAGCATCTGTGGCCGTAAAAGCATTTCCGTCAAACAAAACCAAGAGAAGCTTTACTTCTAATCACAACTTACGCTTAATTGCACGGGCGCGCGCGTATAATACAATTATACTTAAGTATAAGGTGCTCAAATGTAATAAAATTATACTTGGAAAACTTGATAGTAAAACAGAAAATGCTTCCTTAACATGTATAATAATTCAATCCCAATAAAAAATTATAAAAAAGTAGTAGTAATAGGTGTATATAGTTATAAAAGTCTATATACACATTAAAATATATTTTACGTATGGCTTGTAGACCGTACATGCTTAAGTTAATACAAAATTAGAAAGAGGAACAATAATGATACAAACACAATAATATTTATAGTAAATAAACAGAATTATTCTTAAAAAATGGGAAGAACGTTATTTACAGATATATTATTGGATACCTATAGCATGTTATTTATAATTACACTATTTATTGCGTTCTAACCAGAAAATAAATGGCTTCTAACTTCGAGCACTTGATTAGAAAAATTCCCATATTCAACCAATTAGCTAACATGTCCCAGCATGGCTATCGTCCTGCAATTGCCTTAAAAAGTTTTCTGGAAACAGCGTTTTTCTCAGGTGTTCTAAGTGGGTACATTCTGCCAAAATATGTACGCGTTCCTCATCCCATCCACAAAAAGGGTAGATTCTCCTACTAGAACTATCCGTTATTTTTGGAGCCTTCCAACCTCCCAGTCTTTCTTCCTAGAACGAGCATATATACCTCTTTACCCCAGGTTAATTTAATTTCATTCGATTGGCTCAAGGAGACTTTCGTGTTACATTCTACCTGGATTTCCTGCCTGCTGATACCTTCTAGCCTTGTTCTAACCTTCTTCCATACATTTTTATTATTTTCATCGTCTCGTTGCCGTATTGACTCAGGCCAATTCCTTTGAGTCCTCTTTCCACCTCTGCAACCCAAAACGTTGGTTTTATATTTTGTTCTGGTGTCTATAGAATTTAGCGCTAAGTGTGGGCTGATCTTCCTGTGTAAGTCAAGTCGATCCTGATGGTCTTGTGGTAACCATTCTTCCTCGTAGACCCAAGATCGTGGGTTCAATCCCGGCGAGGGCCAATGGATTTTTTTCGGGCATAAAAATCCTAAGTATGGCTACGTAGCTATGTCATACATATACGGCACGATAAAGAACCTCAAGCCTAAAAGAAAAGACATCTGAGCAAAATTTATCTGCCGTCTCACGCCCAGATTTGAATGGGCCGCTGATGACCTGAGATGTTAAAGGGCGTCCGGAAATGAAATAAAAGATATATTAGCCTAAGCCATTCACCGTTCTTGTTATCCCTTAAGCGTGTCTTCATAGCAATCCAATACCCTAATGATCCCACAGTTTGACGTTCCTTTGGAGAGCCCGAGAATATTTTCCAAAAATCTACTTGAATTTATTTACATGTTCAGTTCTCTCACAACCCCATATTTCACCATGTTTCCCTATATAACAGAACAGACTTAATCATAGCATTGTACATACTCCCTAGTGTATCTACTGATATATCTGGAAAGCACAAGAACACGTTATACATTGTAGTTCCTAAGTTGACGGTAGCAGGCTTTTTAGCACGAGTCCAGCCAGCACTGTGCACGTGTTATGTTCAATGCCCATTCAGGTCCTGAGTGTTTCCAAAACTGGTGTTGGTCTCACGAACGCGACCTGCTACTGAGTCATATCAATAAACAAAATGATCCTATTGTCAGTTGGGTAAACCTAGACGAATATACACATGGAAAGTAACAGCGTGCCACGGCATCATTGATCCGTACTTCATTGAGAATGCACATGGAAACGGAATAAACGTCACGTCAAAAGCATACAAGGAGCGTTTTCTGGCTGATTTGACACATTTTTGTACTACGCTCAACAACCTTGATATGCACAAGAACGTGTTTCAAAAATCCGGCACGTAAGAGCTGCGTAAACCAAGCGAATTCCTCAGAAAGTGGAATTACTGAACGGTATTACAGAGCTCTAGAACAGAGAAATTGATGCCGCTAGAGCGCTTTTTAAAGTTCTGTTTTCAGCTGTAAGCCCGATTTCTGTCATTTTCAGAACCGATTTTTCTTATTTTATATAAATAGTATATACAGAGTTCCGTTGCGAAGAAATAAATATTAGTGCCGCTAGAGATTTTTAAAAAAAACCCACCCTTAATAGTCTGATTTTTAGAAACTGTTTTTTTTTAATTTAATTTAAATGGCATATACCAAATTTCGTTGAGAAAAAATAAAAATTTCGGCCGCTAGAGCGATTTTTAAACTTTTGCTTCTAGTTTAACCCACACTATTTAAATTTCAGCTTTCAATTATACCCCCATTCTTAAGTCTCCGATATTTTTGATTTTTAGAAACCATTTTTTGTTATTTTATTTTAATCTTGTATACGGAGTTTCGTTGCGAATGAACAAATATTGGTGCAGCTAGAGTGATTTTTAAATTTTGGGTTTCAGGCAAGTCCTCGCTCTTAATTGTGTAACTCTTTGGAACTGGTATGCACAATTAATGTTCTTTTAAAAAATAAAGCTCCATACTTTTTATGAAATATTTATTATTTTTTAAAAATGAATTAATCTTAATTTTTACTTTTCATTAGTCATGTTCAAATACATACATTATTGTAAGCCAGAGTTGTAGATTTCCTAAGTGATAGAAGATTTTAGTTATCAATAAGTTCTTAAATAGTGATTTCATTTTTATATAAGTTAATGTTTTTTTTGTGTGTAAATGCCCTGAAATTAAAAACTCATCCATAAAAAATACTTTTGCCTGTGTTGTTTTCAGCCTTTGAAGAAGAACAAAGCGGTTCGACATTTGCGTTACTCTTTTAGTGCTTTGTTTATTTCTGCTTCTCTACTTTCTCTTATTTTAGCTATATTGTACTTTACGATTGGTTTACTTTTAAGTTTTAATTTTTAGTGTATTTCCCTCTGGTGTCACTTTTTTCTTTTTTCTTCCTAGCTTTTTAATTTGTGTTTTCTTTTACATCACGTCTATTACTTTATGTGCTTCACTTTTTCATAGAGATCTAATTCTACTATTTATGCTTTCCATCACCTCTTGTATTAGGCAAGCAGAATTATCTTCTATCTAAAGAAGTCCGTAAGCGGTTTGAAATATTGTGCTATTTATGTGACTTTTTATTAATTAATACTTATTTAGTTATTGACATACAGTGAGAACTTCCTGGAAAGAATGCATTTTGCTACAAATAAAGCGTTGAGAAAACAAAGTAGTTTGTGACTGTTTACTGAAAACACATTACGAAACTGTTTTTGGCTTAACGTAATATTTGGTTTAAGCAGTAGGATAGAATGTAACAGAGAGCAGTTAATATGACTCTTTTGGTAGTGGTCAATGGCATACCCAGCGTGTTTTCATTATGTTTCCCCAAATTTCCGGCTTTAACAGCTACATAATAACACATTTATGGAGAGAGTGTGCCGGAGAGTGGTATGTATGCATGAGGGAATGAGGGTGTATTAAAATTGATGCAAGATGAGCGGCATGAAAAAGTCATTAAGTAGAGCTTTGTGTATTCGCGGGCGGGAGGAAAATTCAAATTACGTACAGCAAATGAAATTCACGTCTCGGCGTGCAGTAAACAATCTGGAAAGTAAAGATAAGATTTTTCTCTAATTATTAGGAATACAAAGACCATGTCCTGGTGGTGTAGTGGTTACCATACTTGCTTTCTAAACCAAAGATCGCGGGTTCAATCCCAGTCATGACCGATGGCTTATTTCGAGTGTAAAAATCGTAAGTATGTCTTCCTTCGGAAGGGAAATAAAGCCACGGGTCCCGTGTCGTAGATTTACGGCACGAAAATGAACCTCAAGCCGGAATGAAGAGGCTTCTGAGCAAAATTTGTCGGCCGTTTCACGTCCTGAATTGAATGGGACGCTGATGACGTGAGATGTTAAAGAGCATCCGTAAATAATCCAAATAATAATAATAATAATAATAATAATAATAATAATAATATATCGACAACAAGAGTAACAATAGGTTAGGCTTGCGTTCTGGATTATTGTAGGAGCGGTGACTGAAGAAGACACATGTTCTTCTAGCTTACAACTGAGTTCAACTACATAATACATCATGAATTCTGACCTGTTATTTAGCAGCATACGTGACTTAAGTTATAAACTTTGACTGCTCACGCTGTGTTGTACCAGGGCCGACTTTTCAGGTGCAATAATTACAACCCGGTTGCACCAATCATTTTTCTGCTATGTACGTAATTGTTAATTTCATTTTAAGCCAAAAAGCTTGAGGGCTGTACAAGAGCTTGTGGTGGTGAAACTGTTGTAGTCAAGTCACAGTTTATGTTAGTGTAAGAAAATATTCAAAAGAAGCGCGTAATGAATGTTCCTGGATGGAAATCAGAACTATGTTAGACTGATAAACGTAAATGGTAAATGAACGCGGCGATGTTACCCATGATTCCGCGAAATTGACAATTGCTTATGTGCTTGTGTGTTTGTTTAAGGGTTTACAGCTATCTATCACAAGTGTGGCATGTGTTGTTACGCAGCGGTGATCGATTTTTATTACTATATAATGAAAATAATCTGTGTTTTGACTCCGAAATTCTCTGTCTGCACTCCACAATTCCACAGTGATAGCTCTAAGAAACAGAGTTCAATAAATAAGACGATTTATCTAAAATATTACATACATTTGTTTGAGTATATTAACTTAACATTATTTTCAAAGTAAAATCCAAATTGAAGGAGGGCTGTGCCAACTTTTTAAGTCACGAATCGTTACTGGGTTTTACATCTCGGTCTTTGGATCCCGCCCGTATTTCAACTCCGGTACCGAAAAGGTATATAATCTTATTTATAAAATGCTGGAATTGTGATTCTATGTCTACTAGACAAAACGTGTCATTTCGTCACTGTAATGATTTTTATTTCATTGCTGAAGGTTTTCCTTGCACCTCTTCTGAAAGGGGACAATTCATCAAGACGATTAGGAATTGAGCCCGCATAGGCACTCAGAAGTTTTACCAACGTAAGGTCGCATACTTTCCAGACAACCTCGTTTTAGCCTGAAACAATCTAAAACTAAGAAGGTATAGAAGGAAGAGGATTCTAATTTTATCAAATAAAATAGTAAAGCGTTTTTTAAGAGGACAAAATGTCTAAATAAATTACTTTAAGATTTTATTGCCTATAAAGAAGACAGGGAAATTTGGCGAAACTAATATTGGTGGTTAAGGTTAAAATGACTCTTTGAATTTTTATTATACATAAAGTATCAACAGAAAATGAGTATTACAATACACAAAAAATTGGTAAATATACTTTAAAACTTATTGGGGAGCAGTACACATATATTCCAGAAAGAGAGTATTTTATAGCTGGATGTTAAGCAATAGAGAAAATATTGGGAATATGTAATGCAAAATTAAATAAGTTTATAACAAAGCAAGGAATTTCGTATATTAACATATAGAAATATTGGAATTAATTTATGCAAATTTAAAAAGATCAAACATATAAAATATTTAGAACTTAAATTCAAAGTAGTGTAGGTATAATTTGGATGTAAAATGTAAAAAAAGAATAATAAAAATATATTACATTTTATTGAACAAAGTTGCCTTCTTGCACACTTTGGAATTGGATTAATTTGGTAGAGACAAAGAAATAATTTTCTGTACTTCAGCAGAGCTCAACGGCCGGTTCTTTGTGTCTACGCCCTTAATGGAGGCACTTCTGGAAGAAAAGCATAAATAGAGGAAGATATGGAAGTTGGGTGCACGAGCGGTGTGCCACTTGTAGAGAGGTGCCTAATATTGTTTCCAAATAGAGCAACTCCTCCAAAGATTTCGAGCTTCTCCACACAGACATCAAGATAGAAATCTTTCCAACGTGCAAGCTACCGCCACACCGTACACAGCCCATGTTGCCTGATGCTTTCGATCTTGCAACAGAATCAGCGAAATGAAATGAAATGAAATGAGGTGAAATGGTAGGGCGTAAAATTCATGGAAAAAACAAATCGCCTAAGTGACCAGGGCAAACCACAATAAACCATAGAACAGATGGCCGGCTCCAATATATTTTAGACCGGAATCTCTCGAAAACGAATCGCCAAATCCACCCCGCTATTCCGTTTCGTATTCACTTTCGGATGAAGTAGGTGGCGCTCGTTCAGTTTGGATTCGAAGAAGGGCGAATTGTTTTCATCTGCGCGTCACTTACCTGGTCTCTGTTTATAACATATTGTAATCGTAACAGGGAAAATATCACAAAAATATATCAAATCCATCTTGCTGGATTGAGTACTGTATTACACATAGGGGAAAAATGAAACTTTACCACGCACTGAAACTAAAACTGACTCACAAAAGATAGTCACGTGTTTTTAAAACGTATTCACGAAATTAAAAAAAAAAAAAAAAAAAAAAAAAGGCGGAAACAAGGCGCTGTACGGAAATTGACAGGCATGTTCAGGCTTTAAGAGCTGGGTTTTTATTTTTACTAGGTCATTGTGAGAAGAAAGATTATTGCTTCAAAAATTACAAGTGCAAAGAATATACACTTCTTTGAAAGCACGAGAAAACAGCATTAGGTGGAAAATACCTATGTGTAAACGTAGATTTACACCATACTTTTATAATATAAAAGAGAAGTAAATTACTTGGGGTCTATGAGCCAAAATTCGATATTCAAACCAAAAACGTTTAGTTTTAGTTTAGTTTTTCTCACTAACAAGGAATTCACATAAAAATATGTCTTGTTTAATGAAATAACGAGAAAGTCCATTAAATTGTACTGTTAGGCGTCTTGAAGTATCTTCAATTTATAAAGCCACACCCTAGCAATTGCAAGGTAAGCCAATCTAATTGGCACGTATGTCATTTTTATGGCTCTGTTATACATTTCATTACTGTCCAAGGACGACCCCCCTGAATTAAATTGTAAATGGCTTTTTAACCACATATTATGCAAATATTTTACTTACACATAATTTATATTTCTGTAATAAGCAAATAACTCTGGAAGCATTTCATGCTATAGAGTAGGTAGCCGAAATAGAAAACTTTCTTTAAATTTTGGTATTAATTAAAAATAGCAGTATACAAGAAAATGCAGAATAGTCTTAAAAGCAGGTAATATGATATATAAGGATTAATAAGAGATAGACATTTTTTCGTTTCTACTTCCACTACTTCTGCTACCACTACCATTACTACTATTGTTTATACTGCAACTTCAAATAATAATCATAATACTATTACTACCATCAGCATTAGTAATACTTTTACTGGTATTAATACTAATACTACTAATATTATTAATACTAGCATTTCTAATACTAATTCCACTAGCACTGTTTCTACTACTAAATATTACTACTATTAATACTATTACGACCCATCACTAACTAGTACTAGTTTTACTATTACTGCTGCTACTACTATCACTAATAATACCAATAGTATTATTACCACTACCAATACTATTGATATTATCAGTACTAATACACCGCCACGGCTGGCCTAGGTCGTTAAGGCGCAGACTCGTGAGCGGGAGGTCTAGCATTCGAATCCCGTCAGGATTCGTCCTCCCTGACTGAGGTTTTTCCAGGTTTTCTGTAGTGCAAATAAATGGCAAATGCCGGGAGGTACCCTAAATTTAGGCCTGTAAAGTTTTCCTTCCTTAAAAAAAATCTTTCCCAATATATCATTTAATCTCATTTATCACCAGTGTCACAGCCTGTGGTGCCTCAGTAGTTAACGCAGCGTTAAACACTAATCAAAAAGTACTAATACAACTAATAATATTTCTAATGCTACCTCCATCATTAATAATATTACTATTGTTACTACTGCTACCACTATCGCTACCATTGCTGGTATTGCTACTACCACTGCTGCTGCTGCTACTACTACTATCAGTATTATTGTCAATATTACTAGTATGACTAATATTTGTATTACTGCTATCACTAATATAAGCACTACTACCGCTAATAGTGATTGATTGATTGATTTATGGATGTTCTTTAACATCTCAGGTCATCAGCGTCCCATTCAACTCAGAGCGTGAAACGGCCGACAAATTTTGCTCAGGGGCCTCTTCTTTCAGGCTTGAGGTTCTTTTTCGTGCCGTAAATATACGACACAGGACCCACGGCTTTACTTCCTTTTCGAAGGAAGCTATACTTAAGATTTTTGCGCCCGAAAAATCCATCGGTCATGGCCGAGTTCGAACCCGCGATCTTGGGTTTACGAGGCAAGTATGGTAACCACTACACCACCAGGACCGACCCACTAATAGTGCTATACATTACTACTATTACTACTGCTGCTACTACTATACTATTTACCTTTTACCAGGGTTTTAAAGAAATATTAATGTTTAATAATGACTTTGCTATGTTAATTTATTATTAAGACCTTATGTATGCACTACCACGGTGTTACAATTATTCGAATGTATTAAAGGAATGCATTTGTTAACTTGCTAAAGTCGTAATACATATAATATTAATTGCAAAGTGTTGTTTTATAAAGTTTGTCAGTGATATTTGATACAAATATTTTCCACGGCCGAATCCTGGAGGTTTTATGACATCGGTAACGTTCTCTAAAGTAAAGAACTAATATTGTGCGATACTAACAGAAAAGTGCTGATATTCCTCACTGTTCTAAGTGGTAGTAGAACATTGTTGTTAATTTGTACGTGAGGACAGTAAAAGGGCAGAGATGTACTGCTGTTAGTAGAATTGCTGTAACTTGTCAATATTATATCTGAAGTAGTACCCTTCAAAGCAAATATTAATAAAATGAATAAAGCATTCATGCCTTGCCTTTCGAAATGAACGATTTCATATGTAAGTAATTGCAGCATATACGCATCTTGTTTTTAATTATTATAAAATAAAAAATAAATCATAAATAAAACTTAAATTTTAAGAGATAAACCATGATTTGCAGCGATAAAATAATTGTGGTACCACATTTGCGTCGTGTTTGTATGTAAGCCACAAACCTGATGACGCCTGGGCTCTGGAAAGCTCCAGCCCCAGTGAACATGAGCTAGTAGCGATACCAACATAACACGAAAGCTACTAATTAAATGAAAACCTAAAGTTCTCCAAATGAGGGAGATACAGAAGTGCAATATGGTCAACACGTTAATGCACAGTGCACGCGTTTCTCCAATCGACTGATAACCTTTGACCTATCTCGAAGAGCAAAGTAGGGCTTTGTGAAAGTACTCCTATGCATGTGATGTCCATGAAACGCAAACATATTCCAGTTATGTTGGTTTCTGTGCAGATTTTATTTCTCTTGATCTGATAATTTTTTTAATCCAAAGAAGGAACGTTGATAAAGAATAGAGATCTCTTACATGCGGTGTTCTTTCATTGCATTGAATCATGCTCAAGAAATGAGCAAGCACTTTGCTGAATTGTGTATACGTAATGCTTCAAGTATCAATTAAACAACATACATTATCCAAATTGGTGGGCGGCGGAATTGTCAAAAACGGTTTAAACGATATCTGACAAAAGAGTATTGAAAACAGGCATGGCGAAATGAGAAAAATTCAGAAGATATCTGTTTGACATAAATCGGCAGGAAGTACAAGCGCAATGTATGCACATGTCATCTCCGGACCTGCAGAGCAAAATTAAAATTAGACGTGGTAAAGAGACCTATTAAATGGAGCTAGGCATGTAACAGAGTTTGGAATAGCGCGGCTTAGATTGCCAAGCTGGAGGGCACGTAAGGTTGTTGACGAGGAAGGCAGGAGGACTTGCCCATTATGCTCGGAACAGGAAGACTGGGCGCACATTTTGGCTAAACTTACACAAACAGAAGATGCTAGGATAAAATTTCTCCCGGATTCATTTTTAACTTCCAGTAGAGGGAGAATGGCATGTTGGGGCCCAATTATAAATAGACAAAAATGACTAAACTTGGGCATTTTCTTAAATGAAACATGTAGTTTTAAAAACAAGAAATTTCTATAAACATTGTATATAAATAATACGAAAAGTTATATGAGTGTCAGAATTATTGTATGTATTTTTATTTTGTTGGAATTAATTTCAGAAATGAAGTATTTTACAAAAGCATAAACGGTCTTGCGGCCCATGTGACTGTGGTGTGTAATACATGTATACCTAGTATAATTTGAATAAAATACTATTACTAATACTACTACTACTACCACTACTACTACTACTACTACTACTACTACTACTACTACTACTACTACTACTACTACTACTACCACCACTACCGCCACCACTACTACTATTACTGCTTCTGCTACTGCTACTACTGCTACCACTGCTACTACTACTATTACTACTACTACTACTACCACCACCACCATTACTGCTACTACTACTATTACTACTACTACTACAACTACTACTACTGCTATTACTACTACTATTACTACTACTACTGCTGTTACTACTACTGTTATTACTACTATTATTACTATTACTACTGTTACTACTACTGCTGCTACCACCACCACCACCACTACTACTACTACTGTTACTACTACTACTACTACTACTACTACTACTTCTACTACTGTTATATTACTACTGCTACTATTACTACTACTTCTACTACTGTTATATTACTACTACTACTACTTCTACTACTGTTATATTATTACTATTACTGCTACTACTTAAATGTGATTACAAGAATTACTTTTACCCTACTTTTCAACACTCTCTCCTTGAAGACTAGTGAATTTCTGAAACTCTTCCACAGCCCCCTAAAAAGATTTCTCCAATCCCTACAAAGCACTTACTTACAGCCTCATGGTGTCATAACCCGATGAAAGGAAAAGCGGAAGTTTTCTTTCAGTTATGGGAACAGTCTGAAATCGCTAAGATTAGACTTGCAGCATATTCAGTAAGTTTCGAGTAAACACTGCAACACAAGACTTGTGATTTGAAATAGCACACTTCGCTTCAGCTTTTCACAACCTTTCTCCTTGATTTTCAAATAGTAATTGTGGCCCCTCTCAAAAATTAATCACCAGAATAGCTCCTATGCATTTCATATAAAAAAAAAAAAACAGAGAGCATGGTTTGGTCTGCATCCTAAATGTCATAAGGAGTGGAGATCCCTTGTGTCTTTTATTTCCTACTTTGCGTTCTGATTTCAGTAATTTAACGATGAATTTCTGCAGAGACACAAATCTGAGAGACCTGTTTGTTTGTCCGAAATGTTTTTCTCTCAACTACTTTTGAGTTGGGGTCAACATTCGAGCTAATTTTGCAGTTAATATTATGTACACTATGACATGAGATACCAAGGTAGATAAGACATAGACTCTTGGGCGGGTGAACTGGGGCTCCATTTCCAACAGGAATGTCCTTTCTGACTGCGGCTTTTTCCAGGTTTTCTCGGTTCTTAGAAATGGCAAATGCTGGGAAAGTACATTAAGCTTAGGCCTGGAACGATTTCTTCCTTTAAAAATCAGCGGGTATCTCATATTAAAAATGTGAGATCCCGTTTTTACTATTGATATCTGATAATCTCTTTATGATAACTAATTTTTTGGATTTCAAACTGATATAATATTAAAGGTTTCAATTCGACATTTTAGGAGTTATAAGTGCAAAAGTAGCGGATGCTAATGGTAAAAAAAATGTGAAGGTAGACATTTATGCGTAGATGCAAGGGGAAGATAACAAAGAAGGGCATCCCAAGTCTGGCGTTTCGCAGAATCCACGCCAAGTTTTTCCTCTGCGCGTGGAACAATACGTCATAAATCAGATCTGTTGAGTCACGCGTACTCCTGCGTAGGTAGGCAAACAGCGCGACATTCCCTACGCCCAGTTAGAATTCCGACAAATCATACTGAGAATTATTATTACGAGAGAAAAGAGTTTGCATTGTTCAGGTCTGCTACCACTAATTAAAAAAAAAAAAACTATTTTTCGGACACACTTTTCCTTTCTTTTGTTGGTACGCCAATTTTGAAATCTTAAATTTCTCTATTTCCGAATGGGTAAAAAAAAAAATAAAAAATAAAATAAAATAACATAAATCCATACCTGTTCCTATCACACGGATAATAAATGTGAATGGACAAATCAAGAGCGTCATGAATATTTGAGGACTCTTTGTGTTTTATGATGGTAAGAATCCCCCGAGAACTGCCGCCAGTGATAACAACTAAGTGGTTTTCCCTCTATGAAAGAATTATGAATCACGAAGGTTATTCTATTTTCATCTATGAACACTTTATTATTTGTCATGAAAAGTGTTCATAAAAGTTTTAATAAATAATTTATATATTTTCTAAGGGGAAACCAGGATAGAGCGCGATAAATAGTTACTTATGCTATAAGGAAGGTAAATATTGCAGAGTCTTTCACGTATTTCTGACATTTTTTTAAGAAAATTGTCACCCCATGCCTCTACTGCTATTTATCTGTTCTCTGTGATGAAATGTTAGCTTTATATAAACAATTATTTTTTCTGAATAAATGTCACAATACTAACCATTTTTCTCTAGCAGTATTAAAACTATTTTATTACTTCATCGTAATATATTTACGCTGTATTTACAATATTTATATATTAAAACAAAAATTTCTCCTCAAATGTTTTGTGTACCTATAAAAATTTGCTTTACGACGAGCTCTTTATATACTGAAAAATGTGTAAAAATTTCCTAAAAAAAATAAGCCTAAAGGCAATTCCACCTGCGTATAAATTAAAATTCGCACGCTACAGCCTGAGGAAGACGCAATAAAATGTTTAAACATATTGAAACAAACCTTAAACACTATACAAAAAGTAAAATAAAAATATGCCTGTTTTTAATTTTTAGCCTGTAGACTTGACTTACGCGGGCTTTAAATTCCACTTGGCTCAAATATAGAAAGTTTTGCAAAATTAAACCCGTTATATCACTTTTTCTTTAAGACATATCACCCCACTTTATCCACGCTGTTGCATATTTTAATAAACAAAATCATTATAGATAATGGGAAATACTTATATCCGGGAACGGCAATGCATTCACCATTCATTACCTTAAAACACAACAGGGAGAAGCTTCGCTGTGCATTAGTAGATTTCAAAATGGCTTTTGATACTGTGGATAGATGTTTGCTGTGGGAGAAATTGCACAATGCTCTCTCGGATAAAATGATGTAGGTTATTAGGGAAATATATGAAATTGTTAAATTCTGTGTTAGAGTGGACCAGCATCGTCTATCTGAAGGTCAGAATGCCTCCAAGGGATGTATATTGTCACGGCTGTTATTTAATTTATTTATAGACGATATTGTAGATGTGTTACTTGCGGAGGAGATGAACCCACCGGAGATTTATGGAATTAAGATTCTATTTATTTATATGCAGAAGATCTAGTAATATCATCAGCAACTATCAATAGTTTTGCAGAAAGGGCTGGACAAACTAATGCATTAATGTAGTAAATGGGGATGATTGTAAATTCTGCTAAAACTACAGAAATTACTTTTAAAACTAGATCCGTTTATAGTAAGCATGTGAGGTGGAAGTATCAGGGAAGAGAATTAATGAGCATTAAAAGTTTTGAGTAACATTCAGAATGAATGGAAAATGGATCCAGCACATAGCCACTTCTCTGTATAAAGCCCGCGTTCTCCTGCTCTCCAAAGGAACGTCAAACGGTGGGATCATGAGGGAGATAAGTTGTTTTCAAGATAAGGTTAATAGTAGAATAAGGACGGTGAAATACTGGCTTGGACTAATGCAGGAAGACCAGGCCACACTCGA